>LPNX010171205.1:0-19680 GCA_001517045.1 Pseudotsuga menziesii
TCATAGATATATCGGGAAATGACAATTCTTATCTCTAGTGTCTTTAAACCTTTCTCATCATATTTTGCTTTATATCAAAAATGAAATAAAGGAGGCTATACCTGTAGAATCTGAATAGTCCGTTTAACATGCATTTAGTTCTCTACTGAAAGCACTTGAAACAGCATATGATTTATTTTACTCTAGAATGATCTATTAGCAGCAATCCCAAAAAATTTACCTGTCAATCTGTAAGATAAAGGAAAACTGTGTGCGTTAGCTTTATAGCTAAGTAAGCCCAGTCTAACGTAGTTTATCCACATGCTATTGCAAACAGAGAACATTTTAGAAAACTGAAGAAAGATAAACTCAACTAACATTCCAACCAAGTAATGATCTTACAGTTACAAAATAAATAGCATTAACTAAACAGTATTTGACGAATGTGTTAACATACAATTATGCTATTTAAAAGTTTTTAAATTTCCTGAAATTTTGGGGTTTTGACAGGGCCAACCATGACTACCTCATATAGGTTGCATTACTACAATCAATATCATCAACATATATAGGCATGACACCTTCCTTTATTCAAACATCCACATGGTATGAGGTCTCTTACCTATACCAATCCATGGAATTTGTCATAAGAAAACTCTTACCTGCATGGGTCTTACTTATGCCCTTGCCATGACCACTTTGGTTGGTCCTTTGCAGGAGATTGCAGAATTTGCTCACCAACTTTTGTTATGGACTTGTTGCCTTATCCCTTTCTCCGGAGGGTTGCTGGTCACAATTGTCAGCATCGGCAACATATTCATCCAGGTCCATGTCATCGTTGGTTTCCCCACTAATGTCAACATCAAAGCAATGATTATCATTAGTGGTTCATTATAAATATATAATTTCCAATATTCTTACCAACATGCAATATCCTATGCATGCAATACATATCCTCATGCATTTCAAGCATAAACTTAGGGAATGTAGTCATAATTAGCAAGATATGGTCTAATGAAAACTCCCCTTTCAAATCCCTCATCCTAGCATGGAAATCCTTGTCCACACAACAGTTGGTTGACTTAACAGTCCTTGCTACTTCCGGCATGCAATTGTCCAGATTTGTCCATTTGATAACAGCGGCCATCATTAGCACTTGCTGCTTCATGCTTAGGTTCTGGTCACTTATCCGTGTTCCCTACCGGACAATCTTTCCCACGCCTGTCCACATGCTTCATTCTGACCTCGGATGTGAAAACCACACCACTTCTAAGAGCGAAGACTTTCACCAAATCTTAGGCAAAACACACAACTGCATTTTGGTTCAAAATGCCAACTTCAGCCACCTCACTTCCGTTGCACCATTCATCTTTTATGAACTTTGGGTCTTACTAAATTTCCCAAAACATAGGATCACAAGAGAGACTGTCTCAAGGGACGACGGGGGTCAAGGGGGCTTGCCCCCTTGTGGGCGGGTCGAGGGCAGTGCCCTCGTTTTTTTTTTGTAAAACACTAATTTTCGCGCAATTCGGCGCATAAGATCGCTGCCACTTCTCATTTTCTAGCCCATGAAAATTCACTAAAAAACTGCTTGAAAACCCTGCTGCAAGGCAGTCGAAATCTGCTGGAATCCCACTGGAAATCTCAATTTTCCTTGTCCAAATCGAGTCTTATTCCAATTATCCATCTGCAGAATCAGCTCCCAAACCAATTTCGCAGCCGCAGAATCGGCTCTCGGAAGCTTTAATTCTTCCGCAACGGCGTCTCGCAGAGCGCTTTCTCCTTCCGATCGGCAGCTCTCAAACCACTTTCTCTTCCGCATCGGCGTCGGTAGCCTTTCCAATTGGAAACGGAAATTCTTTCGCTTCCGCAACGGTGGTTAAATCCCTTCCGCAGCCGCAAAGGCGGCGCACAAACCACTTTCTCTTCCGATTGGCGGCCATTTACTTAGCAAAATTTTCAACTTGCGACGTCAGCAGTCGGATGACTTTCACGTTGGATGCGGAATCGCTTCGCCGTCCGCAATGGCAGACGTCAATCCACTAACTCTTCTGCTACGTCGGAAGCCAACTTCACCCACTCTTCCACAACGGCGGAAGTCTTTCCCCATTGGAAGACTTGGCGGTTTGGTCTTCCGCAACGATGGAAGCACAATCACTTTCTCTTCTAACTGCCCCAATACTTAGGCAAATTTTTCAAAATTTCTTTTCATCGGCAATCGGACCCATTGCTACGTCGGCAGTCTAACCCTTTTCACAGCCGCAACTGCGGCCTGTCAAACGTCGAATCCTTCCGCCACAACGGAAGTTGATTCGTTTTAGGCTCCTACTGTTCAAACACTTAGAAGATTTTTGGAACTTGCTTCTGCTCTGCTGAACAGAGAAGGTGATTCCACCTTCTGTCACTGCATCTTCTTGGCCCAGAGAGGCCCATTGTTGCAACCTTGAGCTCTAATACCATACTGTCACGTCCCCATCCCTCAGATTGGCGAAGAGAATGCAACGAACACCAAATACAGCCGGGCAAACATCCCCATGAACATATACAAACATCAATGCTGAAATAAAGGCTTAACATGATGCATAGCAGCAATGCTAGAATGCATAATCCATCATTCAAGATGCACATTTCAACAACATACAGCGGAAGCAACACAAATACAATTCCAGCATTAATCATGTTCATCATAATTCATTTGAAATCAATATAACTGCAGAGATGGATTAGTCAAGGCATCTTATCTTTTGCTGAAGAATTCACCCGCAACTAGCTACGTCGCTGCAACGCTCCACCCAACCATAGGCCAGCGTGCTCATTAATCTCTCAGCACACTGCCACCCCCGAGCTGGGCATGATTCCTCCAAGGATAAGGGTCATTGCAGGCTTACACATAGCCAGGGGACACAAATCAGCAAACCAACACTACTGGGTTTAACAGGCCTTCAACAAGTGGCCAAGACAGCACAGTCCGAAGACCAACCACTGCATACCTGCAGCAATCAAACCCTTCACAGCCCTGTGAAGAAAGAAAGACAACCAGGGATAATCCCAAAAGAAGATGAGGCACAGCTCAAGCCCATAAGGCAACTCGGAGTTGTTCTTGGCCCTAACATGGCCAAAACAACTCAGCTACAACCCAAAACCAGGGTACTTCAGCAGCTCAATTTCACAATAAAAACAGTGGCAACAATCCACAGCCCACAGTGGATAAGAAATAGAACTCCTGGCATAACCATAGGAGACTCGGACAATGACTGTGGCCATCAACATCCCCAACTCACAGTGCCAACGATGGCATCTACACACAGTCCCAAACAGGAGTGAAACTCGGACGGAGACCACTGCAGAAAACGACTCAATACGAAAGCATAGCAGCCCAAAACGCAATTGGACACCACAGCCAACCAAAAACGTGGGGAAGACAACAGCCCCAAAACACAATCAGTGAGCAAGGCTCACAAGTGGGAAAACAACCCCAAACAGTCTGTGCATGAGTGCAACCCGCACCTGACTACAAAACGTCAAGGAGACTTACCCAATTCCATTCTGGGGAAATCGTGAATGACCACAGGTAAGCAGCTCTCCTCCTGGCCGCATGAGATCCAGCAGATCATCTGCCTGTGCGTGAGGATGAGCAAGACTCCCGCCCCTCTGCGTGAGGAAAAACAAACAACGACCTCCGCATGAGGAATGAACAGACCACGAACCTGCGCGCGAGCAGGAAACCGACCACCATCGTGCAGGTTGAAGCCCAGCTGTGTAAGCAAACAGATAGCGGCCGAGCTGCGCGTGGATGAATAGCAGAACGCTCAGCGTGAGGAGGATGAACCGCCAGGGTGAGAATGGTGTCGTGGAGAAGATGGAGGAATGGGAAAGAATGGAGTTGCTTGCTTCCTTACCCACGTTTCCTCCAGCAATAATTGCCTTCAACAACTTAGCCATAACTGCCCCCAACGAAACAAAACCAAGGCATTAAAGAGGTTGAAGAGGTTGGATGAGACAAAAAGGTGACAAATCAACAAGGTGGTAAAACATGGGTTTTTCCCCCATAACCAAGGTTTGACATTCCCCCACCCCTTATCCTTTGGAACCATGCCCTTTTCATTCAACGTTGCATTGCCGTAGCTGGTTGTGGTTTTAGTTTTATTTGATGTGCGTGTTTACATGATGCCGAATTATAATGTGCCAAATAGCACTACATACCATCGGCAACTATCCCTTTTGTCGAAACATACACGACCAAATCAATGGTGGGGCTTTTGCCTTTAGCTCCTCACCACGATTAATTACATTATATACATCATGCAAACGGGGTCAAAACCGGGGATGTGACCAATATAATTACAATTATGCATGTGGGATAACACTATTTTATAATATTAGAGTTATTTTATGCCTTTAAATGATATTTTACCAATATACCACATAAGTCATCATTACATATTCTAACACCATTCAGGTTATATATCGTTAAATAAGCTCTAAGCTCTCTTAGATAGGCCTAAACATGCAAATATTTAGGCATGCCAAGCAACCATTCCTCAAGCTTGTCTCTTGAATCTAACTCCCCTTCAAAGAGTGGTGCCTTAATTTTTTTGAACTCCCCTTTCAGTTCAAAGTTGTGTGTGTGTTTAGAATTTTTCCTGTATCTAGGTGGGGAGGAGGATGAAGTTGTGCTATTGTTGTAATTGCCTCTTTTTACAGGTTTGTGAGATGAACTTGAATTGCATTATTCCTCTTCCTTGTATCTTTTATCTTTATAAGTCTTCCTCAACATATTACTTGAGGTGTATGTTGGATTTTGTTTCATCTCGGTCAAATTCTGCAATAATACCTCATTGAGTTCATGTTGAGTTTTCCTTTCTCTCAGGTTATCCGACTTAATACTTTTTAGTTCAAATTTCAAACTTTGCATGGTTCTTAACAATTCTAATGGTGTAAGGGTTTTATGATCCTTTCCTAACTCAACCCACAATTCTCCTTCTTGTTGGGGTGGTTCATGTTGTCCTTGTTGGCTAGAATTCCTTTCAGCACTCCTTGTTATCTTAGTTTTTTTATACTAGTGTCACTGTTGTTGATTTTGTAATTGATCTACCAATTCCTCTTTCCTTGCTACTGCTGCACCATCTATTTCAAACTCAACCCTATTTCTTACAACTCCTAGTATCAAATCATATAGGTGCCCCAGATCTGAAGTTGATTCCCTAGTTGGATTGGCATATTGGGTTGTGTTTATTCTAACAATGACATGAGTTACCGAATGTTCTACAATAACATGAATGAGTCCATAGGTCACACAATGTTGTAACCTTGCCACGGGGTCTTCACTTGTTTACCAATATCCTATCATGTTAATTCATATTGTGGGTTTTAAAATTATAAAAAATCAAACCAATATATTGCAGGTATTGGGGGGATGCTGATACCACTTGTAAGATCTCAATTCTACTCAATTATTTTTTCCTTTTTTTTTCGTTATATGTGTGTGTGTGTGTGTGTGTGTGTTTATCGGATATGTTATTTCTTTACTTTCTTCTTCCATTGGGTCTATTTCTAGGTTTCAAAAAAATTAGATGTATGTATGATACTCAGTCTTCTTTTATTGCATTATAAATTTTATTGCACATATTTAGTCTATCTATGTGACGTAGAATGACTCTTATATTTGTTTGGAAAATATGGACTTATATCTAACATGGCGGTTGACGTGTCGTTAGTAATTGTTATTCTTAATATATGATGAATTTCAACTATATTGTTCTTATTTTCTTTACCAATGTCCCCTTTTGGAATTAGTCCTAGGGTTTGCTAGCTTACTTAGCAATGTTCTAATGCTTGATTGTTATTGTTATTTTATGCAAGGATGATCCATACGATTATATGACTCCTTCAATTGGTTAATTCCTAGGGAAGAAGGGTAAGTCATTGGTCAATTGATAATCTTGGAAAGAAAATTCACAAGGGCATACATTGGATGCTATGGTCGCTATGTAGCATGAAGGTTTAAATCTTTTGCCCTTTGGCCTAACCTACGTAATGGCTTGATTAAATGGGAAAAAAATACCAAGGCTTAACCCTTGGAATTTATATGTATGATGTACTTTTTAATATAGTGATTAGCATATTTGATAGTGGTGAGGTTATGACTTTGGATTAGCGCAGGTGAATACATGGCTCTTGGAATTAATAAAGGGCTCTTTCCACGTCGACCCGACCCTGTTGGGTGGCATTAACTAGCTTGACATGTTATCTGTGTAGGGTACGCATCTGTAACATGCATTGGTTCAAGTCTGTAGAGCGCATTTAAATTGGTACTTTCCTTGACTGTAGTAGTCAGGATTTCCCTTTTCATCAGTCGAGGGTTTAATTCAATAGATTTTCGGGATGGTATTGGATCTACCTCGGCAGAGCTTGACTCTGTTAGGGTTTGGCATGCATTTTGATTGTTGGTTCTGGTATTTTTCATTGCATCCTTAACCACCCCGATCACCGCTCCTGTGACTCGTGGGAGTATCCACTAGCAGGAAACTTTCTACTCTGTTTCTTTCACCCGACGATTAGTCAGTTGATTGTTATGTATTCCTCCTATTCATGCAAGGTGGAGGACACATGAGTTTGGGAGTCGAGTCTTGTCCCTATATTTCCTTAGAGTCGCAGAGGTAAACTTTGGTCTTATACTTTTGTTATTAATACTTACAATGTTTATTTGGTTTTGTTGAATCATTTTATCTCAATTCCTGACTTCATTTGGTTTATTTTGGGTTTGTTTACATGTTTGACAACGAGCAAGGTAAGGGATGACTTGAGTACGCATTTGGGCTCTCGTTTGCCTGGTAAGCCAACAATCCCAGTTTTCAAATGCTAATGGGAAAATAACTGCGATGGTCGCTTGAGGGGTAGGCCTATGGAGGGACTTGGCGTTGGGTATTTAAATGATGAGTTGTCATTTTATTGGTGTTGTCATTTTGACAATGTTCGCAGCAAAACGTTTCTATACTCCACATTATTGATTTTAATTGTTAGGGTTTGCATACGCAGGTATTTTTTATAACTATTAAGCTCGACCCTATGAGATTTTGAAATGTATAAATTGTTGTAAAACCAAAGGGTTTGCATATGGTTTTAAGCCTCTCCTTCTTGGATTATACCGATGCGGCTGTGTAAAAAGGCTTGTGGGCGAATGGATGCAATTTTCTAGGTTTTTCAACCCTCTTCATTGTCTATGTTTTTCTATGGATTGGTCGCTTTATATTTACTTTAATTCATTAGACTTAAATAATATAATGCATGAAATGATTTATAGTTTTAATGGTATCAATATTTGGGGGCTTCCACTCGTTGTGTTCTATGTTTTATTTTTGTCTTGTGGAATTGTAGTGGACGTATAGTGTCTCGTATAAATGTTTATATATGCTATTATGATTGTCATTTGGTTTTATCATTTGGCATTTTTCTATAAAGATATCAAGATTTGAATAATGAACCCCGTCTTGGTTTATATCGGTCGATATTGGTTTATTATTCAAGTTGTTTAATTTGGTAAGAGATTCTTGGAAGTCCTGTATGGGATTTGACTTGTTTTCTATTTAAATTTATTTATCCTATTATCCCTATGTGTTTTCTATTGAAGGAATTTAGATATTAATTTTTAATGCTATTTGGATTATATTTTCACAGCATTGTTTATGAATTTGAGGTTCCTTTGTCTGTTAAAATCGAATGTACATGATTGTATCTATGTTTAGATTCTATTTATTATCTAAATATTTCCTTTTATTTATTACTATTTGGATTAGGGTTTAGCTCTCCTACTTTCCACAGTACTACTTCTGCATGCAGCTTCCTACCCGTGAATCTTTAATTCCTATCTAACATATTTTTGGGAGGAAAGTCATATGTAATCATTTACAGTAGTATACAACCACTCAATCATTTCACATAAAGCTTATAATTAGATATGCATGTATTTAACCTAAGTTCTAAGAATAGGATGTCCATTCCTAGGGTTTATAACATTGAATCAATTTTAAAACATGATGAAATCCAACCCAAGATACTAATTCTTTTTCATGCATACACCTATGAAGATCCATAGAAAATATTAAAACAATTAAATATTAAATCAAGAAGTATCAATCCCTTATTTACTCATGCACATTAGTCTATCCAAAATTGCTCAAATGATAAAAATAATTTTACAATGAAATATTATCTAACCCTAGCAATATTTTAACCTAGGGGAAAGAAAAAAAATCCTTAGAATATCAGGTAGACTGTACATTAGCAAATCAAATAACTAGACTAAATACACAGGGACTTCACTTAGTGAACATCTCACATAGCACGTGCAATCGTGGGATATTAAAGAATACCCATAATTTTGAGAGATATTGATCCAAACACTTTTTGTTGAAACCCCCTCCCAATACTTAAAACCTCCTCCCCACCTCTTTTTATACCTCAGTCCTTATAGACCACCCTACCGACCCCCATCTTAAACCCCTCATCCCCCCAATACCTGCAATATATTGGTTTGATTTTTGATAATTTTAAAACTCACAATATGAACTAACGTGATAGGATATTGGTCAACAAGTGAAGCCCTCGTGACTGAATATGACATATACTTTATTTCTAGTAAAATATCTTAATCTGGAAATAAAGAAGACATATTTAAAGAAATGAAATTACATATGAACAAGAATGTAAAAGTAGAAGCTTAAATAACTTATCTGGAAAACTTTCAAGCAACTTGATAAGGGACTACTCAGTTCCACCCTACCATAGATAACTACAAATGTTCAGTATATCTCAACCTTTGCAGACATCACCCCCAAGTGGGACCAAGCTCTATAGTAATCTAGACTAATTAGGGTGCGTTTGTGTGAAATTATTGCCTTTAAGTAGATGTTTCTATCAGGTTCCCTTTACTCAGCATTGTAGATTCCCTTATTTGCATTGTCTTCCTCTTTCATGAATTCTTTCTTTCGAGACCACACCAATGGAAAAAAACTAGCTCTGAGTACTCAAATGGAAATCTAGGAAATACATTTTTGGGTAAGCAGGTATCCTTGCCTCTGCAAGCTCCTCCATCTACCTTTGATTATTATCTTCTTAGAATATTTTAAAGGGAGGGATTTTCTTTCTCTTTTCAGGTTCAAAGGGTTATGAGCAGAGAGTAAATTCAAAAAAAGAGAATAGATATATTTTTCATCAAAATGATAAAGATAGCTCAGTAACCTCAATGAATAGTCAGTCCCAATTAAGAGAAGTTTCTTGAATCAAGAAGCAGTTAGGATTTGTCTTTTTGTTTCCTCACAATTTATTTAAGTTCTTAACTATTAAATATCTTATTTATGTTCTCTCTTTTTAAAATTTTATTAATCTCATAAGTCCTAGACCCCTAATAAGCTTGGTCCCGTTTTTAACAATAGTTGTCCCATATCAAGTTTTCATAAGTATTTAAAGTTCCATTTTTATAAAGTATCATAGTTTATCATTTATAGGTTCAGACCTATCAAAACTTGCAATATGTTTGGGGGGGGACTTTAGGATGTCACAATATATCTGGTGAACAGTTTGGTTTCTTGGAGGTCGTTAGATTCATGAAGCCAATGGAGATGTACAGGAAGTTTTACACACTATTAAGTATAAGAAAGATCAAGGAGTGATGATCAAAATGACTTGTGTCTTATGACATATTTAGTTGGATGTATCTATTGGTTGTCCTACATGGGTTTTGTTGTATTTTCATATCATAGGTGATGGGATGTCTTGCTTTTGTATATTTTGATATTCTTATAATTGGGTTTGCTTAAATCTCCTTTAATCATATCAGAGGAATTAGAAAAGGTTGTATGTTAGCCCCGCTTCTTTCTTTGATTATTGTTGAAGATCTGGGAAGGGAAATTCTTGATGCGAAACAAAAATGAGTAATTACAGGTATTTGATATGGAGATGCAGGGTAGAGGATATTTCAATTTAAATAGTATTGTTGATCCTGGAGATGCATATTTTAGGTGTCAATTATGGTTAATATAAGATGTAATGGGTCTAATAAGTAGTGACAAAAATATTTGGAAATATTTTCTAAAAAAATTAAATAGAAGCAATGTTTGGTTAGGTGGAAGCTTAGATATGTTGGTATGGTCATATTCCTCAAAAGTTCAATACACTCCAAAAGAAGGATATAATTATCTGATTCAAGATATGGTGAACCCTGAACAGAAATGGTGGTGGAAAATTGGGGCGATATAATTTCCCTATGAAAACAAAATATTTATGTGGTCTCTCCTATCAAGCAAGGATCTTACTTGGTATATTATAAGTATGAAAGGAAGAGAGGGACGTCATGGGTGTTATCTGTGTCAAAATAAGGAATAATAAAATTTATACATAACGGTGGAATGTGCTTATACTAGGAAAGTTTGGTTAGATCTTGAAAATAAATTAAACAAGCATGATTTTTCTAAAGGTAATTCAATGGAATCATGTATAAAGGAGTGGAGTTTCCAAGAATATCTTAAAAGTATGGGTGAGTGCAAAAATTTGAGGGACCTTTTAGATGCAATGGTAGATTAAAGCTAATGATTCAACATCTATAAAATAGAAACCATCCCAAGCAATGTCGACCCTGACAAGCCTAGTCCCAATCCTTCCAACATGATTTCCAACTAGGATAGTTAAGAAAAACGTGTGCATGTTATGTTTCTTTAAAAACGTGCATGCATTATGTTCTCCAAAAATGCACACACATTTTTTAAAATATGATTTATGCCCAAAATAGTGTGTGCCCATCATTTTCTCCACAACAACCAACTACAACCTTTTCAGGTCGACCAAAACATGTAAGGTTGAACGTGATTTGGGTGAGAAAGGCATACAATTTCCACATTGGGGATCAAACTCTTCATTCTAAGGTATTTACACCAAATCTTGTCTTTCTAGTTTCACTATTTTTAATAATTTGTATGCCCTAATATGAATTGAAACCATATTTGTTTTAATATCTGTGCCCTAAAATAAATTTACATGCCCAATGGAAACCAAAACCCCAATTTATTCATAAAAAACAAATCAATTTCACTATTTTCATATATATTCATGAGCATCCTTATTAATAGAATCCAATATTCACAAATATCTAAAGTTTCTCAAGTATATTGCAAGGTTGCATACAAATATTAAAAAAAAAAACTTAACCTTTGCATGCAAAGTTTCTCAAGTATATTGCAAGGTTTCTCAAGTAGTTTTCCAAAGCACATATTACAAGGTAGTTAAGGTATAAAACTTAGCATATTAAATACATACCCCAAAGTTTATAAACATCCAAACGATTAACCTCTTAAGAAACTTATGAACATAGGACATACATACAGTTAGGCCTGGGACTTTAGTCCTCCTTTCACTAGCTATCAACAGGATAATGCAGTATAGATGTAGTGTTGTAGGATGTTTATATTTTCCACGATCACGAACAAAGTTCACCACTGGAATAGCCTGCACAAGAGTAGGATCTTGCATTAGTTCACAATGAGCTGAGTAAGCCCCTTAAAGCAATAGGAATCCTTACCTTTTCGAGTGGACCCTCAAGGGATAAACCCCGTCACTCCACCCCATGACATACAAAGGAAAGTTAGCCTTCTTAATGAATAAAACCATAAACAAAAATTAAGACATATAAATAAGAAGTAGAATCTAACTTAATAAGCATCGACAAATGGCTGCATTTAGTAGATAGGCAGAGTAACCAAACAAAATAGTACAAGTAATATAACTCTGTCACATAAACACATCATCATCTAACAGGAAAAACTAGTAGAGGAAAAACATATTACAACACTTAGGTTCAGTACACAACCAAGTATTATTCCGCAGAAGTTTAAACAATGTCCTTGGATTGTAGTATTTTATTAGCCTACAATTTTTTTTATTTTTTACGATTTTTAGGGGCATCACAAAAAAAGGGAATTATATTAATAGATCGAGAGCACAGACTATATAGCGTATAGTGCTAGTTTTCACTTAGTTTCTACTATTTCATATGCTCCCAGTTTATCCATAATTTAGGGTTCAAGTTTTGAATTGTAGTTCTTGGAGGCTCGCATTTCAATTTATGAATTATAGTTATTGGAGGGTTACAACTCACATTCTTTTCAATCTCAGCATAGTTGTAAACATATATTTAAATACTTTCAACCATTGTGGCTCCAATAAGGAGATATACAACCTTCTTATGTTATTTAATGTGAATTCTTACGATATATACATACTTCTTACGTTATGTACTATGAATTCTTTGGCGTGACAGAAAGTGGTAACTTCTATCTTAATTTTTGGCATTTTTCACTAATTGCCATATTGATTTGGAGCTTTTGAATTTACTTTATATTTGATTTAGATTTTAAATTTTGAATTTACTTTGTATCTAGAGAAAAATAATAAAATAATATTTAAGAATTTTGGAATAATAGAGAAAAACTATTATTTTATTTGTATTTTCAACATTTTTTTAACTCAAATTTCAACCTAGAGCCTTTGTTGGATTAGTAATTCAATTCCACATCCAATAGGTACCCATGATACATACTTTTGATGAAATCCACCCCACAAAAAACTATAAATACATTTTAAAAACGTGTTACTTCAAAAAAGAATATGTTTTTAAAATGTATTCTTCGCTTTGTGGGGTGAGTTCCATCAAAAGTATGTGACGTGAGTACCCGTTGGATTAAAAATGCAGAATTGAATTCTACATCCGACAAGTTCCATCAATAGAAATTTGAGTAAAACCACAAAGAGGAAAAATAACATTTTTTAAAATGTATTTCACGTTTTTCGTGGGGTGGGGTTCATCAAAAGTATGCAGCTTGGGTACCTGTTGGATGTAGAATGTAAAATTGAATTACGCATATGAAGAGTTCTCTTGATTAAAATTTGAGTAAAAATAGAAATAGATATGTTGAAAATATTTCACGTAATGGACCTACTCAGAAATTTCAGGAAAAGATTGCAATTTGGGCAAATTCAAGCTTAACTAGTCATGACTATCGGAGTTCCAATTGACTCCAAATGATCCCAAATATGAAAGGAAATGGTTTTATGAGTCTTATTACATCCCAATATGACCTCTGAAAAAAATTTATCTAGCCTTACGCTTCTGCAACTTTATTTGAGGTTGATGACAAAAAGAGCAAAATTCCTAGGAAATTGTGGTTAAATTCCACCCTAGGGTGTAGCCCAAATTGGTTTCCCAAATCAAGTATGAAAGTCCCAAATTGGTGAAAATAGTATAGGGACTGATATCAAACATTAGGTCTTGTCATTACACATGGTTATTATCTATGCAAACTCTTTATAAAGTAAAACATTCGTATGACAACTTTCGGTAAAATTGCTTAAGGGGAAATGGCATTACTAGCTCAATTTTAACTCATGAAAAGTACAGGGAATAGTTTAGAGAGTGGAATGATAAATGAATACCATCTACAAATTATAAATTGATTCCCCAAAAACATTAAACATTATATAAATTCTTTAATACAGATAATATATATAACTCTTTCAAAATGGAAGCCAAATACATGAAAATTAGTTAATCAAGAGCTTGGAAATGTGAGCATTTTTGCACATGTATTTCTGATATTTCAACTTACAAACCATAGGGAAATAATATTACAGACACAAACATCATATACCCAATCTTGGGCATCAACTATACTGAGTCAAGCGCAAGCACTACTCTAACAAGTGTGTCATCACATGAGAGTATGGGGAATCATGAAGTAGGAATGAGAGAAGGGGGAGATAGATAAGTCTCAAACTGTATGAGTATTAAACCTACAACTAAAACACTTCATTCAGATCCAAAAGACAGGTCTGAATCGCCTCTCAATAAAATAACTTATAAAGGAATCCAACTCCCTCGAAATTGGTTCACAAGCAGGGAGAGTGAACACTCACCGTGCAATGGACAAGCAAAAGATCTCCAAAATGAAAAAGGAAAATTAACAAATGATCAAAATCCATTATTCTTCCTCAAAAAATCATTTTATTAACTTAATGAGGACTCCTAAGGTCAAATTTCTCTCCGCATGATTCCTCCAACTCATCTTCCTGTTTTAGTAACTCCTGTGACACGTGTCCTCTTTGTCATGCTCCAATTCTTTCCCCAATTAAAATGGATTCCTCTAACTCCCAAATGCACCCTCTTGGTGGATATTGTTGTCCCTTTCATGTGATATTTATCGTACGTATTCAATCAGGTATGAATTTGTAATATTTTTCATAGAAGCTTCCATCATTAGTTGTCATAGAGTGCATGGCATCTCCCTCCGAGTGGGACACATTGTCTTCTTAGTATTTCCTCTTTGATGGTAGTAAAACCCCTTTAACAATTCAAATTCATTGGCTCATGATGTGTTATTTGACACCACATCACCCCCAAGAATGTTGCATTCCCCATGGATTTTAATTTGGATGATGGTCATGCCAAGTGTGGGGAGAAATATAGCCACCCAAGGACTCTTTGAGCCTCCAAGTGTCTCCATGAGACGATGCCACATTATTTCCTTAACATGTATTATTTATGTGACCCAATTTAATGTGAATGTGGTAAAATAAGGTCCTTTTGGGTCTCGTAGCTCCCTTATTACAAAATGTTATGCCTCCACCTCAACCTAGGGAACTAGTAGGTTGGCAAAACATTGTTTGCTAGTAGTCTTATTTGGATGGGGGCATGACAGTACTCCCCACCCAATATTGTTTCCCCTTAATCAATACCAAGTTTGGATCCTGCAAAAAAATTTCATCTTCCCAAGTGGCTTCCTCACTAGGAAAATCCTTCCATTGTACCAAGTATTCATTTACAGTTCTACTTCTTAACTTCCTTTCCCTTATCTTCACTATTCTTTATAGAATGAGAATGAGTTATTGTTCATCATCCAAGGGATTTAATGTTTTTTAAACCCAAATATGCTTCCATATCACCTTTTTCAGACATGAAACATGAAATATATTATGGATTTTACTTCCTTCTGGAAGTTCCAATTCAAATGTCACTTCTCTGACTTTTCGAACCACTTTGTAGGGACCATAAAACCTTGGTTTGATATTTTATGAACCTTTAAATTTTAATGAGGTTTGTTTGTAGGGATGGAACCTCAAATAAACCAATTCTTTCAGTTGGAAATGTCTCTCCACTATATGTTGATTTGCATATTGTTTTTGTTGGTTTTGGGCAACCTACAAGTTATTTTTTCAAAACCTTCAAAATATCTTGACTTCTTCAATCCAATCCTTTAGATTTGGAGCTCTACTATCACTAGAGATGCGTTCAATAAAAGTGGATGCACCATAACCATAAATTTATTTGAAAGGAGACATGCCAATGGACATATGAAAATTAGTATTATACTAAAAACTCGCCCAAATGAAACGATTTGATCCATGTTTCTTTCTACCCACTAACATAGTTCCTCAAGTAACCCTCTAACTATTGATTCACCTTCTTTATTTGGACATTAGTTTGTGGATGATATCTTGTTCTAGGAGTCAAATTTCTTCCCACCATTTTGAAGAGTTCTTGCCAAAATGCATTCAAAAATATGCCATCTCTATCACTAACACACTGCTCTTGGGAATCCCATGCAATATGAAAACTTGTGTCAAGAATAGCTCAACCACATGTGCAACAATTAAATATGTAGTAATAGTAAAGAAATGAAAAAATTTAGTGAGTCTATCCCCCAATAAAAATATGCAATACTTACCAAATACTTTGGGTAAAACAGTGATGAAATCCATGGAAATGCTCTCCCATTTTGTTTTGGTATAGGAAATGGGTGGAAGAGACCAGTTGAATGATGGTGCTCCACTTTGTTTTGCTGACATGATGGGAATTCATTAACAGATTTCAGAACCTCATTACTTAACCCTTTCCAATAGAGTATTTCTCTCAATATTCTATATGTATTGAAGAAACCATGGTGGCCTGCTAGAGGAGAATCATGAGTTCTCTTCAAAACTTTATGCTTCAAGCTCGAACCAGGGACCAAATAGATTCTATATTTTTAGTAGATGATTGCTTCCAACACCTTATACCTATCATCATGGTTATTCCCATCAAAAATTCCACAAGAAAACCGATCCTTAACATATTCTACTTCTAATATAGCTTTCCAATCTTCTGCAACATCCATTAGAGAAATAGAAGGTCTTCTATATAAAGCATTGACTACCACATTATTATTTCCCTTTGCATATTCAATATCAAAATCAAATGATTGAATCTTACTCACCCAATTTTTTTTCCTTTCATTTAAATCATTTTGAGTGACGAAGTACCTTAAGCTATTATGGTCAATCTTGACCACAAACTTGTTTCCCACCAAGTATTGTCTAAAATTTATTAAAGCATGCATGATGGAAAACATTTATTTCTCATAAATAGAGTAAATATTCTCATGTGGTTGTATCTTCCTACTCTCGAAATCTATTGGGTGTTGTCCTTTCTTTAGAACTACTCCAATGCCCTCCCCTGATGCATCATGCTCCAAAACAAATAGTTTAGAAAAAATAGGCAATGTAAGGATAGGAAAATTTCTCATTGCCTATTTCATTCTTTGAAAATAAATTTTATCCTCTTCATGACATTTGAAAGCATCCTTATTGTTTGAATCAGTGAGAGGTTAAGTGATTTGGGAGAACCTCCTCACAAATTTTCTATAGTGGGTACAAAGCCCAATGAATCCTCTCAATTTAGTGATATTTTTGGGACGTAGCCATTATATAATGGATTTTATTTTCTCCAAGTCCACCTTCACACCATATTTACCAATGATGTGCCCAATATACAAAAGTTCTGTCAAACCAAACTCACATTTTGACAGCTTAGCAAACAAAGATTGATCATGCAGAATTTTCAATACCACTTCTAGATGATGCAAGTGTGACTTCTATGTTTTACTGTAAATAAGAACGTCATCAAAGAAAACTAGTACAAACTTTCAAGTTGTGTGTGGAAGATATTGTTCATGCATGATTGAAATGTGGTAGGATCATTTTTCAAGACAATAGTCATGACAAGATACTCAAAGTGACCATAGTGACATATGAAATCATTTTTTGGTATGTCTTCCTCTCTCATTTGAATTTGACGATAACCATATATAAGGTTAATCTTTGAGAATAAATTTTATCCATGGAGATCATCCATGAGTTCATAAATTCTTGGGATCAGATATCTATTATTCATTGTCTTATTGTTCAAGGATCTAAAGTCAATGCATAGATCCCATCGTTTTTCTTCACCATAAAAACTAAAGAACCATAAGGGCTAGAACTAAGTATTATGAGACCGAATTCCAAGAGTTATTTAATGTCCTCCTCAATATAATATCTATTCCTTTTGGGGTGTCTATAGGGATTCATTTTGATATATCGGTTCCCTATCTATAATTCAATGGCAGGCTCCACCTCTCTATCTGGCATCCTTCCTGGAAGAAGGTCTCCAAAAACCTTCTCATACTTACCTAACAATTATTTTATCTCCTCCGAATGTTTGGAAATATTCAAGTGAGGCTTGTAAGGTGTGATAAAACATTCAGAAAACCATTCAATGTCACCATGCCTCAAAATATATCTTATACTATGAGAGGACACCACTTGATTTGGGTAAGTGTGCATTCCTCTCAACAAGATGGGTTTCCCTTTTGAATTTTCTAACCTCATTTTAGGGACTTGATAGTTTATTGTATGCTCCCATATATAATATAACCATTGGACTCCAAAACCCACATTTGTATCAGCCATATTCACTACATAGAAATTTTCAGTAATAGTGTGATTCCTATAGTAACTTGAAGCTTTGGAATCCATTTGGTGGATTCCATAGAATTATTACCTAGATTGATGACTGTGAAGCCATCAAAATTTTCAGTATGTATATTTCTCCTCTCAACCAAGTTTGCATCTATTAAGTTAGGATTGGCTCCTCTACCCACTAGAAATGCAACCTTTTGTTCTTGTATAATACCCTTGATTCTAAGGGTCTAAAATCTAGGCACACCTAAAAGTAATGTAATTTTTCCTTTCCCAGGAGAGGGATGTTCTTCAATTGTTTTTTCATACCCCTCTTCTTGGGCTACAAGTTGTACTTATTCCTCCAACTCCTCCTCCTAATTTTCGGAGAATACTTCAATGTAGTGTGTCTTCCCTTTAGTACACTTATGTCTAGGAAACCAAGGCTGCTGACATGTGAAGCACAATTTCTTTGTCTTGAGTTCTTATTTGCTTGGGCCCTGTTCGGGTACACAGGGTACTCCCAAAATATTGAATGCCTCCAGATACCGCTTCACACAAACAGATCACAGATCAACACACCGATGTTTGTCATGTGGTTAAAACCCTCGAGAGGGAAACAATCCACGGCCCCAGCCAAATAGCTACTTGGAGCAACTTATTATGCAAAAGAAAGAAAGTTACATGAGCTTCTCATAATCGATCAACTAGCCAAGGACCCTCTATGCTCTTTAAATAGAGATCATAGACCAATCGAGTGTTAAGCCACGGATCAATGGTACGTATGATCTAAGAGAAGTTGAACCGTTGGATCACTCTATGTCTAGAACATATCATGACCATCGGATTAGAATATTTACAAATGCATACTAAAGAAACACACTTTTACCTAACGGATATATTACATAAGTTGATCTTAACTAACTCCTAAGTGTCTAAATATCCTAACATCCCCCCTTAAGAACAACTTGGGATAGGATTGAAGGATTTACAAAAGTGACACTATTAGGAGAAGGAAGGAGGCATTAGAGCCTATCCCCCCTTAAGAACACATTCCTGAACTCCTAACATAGACAATAGATGTCTGCAACTTGATCATCTGTAAGGCAATAGAGCACTTCAATAACACAATCATGAACAAGATTCCTGACGAAGTGCATGTGTAGCTCAATGTGTTTGTTGCGCTGATGTAGAACTGGATCTTTGGCAAGTTTGATGGCACTTTGATTGTTGCACCAAAGTGGAGTAGGCTATTGTTGCTTGAATCCAAACTATGAAAGGATCTGTCGAAGCCATAAAGCTTCCTGACTGGAATTAACTGCGGCTCGATATTCTTCTTCTACTGAAGACAGAGAAAGAGCTTGTTGTTTCTTACAAGCCCAAGTGATAGGTCCAGATCCCATACTGAAAACATAACCTGTAGTAGACTTTCGATCATCAGGATCGTCGGCCCAATCTGAATCAGTGAAACCAACCAACAAAGGTTTTCCCCCTGTACTATAATGAATCCCAAATTGAATTGTACCTAGAATATATCAAAGTATCTTTTTTGCTGCTTTCCAGTGACTTTCATGAGGAGTTTGCATATAACGGGAAACACGACCAATGGAAAAGGAAAGGTCAGGATGGGAATGACTCAAGTATAAAAGACTACCAACAAGTTGACGATACAAGGTGGCATCTACTTCAGGGGAAGTACAGGTGGCAGAAAGTTTGACTCCAGACTGGAAGGGAGAAGGGGCTGGTTTACAATCTTCCATGTGGAAGCGACGAAGGAGGTCACAAGCATACTTAGACTAAGAAAGAAATATTCCTTCTTTGGTTTGCAAGACTTGGAGACCAAGAAAATAATGCAAATGTCCTAAGTCTGACATTTCAAAATTTTGCTTAAAACTGGATTTC
>LPNX010171205.1:20108-41765 GCA_001517045.1 Pseudotsuga menziesii
GTTGAAACTGAAAACGTGTTCAACGTTGATCTCTAGGATCACCGGCAAGATCACCAGTTGCTTCATATGTTGAACGGACCCATCGAGGAAGTATTGGTGCTGGTGCAATTGGAGGAACATGAGAAAGCGGAGGTGGATTTCCATCCTCATTGTCATCATCAGAAACTGGAGTTGGAAGCCTGTCAAGGAAGCTGGAAGAAGAAGAAGAAGAAGGCACAATCGCCAAATTAGGCTCGTAGGCCTAAGATGGCACACCCGCCAAGTTAGGCTCGCAGGCCAAGAGATTTTCATCAAATTTAACATCTCTTTTAATGATTATATCATGAGAATGTGGCTGAAGAAGTCTATAACCTTTTACATCTTCAGAATATCCATCAAATATGCACTTTTCACTTTTAGGCTGCAATGATTTCCGTTTTTCATCCGGAATGTGAGCCCATGCTTCATAACCAAACACACGAAAGTGACTTACATCTAGTTTAATTTTACTCCATGCTTCTTCCGGTGTTATACCCTGTAAAAATTTAGTGGGTGTGTGATTAACTATGTAATTTGCACAATTTATGGCCTCAACCCAATATTGAAGACTTAGTCCCTTAGATTGGATCATACAATTAGCCATTTCTTTTAAAGTGTGGTTCTTCCTTTTAGCTACACCATTTTGTTGTGGTGTATATGGAACATTCTGTTGTTGTTGGATTCATTTTTCAGTGCAAAAAGTAGTGAACTTGTTGTTAACATATTCTCCTCCATTGTCATATCTTAACTTAATAATTTGATGACCAGATTGTTTTTCAACAAGAGCCTTGTAGGCTAAGAACATGTTAAATACTTTGCTCTTAAGTTTTAAGAAGTAAACCCAAGTGCGTATGGAGTAGTCATCACTGAAAGTTAAGAAATATTTGAAACCAGAAAAGGAAGCATATGGAAGAGGGCCACACAAGTCACTATGCACAAGCTCCAAGGGAACCGAGGCGTGCTAAGAGACACGTTTGTCAAAACTGTCCCGGTGATGTTTTCTGAGTACACAACTGAAACAAAGACCATCCTTGCAAGATACCAGTGGAAGACCAATCACCATATTTTATTTACATAGTTGTTGCAACGAGCGATAATTTAAGTGACCAAATCGCTCATGCCAAAGTTTGCTCAAGTTATCACTATGAGCAACAAAAACTGAAGGAAAAGGTGATGACCCAAAGTTGTTAAATTTGTACAACCTGGGAATATCATCAACAGTTCCAGTAGCAAGGATATTTTGAGGATTTTTAAAATCCTTGATTACAACTTGGTGAGGTGTAAACGTCACAGTTTTACCTTCACATGAATGAGTAATTTGATAGACTAATAACAAATTGCAGGAAATTTTTGGAACACATAGTACATCACTGAAATGACCATTTTCTACTGGAACTGTTCCAGATCCTACAACACTTAGAGATCTATCATCACCAACAAATATTTGTTTAGTGTTACATTCATGCATAGTAGAAAAAATGGCTTTATCCTTAGCCATATGATAAGATGCTCCAGAATCAATGAGCCATTCAATTGAAGTAGAAGAAGAAGATGCAGTATAAGAGTAACCAGAAGCACAAAGTGCATGTCCATGAGAGTTAGATTCTAAAGATGAATCTAGGCTGATGTGGTGCTTCTTCATTGCTACTTCCAAGGCTGCTATCTTCTTAAAACACTTAGATTCATCATTATTATCTTTCCCACAAAAATTGCAATGACGCTCAGTCTTTTTTCCTTTTTGCTTAGATCCTTTGTCATTTTCTAAAGAAGGAGCTGACTGAGAGGGTTTGGGACCCTTGTTGTTTTTCTTATTATTGCGAAAATTTTGTTTCTTAGGAGGCTTGGACTTTTCTTTCTGTTGGGACAATAAGGTTTTCCCAGATGTATCTGCATTGTTAATTATTCCAAGATGAATGAGCTTATCTTTCTCTCTAATTAAGGAATCACAAAAGGATTCAAGGCTAGGCTCTTGATAGCTAGCTGTAGTCAAGGATTCTTTCATGGAGTAGAATGTAGATACAAAAACAGAATATGCAGGTCCAAGTTTGGAAAGAATATGATAAATACATTGTTTGTATTATTTCTTAATCTTGCATTCTGCACATAAGAGTCTAAGAGTTTTATACTTAGATAAATAGTCTTGAATGCATGAAAAATCATTTGGATTCAAGGAAATCAACTCATTCTCGAGTTGATGACCCCGAATTTCATTGTGTTTACCAAACACAGATTCCAACTTTTCCCAAGATTTATCAGGTTCATCAATGTCAGATATGTGGAATCACAAATCAATAAAGATTGCCATCCCAATCAATCCACGAGCTTCATCACATCTATTTGCCCATTTAATTTTCTTATCAGCATCAGTGGGTTCTGTTTCTTTCCCTGAGGTTATCCTGAAAAGTCCCCTACTTCGTAGAACATCTTCCATACGATATTTCCATGAGAAATAGTTAGAACTTGTAAGTATAATATCACAAGGGGCGGCCATACTGTAAAATAATGGATGAAAGAACAAAAACTAGCTGTCTGGATGCAAAGAGCTCGAAAAATATGCGGTTTTAAAAAAAACGACACTTAAAACGGATTCTGGATGATGAAGTTATGCTTGATCAAAGAAAATGTTGAAGATGTCCCCAATAGTGACGTGGCAGATATTAACTTGACCAACTAAAAAAAGAAGCCCCCTCTTCCCAAAATCAACCTTTGACAATCACTTTTACAATAAAGTTGCTTTGAAGTGAATCGCTTTTGTAGAATAAGTGATATTCACTTTTACAATAATGTGACTTTTAAATAGTGCAGCAATAAATTAAAAGACATAAGTGACTCACTTTTATTTTATTTTATTTATGTGAGATGCACTTTTACAATAAAGTAACTTGAAAATAGAAATTGCATGCACTAAAAAGTAGCTTGATAAGACTTGAACTCAAGACTTACCAAGGTGTAAAGCAACTTTGGACCAAGTGGGCTAAGTTTAAAAGGTACGTAAAAGTATGGAAAGAGGAAAGGGGCTTTTTTTTTAACTCTTCTCTCTCGTTTTCCGTGCTTGTTTTTTTTTCCTGCAAATCACAAAAAAATGAAAAACAAAAATAGAAAAAAAAATTCCGCACAATGGGGTTAGATATTGGTTAGCTTACCCGGAAAGTCTATGTTTTCAAGTTTTTTCGCTATTTCTGATTTGCCGTGATTACACAAGGTGCATGGAAAAGAGCATATGTAGCCGAGAAGACAAAAAAAACTTCCCCTTACTGTTTCTGATTTGCTGCAATCACACAAGGTGCACGGCAAAGAGTATACACAGTCAGGGAAAACAACAGTCCAAGACTAAAACATAAAATATGTAATAATAAACTGATAAAATATGAAATATTAAAAAAAACAAATCCATCACTGTAACATTATACCTTCAGATTTGCCGAAATGGGTGTTTCTGGAGCAAATGGAAATAGTTTTCAGTGAAACAAAAACTATTTCCTATGGAAATGACGCTCTGGATGCAATGGAATAGCTCCCATAAGCCACAAATGCATAGAAAATCCAGAACCAGAAACCCTTTCAAATTTTCGGCAACACCATTTCTAGATCTTGATCAAAACCGAAAGTGGCTCTTCATAAAAGCTCTGATACCATGTTCGGGTACACAGGGTACTCCAAAAAGACCAAACGCCTTCAGATACCGCTTCACACAAACAAATCACATATCAACACACCAATGTTTGTCACGTGGTTAAAACCCTCGAGAGGGAAACAGTCCACGGCCCCAGCCAAATAGCTACTTTGAGCAATTTATTATGCAAAAGAAAGAAAGTTACATGAGCTTCTCATAATCGATCAACTAGCCAAGGACACTCTATGCTCTTTAAATAGAGATCATAGACCAATCGGGTGTTAAGCCACGGATCAATGGTAGGTATGATCTAAGAGAAGTTGAACCGTCGGATCACTCTATGTCTAGAACATATCATGACCGTCGGATTAGAATATTTTAAAATGCATACTAATGCATACTAAAGAAACACACTTTTACTTAACAGATATATTACACAAGTTGATCTTAACTAACTCCTAAGTGTCTAAATATCCTAACAGGCCCTCCTTATTCTCCTTAACAAAAGAGTCATTTTTCCATGGTTTCCTCCCTTCTTTTAATTTGGAAGGAAAATTCGGATTAGGGGGATACCTAGTTTTTGGCAACACATTCTGTAGATCTCTTGTCGAAATTATGGAATCCTTCAATGTAGTTTGTTTGTTGGCTTTCATGAGCCTTTTTAAAGGTTCTTCCAACCCTTTGGTGTATAATAGAACCAACCTAGCCATAGATATATCAGAAACCATCACTGAGAGGTTTTGAAATTCTAATATATATGCTTTAGGAGTCCCAATTTGCTTTAATTGTGCCAATTCTTTGAAAGGAAGTTCAAGGTCTTTCCTATCGAATCTCTCCACTAAATCCTTATAAAACTCTTCATAGGATGAAATATTATCATGTCCAAAGGTCTTAATACCATGTAACCACCAATCATTGGATTCTCCCTCAAGATGTAGAATGGTCATTTTCAATGCATCCTCTTCAACCATGGCATTCAACTGGAAATACATATCTAGCTTTTGTATCCAAGCATTACCAGAAATTTGGAAATATCCATCAAAGGAAGGAATAGTTACATTCCCTATGGTATATTTCAATTCCTGATTTATAAAATGTGCCCTATTCCCACTTCTTCCATACTTGATCTTGATAGAGACCTTAAAGAACTGATCGAAAGGTAGAATTTTCCTACATTCTTCACTTAGTTGTTGCCACTCATCTACTACTTAATCCATTCCATACTTAGTGCCAAGGATCTATAGTAGACTCTAAAAACTTAGGAGTTGTAGGCTTGGTATGATTATTGAACTCATGGGGTCAATTTTGAGATCCAAAATTTGAGAAAATAGTTTCCCCATAGGTCTTCTTCTCTTCAAGATGTGAACTATTACTACTCCTTGGTGTTGACTTTCCCCCAAGTTGGCTAGCCAACAATTCAATCCCTTGCATAAAATGTATGGTCATATCATCAAAACATGACTTCATGTATGTCCTAAGATCCTCCTTATCATCCATAACTTTGAATCCTAGTTTTTCCCTAATCCCCTCTAAAGCATAATTGACTTCTTCATGTTCTTCTCTTCCACTAACAATGTCCTTAGTTTCAATATCTAGTGGATGTTTCTTTGGATTCCCTAGTACCATAACATATTCCCTAGCACCCTAGAAAGAGTTCTTGGTGGGTTAAAGAAGTGTATAACTTCAAAGAGTACAAATGACCCATTATGTGGTCATTTGTGTTTTTAATGAGGTCATGTTACCCTAGGAGAAATCTAGGCACCCCCACACCTTGGTGGTGTTGGGGTCCTTGATACCCTTGATATGATGAGTATATGGTAGATACCTCCTCCTTATTGATCTTAAGTATGTGGATGTGAAGACCATTGAATCCCTTATTCCTTTGATGATGTCCATTGAATCCTTTGACCTTGGAACTTATGCATAAGGTAACATGGTCTTTGGCACCTTTATGTGTGGAATACTTGAAGTCCTGAAAAAATTGAAGAATTTAAGGGTATTATATAAGAACTTGAAAATAAAACCATCATAGGTATATAGTCCTCGTAAATCCATTTCCATTGACATCTGGAGCATCTTTTAACTCCTTACAATTGAAGAGATATGAATTTTTGAAGTTGATTTACCCCACCTTTTTGGGTCAGCCTACCAAACAAAAGAGAATTTAATTATTTGTAATTTTGAATTGTATGTTGGCCCAGTTTGAGGTACTAAATTTCCTCCACAACCTATATAAATAGAATATCAAACATTTTATTTGTTTATCAATCAAGTCTCTCTTTGTTATTTCACAACTCTTGGAGAAAAGTGTGAAACTTTACAGAGGAGATATTTTGGGGCATCTTCACTAAAATTGACATAAATTTCTCATACGGAATCAGAATTACAAAATTCTTGGCTCGTTGGAGATATTGCTACGAGGGCTATGTGGTGACATGATCTATATTTGTTTTTTCTATTTTTTCTTCATATTTTGATCTTTGAAAATGTATGGTTCATGTTTTTGGGTTTCTCTTGTGATGACTCATGTATCTCATGGATAGAGTTCATCTTTGATCTTAGTGTGTGAGCCTCTATATTGGTATATATATTTGAAGTAATTATGGAGGCTATTATGATTATGTTGCATACCGTTATGCTATGATATGATACACTTTATGATGATAATGCATGTGATAATGATTTACACTCTATGATGTTGATGCACTCCTATACAATATGATGTACATGCATACCATAGTGTGATGATGCTATCCTATGCACTATGATGTATACTTGATGTTGATGATGCATACACACTGCACACTAAGATGATGATGATGTATATTTGATGATGAGGATGCATACCATATGACGATTATGCATATCTATGATGATGATGCATGCCTTGTGTTCAGTGAAAGCAAAGCAAAATTACTTGTTCATTAATTGTGTATGATGAGGTGTACATTGATGTACATGAGCAGTGTGTGGCAGTGAAATAACCTACCAGTATATAGTGGTGACTTAGCTATGATCAGAGAGAAGATATTATCAATCGCAGGTTCATTGATTAGTTTTTGACAAGTCCACATGTTCCATCCTCTTTTTCTTCAGGGTGGTAGAGTGGTGCTAGGGCTCACAATCTTGTGAGTTAAGTCGTTGTAGCAGCTTTTCAGTTGTAGCTGATGAATCCTAAGGGGTTGTAGCCCCTTCCAGTTGTAGCTGGTAAATTTTATTAAATTTGTTTACTCGAGTTGTTGTTGGGTCAAAATTAAATTTAAAAAGGATTATGTGGTCTTACCCCCAAGACTTGGGTTTCCACGTCAAAAATATTGTGTATTGTGCTTCTTAATATTTTTGTGTACATTGATGATATGCTATGATTGGTGATTAGCATATTTATCTTCATTAATTTTTTATAATTGTGTAAATATGGATTCACCCCCCTCTTAGTATTTCAACAGGTGTTCAGAAATTCAAAAAGAGACAAGTTTGTTTGCCAATTGTTTTATGAAATATGTTCTCTTGTTACATTATCTACTATCATTGGCTCACACGACCACATAAAATAACTTACAAATAACAAATGTGATCTATCTATGTTGGGTAACCTCTTCATATGAACCATATAATAGAAAAGAAAATAGAAAAAGGGATTTTTATTCCAAGAAAAGAGGTGGTGTATAAATGCATCATTATAACACTTAAGCACAATGTATTTTTATTATAATATTCAACACATTCAATGAAGAATGCATTTGATGCAACACACATGATACAACCCAAAGGCTCATTCTTTTATAGTATCCATATATAACAATCTCCCTTGAAGTGAGGATTATTTAGTCCACAAATAGGGGTCATTGGTTCGAACTATTTCCATGAAATCTACAACATCCCATAGTTTAGTCAGTTTTTCTAGTCAATATGACCATGGCCCCGTTGACATTCATTAAACATCTTAATCGATCACTTAGTTGAGCCTCTAGTCGACTCATCTGCTAGTCAACTTAAGTCACTAGATATCTCCAGAAGATTCATAAGTGTGATGAACCTAGATAAACTTAGGTTTTAACACCCCCGCCCCCCATCAGCACAACACTATAGATATTTAGGAGGTGCAATTGTGTTCTTTGAACACCCCATCATAATTGTAACTTCTTGAAGCCTAAGCATAGCCTCAATTTTCATAAACGTAATTTCTGGTAGAGGCTTTCCAAAGATATCAGTTATTTGATCATATGTCCTACAATAAATAAGTTAAACAACATTGTCTTGTACCAATTTTCTCAAATAACGAACATGGAGTTCAACGTGTTTCATTTTTATATGAGAAAGATGATTATCAACAACCAATATTGTACGATGATTGTCACAATCGATAAGAGGTGAGGTCTGAACATGAAATTCAAGCTCATCTAAAAGCATACAAATCCAAATTACTACTCCAATACCTACATTGACAGCTCCATGATATTCTATTTCTATAGTTGAGAGCGAGAGAACACCTTTTGTTCTTAACACAACTAGACCAAGGGTCCATAACTCAGTCAAACCACATAGCTAAAGTGGACTTTCAATCATCAATGTTACTTCCCCACTCGAAAACATTAAACCCAACTAGTGGTTATGTACTGCTATAATACTTAATACCATACAAATAAGTTCCTTTAATATAGTGAACAATTCTCTTTGCAATTTTCTAGTGGCTTTCTTGAGGATGCTACACAAGCTAAGAAACCATGCTAACAACAAAGGAGATATGAAGTCGACTATGGGTCATGTAAATATGGATGCTAACCAATTGTTTATAAAGAGTGGCATTGAATCGTGGAGAGACATAGTATTTCGACGAATTTACGCCCAATTGATAAGGTGTAGCACAAGGATTACAATCATCCATATTGAATCATTTCAAAAGACCCAAATACTATTTTGGTTGAGAAATAAACATACCATTATCCATATGCAAAATTTGAATGTCGAGAAATAAATGTAACAAACCAAGATCAATCATTTCAAACATATACACAAGTTGTTTATTCAAAGACAAAATCATATTGATAATATTTTCGGTTATGACTAAATCACCAACATAAAATGCCTCAATAAAGGTATCACCATGAACATGTAATAAATAAATATTGTGATGATATTCACAATGTTTGATCCCCTAATTGATAAAGAAAATATCAATCTTCTCATGCCAATCATGAGTTCCTTGTTTTAAACCACACAATGACTTATTCAATCTACAAGCAAGACTAGATTATGTCACAAAACCAGGAGGTTGTTCCATATATATTTCTTCATACAAATATACATGAAGAAATACACTTTTAAGATCTGTTTGATGAAGTTCCCATAAAAAACAAGCAGCAAGAAAAAGAATCAGTTGAACAAAGTTAATATTAGCAACAAGGGAAAAGGTTTCAATGTGCTCAATTCCTTCTTGCCAAGAGAATCACTTGGAATCCAAACAAGACTTGTGATTTTCAAAAACATTGTCGTTAGCAAACCTTGTCTTTTATACCCATAGACACATCACAACATTTTTTCCTTACGGTCAAGGAATGAGTTCCTAGTCTGATTCTTCTTCAAAGAATCAATTTCAACATCCATAGAATTTTCACATTCTAGAACTCCCTGAGCATCAGCATTAAGATTAGGATCATAGATTTCAATAACACATACCCTTATTGCAACACTACCATGTTGTTTCTTACTACAATCCCGCCGACCAATACTAGCATCTCCAACATCCGATCCAACAACTTCAATATTTTTAGTGACNCCCCTTATTGCAACACTACCATGTTGTTTCTTACTACAATCCCGCCGACCAATACTAGCATCTCCAACATCCGATCCAACAACTTCAATATTTTTAGTGACCCAGTAAGGTAGACAAGTTGGTGGTGATTTAGGATAATGATTATTATTTGATTGAGCCAAAATTTTGTCGTCTTCAGTCAAGGTAGACTAACTAACAGTCAACATAGAAGTAGAATTCAGTGCTCTGATCGAGATTCCAAGGAAGGGTACAAGAGATCCAGATTCTTCAATAATGTAAAAAGGATCACTATGCAATAGACCATAAGAGGAATTCAAAAACTTATTACCAAAAATATTCTCACCAAATATCACATTTCTTCTCAAAATGATCTATTGTTTAACTGGTTCAAAACTTCGATAGGCTTTTGATTCATCAAAACATCCCATCATGATGCAAGCACAACAATTTGCATACAATTTATTCCTGTATTTATCACTCATATGCGCCCAAGGAACACATCCAAAGGTTATGATGTTTTTTACAAAGGGTTTCCTTCTATTCCACATCTTTACTAGAGTCATGCTGATGATATCTCTAGTCCAAAAAAAGGTTCAGGAGATGGTTTGAGTAGAAAACAGCTTATGCCCAAAATTTAGTCAAAATATCTTTGGTCTATAATAGGCACCAAGCCATTTATACCAAATTCTAATTTTTACTCTCTATGAATCCATTATTCTAAGGGGATTGAGGGATAAATATCTACCAATAAATACCATTTGCAAGAGATATTCTTGAAATTGTTAAATCACATATTGTCCACCATTGTATGATCTTAAATATTCGATAGGTTGGTTGCACTGCTTTTCAACCAATTTCCTAATTTCCTTGAATATTTCAAAGACGTGACTCTTATTCTTCAATAAATATAGTTAAGAAAATCTAGAGAAATCATCATTAAAGTTCAAAATATACTTCACACCTACTAATGAAGGTTTATTCAAGTAGTAGAGATCAATGTGAACAAGTTCCAATTAGTTATGTTCTTGCCATTCTTTCTTGAAATAAAAGGGTACCTAATGATGTTTTCTGAGAACACATCCTCTAAAAACTCCATCAGATGGAACAACATTTTGGTTACCAACAACCATATTATGTGTTACTTGCATCAACTTCAAAATTTAAAAGTTCATATGTCGAAGTCGTTCATGCCAAATTTGACTTTTTCCATCAGTATGAGCAATGAGTGTAGTCGGTCCAATCGGTTTAGGAGAATTAAATAACTTATAAAGTCATCTTTGGGATCTATATATCCTAAATCAATAGCTCCCCCTACAAGCCTCATATCCTTTACGATAAAACGATCTAACCAAAACTCAAGAGTCTTCTTACACTGTAATTTCAACAACCAATAACAAATTTGTTCTCAAGCTAAGAACATGACACACATTGGATATTCTTCCATGCGAGCATTCAACATCATCACTTCTATAAATCATGAGAGAGTAATCATTAGCCACATAAATCTTATGTTCCGGAGCTCCACTTAAACAAGAGAACAAATAATAATTCTTAGTGATATGATTAGTACAACCAGAATCAACTATCCATTCCAACTAAGTGGTATGGGCATGTAATACCTAGGAAGTGTTAACAAAAAGGTAAAGTTTCCAATAGATCATTTAATCGGCTAACCAATAGACGCTCGATATTGAATATGCTTGACCTTTTCTTCCAAGACCTTCATCTTCCTCTAGTAGGTTTTCTCAACATGCCACATATTTCCACAGTAGAGGCAACATTTCTTCTTTTAAACCTTCTTTCTTGATGTCGATCTTCGATCATTCCTTTAGTAGGTTGGTTGATACATTATGGTCGATGATCTAGTCGAAAACAATCTTTATAATTTTACTTGACCTTCCCTTTGATCAAGTTAGCTTGATGTTTGGTACCAAGCTTCCCTTATTCAAGAAAATTTTGTTGGTTCTTAATAAAAAATCATAAAAGATACCAAAGGTGAAGTCCTTACCATATTTTCTTGTTAGACATTCAATTAGAATGAAAGGAGGAGAAGAGGACATCATAAGGTGTCCTCAAATTCATCAAGACTATTTCAATGAGTTGTCAATACTTCTTCAAAAATTGTTACCACATTAACTCAATTTCAACTATATCTCCTTGATGTGAGCTAAATTTTCCTCAATCCTATCAAAGAAAAGGGGTTCCATAGAGACAAATTATTTCTCCATATGTATTATTTGACTTTCATTAGCATTGCTGAACTGTGACTTCAAATTACTCTAGACAACATGAGGGCAGTCGATGCTACTTGTATGAAAGTGAATCTCCCTTTAAATGTAGGTCATGATGACCCCAACAACCTTATTCTTCTTTCTGTCGATGAAAAAATTATACTAATCATTTGTAGTATCTAGAATAGTGACCTTCATATATTTCCACAATCTCTTGCTCTTCAACAAAGTCTCCATATCTAGCACCTAGATTGCATAGTTATGGCCATTCAGAACAAGTTCTATCTTGGAAGTCATCATTTTGATCAAGAATATATGTCCAAGTTCAAGAAGAGGTATCAGTGAATAATTATTTATCTTGTATTTAATCAGCCTGATATCTGACCCAACATGATTCACATACAATAGGCTAGGTCAAAACCAATAGCTATGATAACATGTTGGGGAAACTCTCATATGAACCATAGAATATAAAAGAAAATAGAAAAAGGGAACCGTACTCCAAGAAAAGAGGTGGTGCATAAAGACATTATTATAGCACTTAAGCATAGCACATTGTTATTAGAACATTGCAATGCATTCTTCAACACAATTCAATTGAACATGTATTCAATACAAAAACAAAACACAACCCATATGTATTTTTCTTTTACAGTCTCTAGATCTAATAAACTTCCTTGAAGTGAGGATGATATGGTTCACAAATAGGGGTCATTAATTCTAACCATTTCCACGAAATCTGCAATGTCCCATAGTTTATTCAGTTTTTCTAGTCGATCTGACCATGACCTCATCGACCATTGAATTAACTACTTAATCAACCTCTCAGTCGAGCCTCCTGTCGGTTGCTTTGTTATTCAATTGATGTCCTTTGATTAGTTGTCTCCACAAGATTTAGAGTTGTGATGAACTTGTTTGATCATAGGTTCCAACAATTTACCCATAAGACCATGGACATACAAGTACAAAAAAAATATTTACCACCAAGACCATGGTTAAAAGTTAATTAGACAAGTTTAAAGAATCACATCACACAAAATAAAATTGAGTTCACAAATATCTTTCAAAGACATATAAAACAAAAGGAGAGATTTAAATTTGAAAAAACATCATTCATGAAAATTGAATTGTTTCGAACAAAAATCATACTACTATTCTTTAACCAACATGTTACATGTTTACGTTAACATTATTGACTATTTCGAGTAAAAACCTAAAATTTGATAGGTATTATTTATTGGTATAACAAATATTTGAATATTATTTGAAGCAATTTAGTAACTATTGATTGAGAAATAGAAAAGGGAAGAAGATTTATATCTTTATATTTTGAAATAAGTGTTCACTTTGAACTATAATAAAAAGGGATTATTGAAGGAAAATCCATTATCATTGTTATTATCGTGAAAAGAAATTGATAACTACACTGACGTTGAATTGGTTAATAAATAATTACAAAATTTTGAGTAAAATATAATTGAGAAGTTACTTTTGAAATATATATTTTATAACTAAATTTACAGAATTCCGGTTCGACTGTAGAGGAGTCCAGTTACTCTCGCTTAGGGTTTCTGGACGTGACCACTGGGAATAGCTGTGCGTTTTTGTTGATATTTCGGGTACGTTTTGTTGTAGATCAGTTCGTTCATTAGAAGTTCGAGATTTAATTTTCTTCATTAAGGTTACATTCCTTCTTTACTAATGTAATTGTTACTGTGATATAGATTCGACAATGACGCCTTGCCAAATATCATTCACGTTTAAGAGAGTTCTTAAGGTAGGAAGACATTTTCTATGCTAAATAACTTTTATAATTCCTCAGTCTTGATAAAAGCTGGTAAATAAATTTTGATTGTTAAGTTATTGTGGTTCAAGAAGGGTTGCGAAAAGGATCTTAGAAACTCACTGTAAGTATCATATGTTCTCTAGGCTTTTGTTTGGAAAAAAAAATCATATCTTCTCCAGGATTTTCATGGAAAAAAAATCAAATATTCTCCAGGCTTTTCTTTAAAAAAAAAATCATGCGCTTTGCGGGGTCTTTGATGAGGATCATGCGTTTTGCTGGGTCTTTGACGAGGAGCCCTCGGATTAGATCTTTCGCGACGGCGGAGGGACCCGGCCGAACAGCTTCTCGTCGTCTTCATCGTCAACTTTTGCTTTAAATTCTTAAAGAATTAACACATTGTCCAATAACTCTGAAGCTGTGACTTACAATTGTTAAGCTAGTCTTTTATTCCCTGAAATTCGTCCAAAAAGTAACCAGAAATTCATGAGCTTCAACAGAAAATTTTCAAATCAAAGCATTATTTTATTTCTGCTTCCAGAAAAGTAAAATTTGCAACGCAACATTTTTTTTAGTTTTCCCTGTTCCTTCCCGGACCAATGCGAGAGGATTTACAAAGGAAATCTGGCAGAAAAAAACTTCAACCTCAAATGAAGGAATGATGCGTATGGACATCTAGCTTTTAAGCTTTCCAGATAAGGCCGTTGATAGCGGGAATCTGAAGATCTCATTCAGTGTTGGGCATAAATATCCCAACTGAATTGAACTTGTGATGACTCAATTTTCCCACGGGATTTCATTTAGTGAACATTTCCCATAGCACATGTGATTGTGGGATATTAAAGAATACCTTTAATTTCCAGAGATATTGACCCAAACTCTTTTTGTTGAAATCCCCTCCTAATACTTAAAACCTCCTCCCCACCCATTTTTATACTTCAATCCTTATAAACCACCCTACCCACCCCTAACTTAAACCCCTCATCCCCAATACTTGCAATATATTGGTTCAATTTTTAATAATTTTAAAACCCACAATATGAACTAACCGTGATAAGATATTGGTCAACAAGTGAAGCCTTGTGAATCTTTCAACCATCCTAAACCTGTGGTTTTAACCTTGTAGAAGACTTTGGACCAGATTAATCTAGAGATGGGATACATTTCGATGTAACAAATAAACTTATTTTCACTGTAGTGGAGTGGCCCATTAACAGACAATGGAGAACTTACTTCTAAGCAAATTAAGGAAATGGAAAAATATGGGATGGGATAGCTATTGTGGGCCCCTGTGTGGAGCATAATCCAAGCTATATATCAATCTTGATTATGACATCATCATACAATAAGTGCATTAAAAAAAGAGAACCGTGAAGATGTTCTTTTTTGAAGTGATTAAATGTTCCATCCGAAGGCTGGGAAACTTGACAAATTTATTATAACTTTAGTTTTTATGTTTGCTCGAGTTTGAATTTGGATTAGAAACATGTTCACGTTCACTATAACTATTAAACCCAGGCATATGAACTTTATTTTGTTTATAGCGAAGACCCTGCAATAGCAAAACATAGCTCTACGGAACCATAGTATGCTATTCTTTGTTTAGTAAGGTAGTGCGGTGATAGAGGTAAAGTAGGAAGATAGCAGCAGTTGGGTAGGGACAGCTATAGGGTGCTTTCAGATTAACCAAATACTGTGTGACAAATTTAGGGTTTTCGATCGACCGGATGGAACCACATCTTCGTCAATCAAATTTCGTTTTAATTGGTGTTTTTTTTATATTTGAAAATACTCAAATCTGGATTATTATTATTATTTTATTATGTAACCGGTGTTAAGAATAAAAATAATAATTGTATATGACTTGATGGCTTATTGAGAATGTTGAAACTTATCCAAAACAAACCTATTACACTTATTTATTGTATTTTTTTTTCATTTTTTTTTTGTTGTATCTATCTACACTTATTTATTGTTTTATATGTCATAAAATGTATGAACTTTTTTTGTATTTTTTGGGTTATATGTAATCAATGTTAAACTCTTTTTTATGTTGTTTTGTCACTATCAAATAGCTAATGTAGGATAAGTTACATAAGTTAGATTAGCTTAGACTAACATATGATATAATAGGATTTGATTAGAAGAGATAGGGATGGGTTAGGTTGGGATTAGTTATATTAGACTACACTAAGATAATATATGTTTAGAAAAGATAAAGTAGGTTTTGCTAAGGTAGGCTATAATATTGTAGGCTATGTGAAGGTCGGGTCAGGCTAAATAGGTTGGGAGAGTTGGGTAGGAAGTTTTAGATTATGATAGGATAACAAAGGTTATGTTAAATAGGTTGGCACACACTAACTTAGGTTTGTCATTGCCTATATAGTTTTTTCCTAGTAACAATAGTTGTCATTCCTATACCTTTTGTCTAATAACAAAAGTTGTTAGCAAATATGGTGACATTGCCACCTCGTGGCTCTTGTTATCATATTTCTTGTAGCGGACAATTGTCAAAGGCAGATTTTCCACATCATTTGCAAACAAATGGTTATGAATCTAGAAATTCTAAAACATGGGTTTCGTGTAGAATGTTCCCATTAAGATAACTTCCAAGGAAAGACTCCAAAAAATTAAAAACAAGAGATGTATGGGTGATATTACAAAATGGATTTGTTATGTCATTCTTAGAAATCAGGTAATATGTGAGTAGGAGGGATTCACTCAATGAACCTATCACATAGCATGTGTGATCATGTGATATTAAATAATACCGTTAATTTTTGTAGATATTGACTCAAACTTATTTTGTTGAAAACCTCTCCCAATTCCTAAAACTTCCCCACCCATTTCTATACCCCAATTTTTATAAACTCCCCTTCCCCCACCCTAAACCCCTCATCCCCCAATACCCATAATATATTGGCCTAGTTTTTGGAAATTTTATAACCGACAATATGAATTCATGTGCTTAGATATTGTTCAACAAGTGAAAGCCATGTTTAATTTAGTTATTACTGGAATTCATTTTCCTACCAAAATCCTTGTAGGCGTGATTCCTAGAAATCTTGTAGTGAACTCATTGGTTTGAACAACTCTGTCACTTTAAGGTAAAAACGAGAACATAGGTTTTGATGAGAATAATGTTGTTATGATCAAGACAACCTCCATTATATTAATTAAATTAAGTCCAAGATTTGTTGGTTATAAATCCACTTATTTAAGAATTGAGATTATCATGTGAAACAACTCTCACTTTGTAACCAAGAATTATAAACGTGTATCGGGAATTAAGGGGGATAATAGAGGATAGGTAACAGAGAACAAGGGATAAGATCATGAGATTCCCTCATTATCTATAATCTTATGGAAACTCTTAAGCTTATGATAAAGATCAATGTTGAATTTCTGACCTAGATCGTGTTATTTCCTCTAGCACATCACAACCACGATGACCCATTGACGTATGCAGTTGCAGACTTAGGTATTTGATTTATTTTGTTTATTTTTGTAGTTTTACATTTCTATATTTATATTGGATTACTCTATGTGTCTCTATGTGTGTTCTTTTCTTATTTGAATGGACCATTTAATTTCATAACATCTAAATCAAAACTTTGATTAATAACTTTAATTGCTTTCTTGAATCATTATTCTTTATTCGTGTTTTCAATAGTTTGTTTTCTAGACCTGGAATAAAGTGAAATGGATAGTGGGATCCCTTGGATTGGTCTTTCAATGTTTATTACCGAAATTCTTAATGTATTGTTATTATAGGAATGCCAGCAATACTAAGGTTAAAGGACTTAAAATATTAGTATTAAGTTTCATGGCTTTTGATTTCATTTTACAAGTCTTACTTGATTTACTTGATCTAATTTGAAATGTATATGTTTAATTAAAGTAAGATATATATTAGACTATATGTGAAGATATTACATGAATACTATTTCTCATAGTATAGAGTCATGTGTGTGGGTTTTATGAGAAGAGCTTAACTTTCACACTTAACTTTTGATTTTTGGAACCAATCAATTAAGCAAATTGTGTTTTGTGGTTACCTTGAGATTTGGTTTTATTCTTTGTAACTCTATAGGAGTCTATTGAATCATTTAAATAACTATCTAAAGATAAGGAATATTCCTTAAAAAAGAATAAAATATTGTGACTAAAGTAGACAAAGTTTTATATTTTCCTCTTGATTCCAAAATTTGGTTTATTAGTCAGTTTTCCTTTAATTCAGTAGAATTAGCTTAGCATAGTTTCTTTTCCTAATACGACATATATTTTTTCACCACCTCATAAGTCTATGATCTCTTGGATTGATAATTTAATGTCTAAATTTATCGACATTTTTGGCACCATTTTTTGGGAGATGCTAAGGGATTAGGCATTCGTAATTTGGTTTTTAGTTCTTTTATTTTCCCTTTTTGTATATGAATTTTGGATGTGCTAACATTCTATATGTAGTGAGATAGTGATGGTAATATGAGAGGTAAGAACGTGCGCATTCACTATAGTGAGTACGCTATCTCACTGAATATAAGGTATGTTAGAACAATGTGTCTTTTCGTTTCTTTCTAGATTCAGGAAAAGGATAAAACTACTCATCTCAACAAATATCTTGGTGACAACAGGTTCTTAGTAGCATGAGGCCTCTAAATACATTATGAGGTTTGCTTTGAATTTTTCATTGTGAGGTATGTTTATTTCTACAAGATTTCATTGAAATTTTTTTTGCTCCTACAAAAACCCCGTAATACACTAATTCATGTACAAGATAGGGATTATCAACTGGTTAAAGAGATTTTAGAATGATCAAGAGTTGTAAGTAAATAAGGATGCTACCTAAAGAACTTTCTCAAATTTTGGTAGCAATTGAAGATAGATTTATACCCCATGAAGTGATAGAACAACAAAATTCCCATGAGAAACATCTACAACAAATCCTTGCATTCTATCATCCTTACCAATCTATAGAAGAGATCAAAGATTCATGGACACCATTTGATGGAGAGAAAGCATTAGAAGCTGAGATTGAAGAATTCCTTGCGAGTTTGTGTTTGGATCCTTTGTGCAAGATCCAAATCCTCTAAGATCTACAAGGTATGAAAAAGGAGGACATGCAAACTAGTGTTGATAAACAAGTGAACAAAGGGAATAGTGATTGCATTCAAGTATGGTTCCAAACAACTATCATTCCAGAATATTCCCTCATTCTTCAATATTTCTTAGCAACATATGAGTCAAATCAGTTGGTTGCTCGTATTGTAGTATTTATCAAATCATATTTTTTGAAGTTAAATATGAGTATATTTGCAATCATGCTACACACCTACCTTCATTTGAAACACTCTTACACTTGAGAAAAGGTTTCCTTTTTTTAGTAGGGTAGGATAGTTTAGAGAAATAAATAAATAAAATAATAAAGAGAAAAATCAGACTAACTATGAAAACTAAGGTTCTTGCATAGTTAGATATGAGTTTTGCTTGAAAACTAGGTATATGGTAGGAAAATATTACAATAAAGTTCTACAAACAATTGTTGGTTTAATATTTTTTCTTCAAATACTTATGTTAGATTATGGGGGGGTTCGTAAAGGCCCTCCTTCTAGAAAAAATTGTCCCATCAACTTCAACACAATATCTAGGATCAGTGTTAGATACTTTTATAGTTCTTTGAGGTTTGCATTCATCAATGGCAAGTTTTACCACTGACAACACTAGTACTACAACAAAATACCCTTTTGGGGGTGGTTTTGGCTTGCAGTGATTTCGCTACCCCCCCACTCCCAAGTTTTTTTAGGTATTTGGGGGAGGTTCTTAAAAAACCCCTCAAAAGTCCTGAAAATTGGACTTTTAGGGGCGGTTTTTTACCCCCCCCCCCCCCCCCCCCCCCCCCCCCCAAAAAAAAAAAAAAAAAGTCCTTAGAATTGAACTTTTGGGTGCAGTTTTGTAAAACACCCCCAAAAGTCCAATTCTTAGGACTTTTGGGGGTCGTGTTTAAACCAAACCCCCCCCCCCAAAAAAAAAAGTCTTGTTGGACTTTTTTTTGGGGGGGGGGGCGGCGGGGTTGGAAAGACCCCCCCCAAAAGTCATAATAGCCTAGAGAACCTGCACAGATCTAGGGAGAAGACGTCATGTTTCATTAAGGACTTAAGGACAATAATACAGGTATATCACTATATGAACATGTGTCATCATAGGGAACATAAAACCACATGTTGTTACCACAAGCAATGATATCTTCTCACTAATATAAATAATGGAGAATCGCTTTCTAACTAACTAATACTATTCATTGTTGTTAATGAGTGTAGGAATGACAACTGAATAATGACATGTTCATGTCCTCAAGGGATAAACTAAATATGCATAGGATATACTAACAAGTGTTAAAATGACTTCCTATACAACACTATCTTTGAAAAATTGTGAGGGCCATTGACATTGGAAAAATGAAATACAAAATGAATATTATGGATTGCACGAGTGCACCATCAAAAATAGAGTCATAGAAACCTCATAGGGAATAAAGAATATTCCCTAATATTAGATATACAATATTGAATCCTAAATTGGGTTTATAAGCACATCAATATAATAGGGCCCATCTTCTGTTGTAAAGACATATGCCTTTCATTTCATTCTTCCTTGTTATCATCCTTAAGCATGGTTAATCTTTTCATAATTCCTATGACCAATCCTTTCAACTCTAGATAACTAGGTCTCTAACTATTAGAATTTGAGGAATCACCAAGGTGATTTGAAATGTGTGGAGGCAACTAGGATAGAGAGTTTCACTAGGACTTAGAGGTTCATCTTGGTTATATGCATAATACAAGCATTATAGAAACTAGTCCTTAATGAGTGTGATACAATAAAGAAACCACTGAACCACTTTACCAATGAGAACCATTTCTTTGGGATCATCCATGATATTGAATATTGAGGGGATTTATTTTTTCTCAAGTGGTGGAACATGCATGGAAAATCTAACCCATATCTATAATGTTTTGACGACACATGTTCTTTCACAAGTGGTGAACACTTCTTCAGCATAAAGGTGTTTTAGCAACCACATTTTCATCCATAGTGTAAAAAAACACACAAGGTGAAGATAAACCGGTTAAATATCTTGTTTATGTGCATTATAACTTGCAATTGTTGTCCCATTATTATGACAAGTCAAATATATATAAATCATGTACGAATTGGGGCAGCAATTGAGAGGAGGGAAATTTGGAGATGGAGCATTGGTTTTGGAACAACTGATGAATGCTCCTTTTGATGATGATGATTATGGTACGATGCCATCCCATCTTGTTTCACTAGCCAACACTCCAAAATTAGGGGCTTCAAGACCAATTACATCTACATAATCAACTCCAACTTTACCTCTAGCTCCGTTATCACATGGAATTTTATGGGAAAATCATGGTGGTGCAAAGAGGAAGGAAAAGTAGATAGAAATTAGAATAATTGTTTCACATTTTTCCCTAATAGTGATTGCATTCAATTATGGTTCCAAACAACTATCATTCCAAAATATTCCCTCATTCTTCAACATTTCTTAGCAACATATAAGCCAAATCAGTTGGTTGCTCGTATTATAGCATTTATCAAATCATATTTTTTGAAGTTGAATATGAGTATATTTGTAATCATGTTACACACCTAGCTTCATTGGAAATACTCTTACACTTGAGAAAAGGTTTCCTTTTTTCAGTAGGGTAGGATAGTTTCGAGAACTAAATAAATAAAATAATAAAGAGAAAAATCAAACTAACTATGAAAACTAAGGTTTTTCCACAGTTAGATATGAGTTTTGCTTGAAAACTAGGTATATGGTAGGAAAAAATTACAATAAAGTTTTGCACACAATTGTTGGTTTAATATTTTTTCTTCAAATACTTATGTTTGATGCTCATGTTAGATGATGGGGGGGGGGGGGTTCCTAAAGGCCCTCCTTTTAGAAAACCTTGTCCCATCAACTTTAACACATTATCTAGGATCAGTGTTAGATATTTTTATAGTTCTTTGAGGTTTGCATTCATCAATGGCAAGTTTTCTCACTGACAACACTAGTACTACAAAAAAATACCCTTTTGGGGGTGATTTTGGCTTGCAACGATTTTGCTAACCCGCCCACCCCCAAATATTTTTTAGGTATTTGGGGGTGGTTCTTAAAAACCCCCTCAAAATTCCTGAAAATTGGACTTTTGGGGGTCGTTTTCAA
>LPNX010171205.1:42054-241591 GCA_001517045.1 Pseudotsuga menziesii
TCCCCCCAAAAAAATTCCAACACAAAAGTCCAACATGAATTGGAATTGTTTTTTTTTGGGGGGGAGCGGTTGGAAAGAGCCCCATAAAGGTTATTTTTTAGGAATTTTTACCCCCCCCACCCCCCCCACAAAAAAATAAAAAAAAGTAATGATAAATGAACTATTGGGGGGTGTTCTTTTAAAGCCTCCCCCAAAAGTCATAATAGCCTGGAGAACCCACGTGAATCGAGGGAGAAGACGTCATGTTTCATTAAGGACTTAAGGACGGTAAAGCAAGTATATCACTATATGAACATTGTGTCATCCTAAGGAACATAAAATCACATGTTGTTACCACAAGCAATGATATGTTATCACTAATATAAATAATGAAGAATCACTTTCTAACTAACTAATACTATTCATTGTTGTTTATGAGTGGAGGAATGACAACTGAATAATGACATGTTCATGTCCTCAAGGGATAAACTAAATATTCATAGGATATACTAACAAGTGTTAAAATGAATTCCTATACAACACTATATTCATAAAATTGTCAGGGTCTTTGACATTGGGAAAATGAAATACAAAATGAATATGATGGATTACACAAGTGCACCATCAAAAATAGAATCATAGAAACCTCAGAGGGAATAAATAATCTGCCCTAATATTCATTAGAGGAAATTTGGGGTCTAAAATGGGCCTTATAAGAAAACGCGCCAACAATAAATTTTGTGAGTTGGAATTCAAGAACCAATAGTATTTCAATAAAATGAGTCAACTATAATGGTTGAATTGACATATTTGTCATAAAAAAAATTACTTTTTTTGTTCATGTTTTTGACATATCTCCCTGTTTGTTTACTCAAATTTCAAGAGGGAGAGCTCATTGGATGCGGAATTTAATTCCGCATCCAACGAGTACCCACAATACATACTTTTGATAGACCTCACTAGCCCAAAAACAAGAAATACCTGAAAAAATGTGATGATGACATCATCACCACGTTTTTTCAGGTATTTCTTGTTTTTGGGGTAGCGGGGTCTGTTAAAAGTATGCAGTGTGGGTACTCATTAGATGCAGAATTAAATTCCGTATCCAACGAGCTCTCTCACTTAGAATTTGAGTAAAAACACAAGGATATATGTCGAAAATACAAACACAAAAAGTAGTTTTTTTCATTCTTCCTCCAAAATGAATAACTATTATTTTATTATTTTAACTATTATTTTATTATTTTCCTTAGGAGGCCCATTTTAGACCTCAAATTTCCTCTAATGATATATACAATATTGAATCCTAAATTGGGTTTATAAGCACATCAATATATACCCCATTAAACAAGAAAGGGGTGTTGTTCTTCAAGTAATAGGGCCCATCTTCTATTGTAAAGACATACGCCTTTCTGTTAGATTTTTATCATTTAAGCAATATGATCTAGGATCTTATATGAGAGAATAACATGCACAACAAAAATCACAAGAGACAAGAGACAAAGAATTTTCCTCAGGGAAACAATAAAGGAGAAAACCCTGCAACTTCCTCAGAGATAGAATGAGCAGCAATGGCAGCAGTAAAACCCAAAGACATAAAATATGATCTCCACAGTTGTTCTCTCTTTCTCACTTAAGAGAGCTTCTCCTCTCTCACTCATGCGCCCCAATGAGTGAGTGTGTGTGTGTGATAAATAGAGAGGCTCACTCTCTATTTATATTCTTTCATTCACTTTATTTCCACTCCAACATGTCGCCCTCACTTAACAATTACTTACCAGGGCTGACATCTCTAGGAGAGTCTAATAACCCTAGTGCCCCATAACTATGGGGATTTTTCCCTCTGGTCAACAAGGAGGGTTAACCTTAACTCAATTGTGGAGACTATTGCCCCAAATTACAATAAAGGGTTAACCTCAATGACTTTACATGACTTGTTTACATTATTGATTCTCCTGGTAGGAACATCGAGGTATGACATGACTCAATTACATTATAGATACTTCCCGGAATAAACATCGGGGTACAATACATAAGATATACAAATGAATACATTCCGAAGTTAAAAGTACATCAACACTCCCTCTTAACTAGGAAGGTATTCTCTTGACACAATTCATTAGCACAAGCCTTCTTCTCTGGATCATCATCAAAACTCGATCATCACTGGATCAACATCAAATCTGGATCATCATCAAAGCCGGATCATCAACTGATCGTCATCATCACTACTTCCGCTATCTCGATCAAAGGTGTTATCTCTTCATTCCTCTCGTCATAGGAAGTTCTACAAAGCCAGCCTTGTTTCATGCTGGTTGTAGGCCTAGCCTCCATGTAGGTCTTCTTCAGCGCTTACATCTGACCCTAAGTCAGAATGGCCTGCCCGACACTTACATCTAACCATGTGAGGAACACATCCAGCATACATGTCAGAAAGGCACCCCAGCACTCACATTTGACCATGGGAGGAACACATCCAACAACCATGTCAAAAAGGCCCAACACTCACATCTGACCATGGGAGGAACACATCCAACAACCATGTCAAAAAGGCCTAGCACTCACATCCGACCATGGGAGGAACACATCCAAGAACCATATCGAAAAGGCTCAACACTCATATCCGACCATGGGAGGAACACATCAAAGAACCATATCGGAAAGGCTCGGCACTTATATCTAACCATGGGAGGAACACCTCCAAGAACCATGTCAGAAAGGCTTAGCACTTATATCTAACCATGGGAGGAACACATCCAAGAACCATGTCAAAAAGGCTCAACACTTATATCTAGCCATGTGGGGAACACATCTTGCATCCATGCTAGAAAGGATCTTCACTTACATCTGATCATGTGGGAACACATCCCATAGTCACATCAGAATGGATCTGCACTTACATCTGATCATGTGGGAACACGTCCCATAGTCAAATCAGAATGGATCTGCACTTACATCTAACCATGTGGGAAGACATCCCAGAGTCACATCAGAATGGCTCTGAACTTACATCTGACAATGTGGGAACACATCCCACAGTCACATCAGAATGTATCTACACTTATATCTGACCATGGAAGGAACCAATCCTACCATGTCAAAAAGGCTCTCAGACTCATCACCTCCCCTTGGAGGGAACCTCGATCTGGAGAACACCAAGCTTCTCCCTGAAGTACTCAAACTTCACTATGGCCAATGGCTTGGTCAACACATCAGCTATATGTTCGTCCGTCACAACATACTAGAGCTTCACTGCTTCTCTCTGCACCATATCCCTAATATAGTGATATTTGATCTCGATATGCTTCGAATTTTCATGGAACACCGGGTTCTCAGACATCTTCACACAACTCTGGTTGTCGCAATATATACAAGTAGCATCCAACTAGAGATCAAATAAATCAGATAGTAGCTTTCTAAGACACACTACTGTAGACACTGAGAGGGGGGGGTGAATCAGTGTAAAGCAATTTTTACAACTTTTCTTGACCTGTCGCACTTAACTACCAATTCATCATTCTATTATTCTATCCATCTCATAATCATATCATAAATATATTTCATATCATCATTCACATAGCATAAGCATTTAGATCATTAGGAACCATAACACAAAGGAACACAACACAATATAATTTTGTAATCTTTTTGTATTATTTTGGTCCGGCTACAACCGTTAGGCAAAATCAGCACCTACTGATACATAGAGCACCTACTCTGGATCCAGGACCCTGCCTGGTTTTCTTAGACCCTGCTAAGAAGGGTTTGAGGTATCCTAACCTCAAAAGCAAGTCAAGCTTACATTTACAATTAAGGTTCACTGTCATCATACATAAGACATCCCTGTCACATCAAGGCTGTTCATCTTCTCTGCTCATCACATTAACTCTGCTGTAACACTGCTCACTGCTGCTCATTACCACTACTCATCTCTGATCATTACCAACGCTGCTCATCATTTCTACTCATCAATCATATCAGGAATCCTGCTAGTCACTGTCATCAATACACCCTCGCTGGTAATGAGAACCTGCTGCCACGCAAATTCTCTGTCCATCATTCTCATCACAAATAATTCTTGTCTATCAAGCATGCATCATCACTATCAACATCATATCACTGTTTATACACCACAGAATTCTTCACTATTCATATATATATTGTATACAAGTCACTGCATTCTTCATCACAATACATCAACTTCTTCACAAAATACCTTCAACTTCTTGACAACTGAGCTTAGGGTTGCCCAATCTTCAAAGGATTATCATCATCAATTAGATTTTACTATGCCAAAACCATGACTGTGTATGCAAATGTTTTCTTGCTCAGACTTCAAATGTGTATGCCTTTAGCATACTTTACTCAGATTTTCACCATTACTGCTATATTGTGTAATCATCAAGTAATCTGCTAATCAACTGAAAATCAAACCTAAAGAGAGGTTATATATGCTGCTGCTCACTGTCATATGCTGCTACCCGAATTTCAGAGCAAGGCATCATCCAAATTTTAACCAAATTCATGTGCTGCTGCTTGCTGTCTCAGTCCACTGTTCATCTGGACTGTGTGTGAGTTTGTAGAAGACCTCAACATTTTGTCAAACCTTGGACTGTGCTAAAACATTTTCTGTTGTCATACATGAGATTATAAACTGAAGATAGACTTCAAAAATATGCCATTGTGGCTGTAGCTGCATCCTTTTGTCTACCTTCAAAAACCTTGCTGCTTGTTCTTGAGCTCAGCTCACGGGTTAGGGCACACACTTTTCTTCATTGCAGCTGCTCCAACTTCATTTGAGATGGTGAAAGATAGCCCTAGTTGTGACTGTTCAGACTGTTGTAATCTTTGATTGTTGCGAACTTCCTTCAAAAACAAGAATGGTAAACAACTCGAATTGCTTCAGAATTTTACCATATCCGCCCAGAATGATGGAAGCATGTCTGCTTTCAATGATATATTTCACATGCCAATTGGTGTGGTTTTCATCGTACATAATAACACTTCACATATAATATAAAACCAGCATCAAATATTCAAGATGAAAGACAATACTCAGATCTGATTATTAATTGGAAATAGACTGTTTACATGCCTGGAATTCATGATCATAATTGGCATATGCTTTTGGATTCCAAATGCAAGAAGGTAGCACCAATAGGCTGCTACTCACTATGAGAAATGTGCTGGACTGCCTTTTAATACCACACAGTGCATAAAACCCAAACTGTCTACTAGTTTAGAGATTTTGACAAACACTTTAATGCTTGACTGTTGTAGGTGTAGGGTTAACACTTTCCATATATTTCACCCAGACTGCTGCTGCAAATTTTGATTGATAGCTGCAAAAATAAACCAAATCCAAACCCTAAAGAAAATCACAATCACTGCTCTTTGCATTTCTATCACTGCTCCTTACTGCGGCTGTTACAGTGCCCAGTCCACCCGAATTTCCTCAGAGATGGCCGAAATTTCCATGTCTAACTGCTGCCCGAAAATTTCCCCCAAAAAAAAATGTGTCTTGACTACTGCCCCAAAATTTCCAGTGATAAAAAAAACTTAAAAAAAAAATTCTTGTCTACTGTAGCTGCTACAGTACCCGAAATTCTCCTCAATGAGGCTGCGGCTGCCTCAGTAAAAATCACAGAGCTCCTCCAAAATTTCCATAGCCAAAATGAAAACTTTGAGAGGGTATTTATACTAATTTCTCCTCCATATTTTGCTGAGCCGACTTTGTATTTTATTATTATTATTTTTAATGAGGCCTACATACTATAAAATATTTTATTATTTTTTAATAAAACTTTGACTGAGTCGACTTATAATTTTTGTTGGGTCAACTTCAAAAGTTAATATCCCATCAACCATGAGGAACCACGTGACGTGCCGCCTACTGTTGGAAAGGGCATGACGAGGGATATCATCTTATGAGGGTCTTTCTTGCATTGACAAGATCCTTTACTCATATTTTCTTCAATTTGTGCAGGCCATCATGAAATGACTTGAATTCTTCTTGATGGCTTCTTCATGAACTTTTAAGGTATAAAGAGCTTCATGCAGGGTCATGGCCATCCATCATATAAGTGGGTGCAAGATATTCCTTATGCACTTAGGACCATCTTCAAGAAATATCATCTCCATCAAGGCTCATCATGCCATCTAACCATATCAATTGCCAGTAGTGGGCTCCATGACCTTTGCAAGGTCATCAGGGTCTTCATCAAGGGTTCCAAGACTTCATGGGCTTCTCCATTGTCTACCAAGGCTTCAGGATCATCTCTAGGGTCTTCAGCATCATTAGCAGGGCTTCTTCAAGAGCTTCAACAAAGTGGTGACATCGATGACATCAAGACCATGTTGGCATCAATGACAATTTCATCAACAACTACCTCATAGCTAGCTAAACAAGTTGTGACATACTCTGCTTCAGCTGTACTCAATGTCACGCAAGATTGTTTCCTACTAAGCCAAGAGATCACACCTGATCCCATACTAAAGTAGCACCCTGAAGTGCTCTTCCTATCGATGGCACTACCTGCCCAATCTGAATCAACATAATATTCTAGGTTAATCTTCTGATTCACCTCATACTTGAGCCCATAATCAACTGTACCCTTCAGGTACCTCACTACATGCTTTGTAACCATTAGGTGGACATGTCTCAATGTGTTCACAGCAAAGCAAATATCTGGTCTCGTATTCGTCAGGTACATCAAGGAACAAATCATCTAACAATACATTGTGGCATCAATCGTCTCTGATGAAGCATCACTCAATAGCTTCAGGTTCGATTACATAGGTATGGTTATGTCCTTGCAGCCCATCATCCTGAACCTCTTCAGGATCTCTACTGCATACTTCCCTTGTCCTAGGGAGATTCTTCCACACCTCCATGCTTAGAAAGTAGTGCATCATATCCAAGTCCTTCATCTCGAACTCAACAACAAGTCTCCTTCTTGCAACTTTAATGAGTTCCTCTTTTCTGTCAGGAACAAGTCATCGACATATAATAGGAGCATCACTGGTCTTCCACCTTCAACCTTGAAGAAAAGTTTGGAATCCTCTTTACTCTCATTAAATCCAAAAGTCATCAGTAAGCTATCCATCCTGTCATACCATGTAGGACCTTAGGATCTTCTATAGTCACTACCTCTGAAGCGGAGCATCATTCTCCCTCCGCCTTTCATAATTTATGAACTGAAAAATTATGTACTGGAGTGACAAGTAGCTTCCTCTTATACTAATATTCTATGTATCCATCTAGGGTCACTGGATACCAAGATCCTCTATCTTGAATCTTTTCAAAAGATCTTCTCGCACCCATTTGTGAGATTTTCATCCTTTATAGGCTTTCATCTTCAAACTTGTAGCAAAGGTTAAGATCTTCATCACTCTAGATGATATTCAAGCTCCTCATGTATGTGTTGTCCCATGGGTGTCTTCTGAGCTCGTACAAGGCCTTCTTTAATTTGCACACATGAGTCTTCCTATCACGTGTCTTAAATTCTGGTGGATGCAAATGTCTCTTTGTATTCTATGCCTTCTTTCCGTGAGAAGCCTTGTGCTATGAATCATGCCTATATCCCACGATGTTTCCATCTACTGCATGATGGAACTACGAATTTCCCTTCAGGTCTCGATACTGCATTCTAGACATCATTCTTCATTTTGTATTATTAGAGTGAATCTTGAACTGTCGTCACTTGTTCTTCGGAACAAGTCTCATCCTTCTTTTCTTGTAGGCGATTGTATGCGATCTTTCCTACAAGTCAAATGCACCAGTTGTATGATTAGAAAAATTTCATAATGGTAAATTCTTATGCATAAAGATATAATAATGCAACTGTTTTAGACAATACAACATTCATCCATATCTCACAGAAACTTTCTAGATGCCTTCCATCTCTACCAGGACAGCATTGAGATTATGCACTAATCCAATATGTCAGCAAAGAGGTTTCATTCTAGCTAAGTAGCAATGGAGACTTGTATAGCACCATGAGATACTTACCCATCACATGCATATTAGTAGTATATTGTCATTAATGCAAACATTCTATCATGCATAACACATCAACTCAATATAAACAAGTGCATAACAAAACAATATCATGAAATGACAATTGAATAGTTATCTTTATTTGTTTCGTGGGTAGACTCCTTTCAGTTTCATCATATTCTTCATTCGTAACAGCATCATTTCTTATCCAAATGCTCAAGATGGATAAGAGGCTCTTCAAGAGTTGAGTCCTTTGTATTCCTCGTCCCTTGAGGGATCTTCTTTGGATGGTGAGAGCTTGATCTTCAATTGCTCCCATCTTCTTTTCTCTTATTATAAGTCGATCTTCTTCTTGTGTGTGCTCTTCCCAGAGTCTGATGAAAGTAATCACTTACTTCTAGAACACATTCCTTGAATGAATGAATCCCATGATCTTGGGAGGCCATTCAAGGTGGTTATCACAACTTTTGCATTCTCCACTTCCTCTTCTACTGCTTCAAGTTGTTCTTTGATTTGAGAGACCCTTGTAAAGTATGACTGTATGGTCTCTGCATTCTGTATCTTCTCATTCTTCAATTGTTTTCTCAAATTCATCTTCCAATTTATGCTCTTCCCTTCAAATATCTTGGTCAAGGAATCAAACATCTCTTTCAGTGTCTTTAGGGAAGACACTCATGGTATAAGGTGATCCGTGATTGAATCAACAATGATCTTCTTTGCCTTGACCAAGTTCTTCTTGTGTAAGGCTTTTAGCCTCATCTCCCTCTGGAACTGGAACCTCTCTACTTATGTAGGTGTCCAATTCATTTCCTTCAAGAACTAGTGAGATCCTATACTTCCATGCTTGGAAGTTGTCAACCTCACCAAGCTTTTCATCAAGCTGGTGTGATTAGTCACCTTGAAATGAGAACCTCAACTGTAAATAGAAAAATATTAGATCTTACCGATTTGAGGTGTCCACCCTAGTTCTGGAGCTGGCTGATCTAGGGTTTGTCAAAGAAACCCTAATTTTCAAAAATTGGAATCTTTTAAATCTAATTGGATACAAAGATAGACCTCTTCAAGGTGAGCTGTCCAATGTACTCCTTTTCTGAAAACAGTGGAGGGAATCTCCTGGAACAAGAAGCCCTAGTTTACCAATTTCTTCTGCAGCAATGCCTGATACTGTTTCTATGGTATGTCTGAAAGTAGTGCTCCTATGTGTCTGAAAATTTGTACTGATATATCCTCATCTATCCTTATTCCAACACCACAGGTTTCACCAATTGACACTTATGAGCGTTTTCCCAAGGTAACCTGTTTCAGGACTGTTCAGCATAGCGAAGTTGTACAGACTACCACGTGTCATTGTTTCATCTTCAGGGTATTTACCACAGAAATTAAAGTCCGTGCCATTTTTGGAACATCTTGAGAAATTTCATTTGGACCTTCATTTCCCAAGATATAGTAATTTTCCCAAGTGTCCTGTTTTGGGAGGAATCGTGGGAGAGGCTGGAACCCTAAATTGGAGGAATCATATCTCCTAGAATATAGCGAATATGAGGCTGAAAATTGGACAAATTGTACATCAGGAATTTATCTTCGACCTGTGAAATTTTAGGCACCTGAGCTTTCTCCAATATTGCGATATAGCGAATCTACCAAAACTATCAAATTCAGTATTTTAGGGTTTTTTAGGCCTGGGGTTAAACTAGGGTTTGACTTTCCTGGAGTTTCACCCAACCAAAAACCTTGACCCAGATCTCTAAACTTCTATTTTTATAAGGAGATAAATCCTATGTCGGTCTCACTCAAAAATTCCTCTTTTGTAAAAAGCCCTAAATTTCCTGCACCAAAAACTAAAAATGCCCGAAACCAAATTATGCTTCCACAGAAATATGCACCCTTCAATGGAGAGTTAGCCTAGCCTTATTTTGCTAATAGATTGTGGAGAGAAACCCAAAAATTAAGAATCCCGAGCTTCCACGGCTCCACAGTGTCTTATTCTCAGGTTAGCTCTGATACAATGTTAGATTTCTATCATTTAAGCAATATGATCTAGGATCTTATCTAAGAGAATAACATGCACAACAAAAATCACAAGAGACAAAAGACACAAATAATTTTCCTCGGGAAAACCATAAAGGAGAAAACCCCACAACTTCCTCAGAGATAGAATGAGCACCAATGGCAACAGTAAAACCCAGAGACAGAAAAGATGATCTGCATAGCTTTTCTCTCTTTCTCACTTGAGAGAGATTCTCCTCTCTCACTCATGCACCCCAGTGAGTGAGTGAGTGTGTGTGATAAATAGAGAGGCTCACTCTCTATTTATTTTCTTTCGTTCACTTTATTTCCACTCCAACATGTCGACCTCACTTAACAATTACTTACCAGGGCCGACATCTCTAGGAGAGTCTAATAATCCTAGTGCCCCACAATTGTGGGGACTTTGTCCTCCGATCAACAAGGAGGGTTAACCTTAACTCAATTGTGGGGACTATTGCCCTGACTTACAATGGAGGGTTAACCTCAATGAATTTACATGACTTGCTTACATTATTGATTCTCTCGATAGGAACATCGGGGTATGACATGACTCAATTACATTATAGATACTTCCCAGAATAAACATCGGGGTACAATACATAATATATACAAGTGAATACATTCTGAAGTTACAAATACATCAACAATTTCATTTCATTCTTCCTTGTTATCATCATTAATCTTGGTTAATATTTTCATAATTCCTATGACCAATCCTTTCAACTCTAGAGAACTAGATCTCTAACTATTAGAATTTGAGAAATCACCAAGATGATTTGCAATGTGTGGAAGCATTTAGGATAGAGAGTTGCACTAGGACATAGAGGTTCATCTTGGTTATATGCATAATGCAAGCATTAGAGAAACTAGTCCTTAATGAGTGTGATACAATAAAGAAACCACTGAACCACTTTACCAATGAAAACCATTTCTTTGGGATCATCCATGCTATTGAATATTGAGGGTATTTATTTTTTCTCAATTGGTGGAACATGCATGGAAACTCTAACACATAGCTATAATGTTTTGACGACACATGTTCTTTCACAAGTGGTGAACACTTCTTCAGCATAAAGGTGTTTTAGCAACCATAATTTCATCCATAGTGTAAAAAAACACAAAGTGAAGATAAACCGGTTAAATATCTTGTTTATGTGCATTATAACCTACAATTGTTGTACCATTTTTGTGACAAGTCAAATATATATAACTCATGTACGAATTGGGGCGGCAATTGAGAGGAGGAAATTTGTAGATGGAGCATTGGTTTTGGAACAACTTATGAATTCTCCTTTTGATGATGATGATTTTGGTACGATGCCACCCCATCTAGTTTCCTTGACCAATACTCCAAAATTAGGGGCTTCATGTCAATTACATCTATGTAATCAACTCCAACTTCACCTCTAGCTCTGGTATCGCATGGAATTTTATGGGGAAATCATGGTGGTGCAAAGAGGAAGGAAAAGTAGATAGAAATTAGAATAATCGTTTCACATTTTTCCTTAATTTATATGTCATGGAATTTAGCTCAATTTAGTGTTTTGGTCCTTTCTCTCTTCCTAATAAAATTGCCATTTTAGATTTTATGCAATATTCATATTTTGCAAACATAACTCTTTGTCATGTTAATAGTTGACAAATAACCTATTCCATTCAATAATTAAATGGTCTATTTCCTAATAAATTGTTTAAATATTTGTAGGTTTTTAATGGTGGATTGGATCTTTAAAGTTGGCTCACAAACCCAACCAATACTTCAATCAAAGATATTCCTCTTATCATAGATTGAGGTATTTGGATTGCTAGAGACAATTCAATATTTTAGGAGGATAAGCATACTTGCCCATAATTGATCCCCATGAATAATATTGGAACCCTATAGTTCTATCCGCAAGTAAATGGGGCATTGAGTGCGAGAATTATCTATGAGGAAACCATTAATAAGTCAATGTCGTGGGAATTACCTTGGAGGAATCCATGGGATAAAACAAATTTATTCTTACATCCATTGCCAACAAAAAGCACGTCTGACTTGCATACCGACACAAGACAAACCTTTTAAAGTGCTTGGCCACTTGCAGAATCCATGGGATCAACCAATTTAATCTTGCACCCATTGCCAAAGTGGATATTGTTCAAGAACAAATAAAGAGCATGTCTGACTTTCATACCGACATAAGACAAACCTTTTAAAATTTCTTAGCCACTTTAGAATATTAACAATGAAACGATGAATTTGAATCCTACATATTTTCATTAATTGGAACTAATATCTTCCATTCCCCGTGGATCCTCATGCCACAACACTCAGCAACACAGCCATACTAAGTTGCACTGAAGCAGATACAAAAATGGATACAGATATGGGGGGGACATATACAGAAAATTTTCAAAAATGCTGGATACAATACGTCAGGGAAACAACACCTATGTGTGTGTGTGTGTGTGTGAAAATTTGAAAACCACAAGACAAAAAAATTTCAATTTTTATATTACCATTTATCATTGAAAAGCTAATACATTATTCAAGACACTTGAAAAAAGTAATTCTATTTCAATATCATTATTGTAAGATATGATTATTTAGTAAATTGTATTTGCAAAATCCTAAAAAAAGGAAAAGTATATTAAATTTAGATCATGTTTGGAAAATATGAAAAAAGAGTGTGCGACACTAATGAGTGACTTGTAGTTTTGGTGCAGTGATCAACTTATAAATCCTTAGCATTCAATCCTAATCATTGTTAAATTCATGAAGTAAAATGTGATACATATTGACATTTTCTAATATATATATCTCTTTCATTTAATCAATTTCTTTTTAAAATATATTTTCTTAGTTGAAAAACTAACTGGGAATTTCTTTTAAGGATAAGATTAGGTCAAAATTATCCTATTAAAAACAAATCATATATCCTATATCACTTCATACATACTTTTTTCCTCAATTAATAAAAACCTCCTTTATGTGAATGATCTTATCTAATATAACATGTTACATGTCATTGTTTGTAATCATGAACAAAATGACAGATGGCAAACCACAAATGGCTTCCAGATTGTGCATTTTCAGACAATCACTAAACATCAATTTAAAAAAATAATTAAAAATATTTAAAATTGTATAAGCTTGTAACTCAAACAAAAAATTATCCATTGAGATCGGACATATTTATCAACAATCAATGTGGCGATGTCCAATTAATTCACATTATAAAACATCTAAAATGTTGTAAAAAAATCTAAGTCCAAACTATATTTTATTGAGAATGAGAAAAATAAAATTCCAAGTTGTTCCTTGAATATGAGTGGTTATATTTCCTACCTAATATCATTACAATATGCCATTCTATTTCTAACAGCACATTGCACGCAGGACCTTAATGCTCAAGTGAACCAACGATTTTCTCCAAGTTCTCTACTGGAACCTTAATGTTCAGACTTGGTCGCTGCAGATTGCAAACATGGCCGCTGCAGACTGAAAACATGAAACTGTAGCTGATAAATTTATTTCAATGATTTATTGTATTCTTTTGAGATGGAACGTGGCATATTTATCAAGGTGGAGGATTCAAATTAGACATTTAAAACAATTACTAATCCATTTTAAGAATTAAAATTTGCCTGAAACATGCCCCCCTCCTTGAGATACATATCACTATGTTACTGAAACTTATCAAAATTAAGTGGAAGAACATTACTTTGACACTGAAATGTATCACGTCATCTTGAAACATATATGTACCAGTCTGATATGGATTACTGTCATTTCAGATCCGTATCCCCTATGTTTCTGTATATGAAACGAGGAATGGTATTTCACTAGGGCTAGTAGGATGTTTCAGGTAACTTAGATACCATACAAACAAAACCATAGAATATAGAAAAACCCAAAACCCCACACGACATTGATAAAAGCTATCACAACTAAAAGAGGCATCTCCCAAATTTAACGAAGCAACAACATAACATCTGAAAGCTGTCAAGAAAACAGCTACTTAATTTAGAATCTATCCAACACCATAAGGTTAGCTAGCAGAACTAGACATTCTTAAACACCTTTTGTTTAGATTCAAGATCAAAGCATCTCATCAACAACCTCAACATTTGACGCTGAAAATTATACTAGTAGGAACAGAGGACCTCAATATACATTGTTGAAAATTGAAAATGGTATCAACACAAGTGGATAGACCTTTGTAAGGAAATATCTGATCTCTAGATGTAAATTTAACAAATTTGTATCTAAACCAGTCCAATATACATCAGTGTTGTGATGGGGCAAGAATGGACTAAAAGCAATTAACTAATCTAACGCATTCAATGAACTGATGATCCGCTGTCCTTGGGATAGTTTGATTTTAAAAAATTAGATATACTTTAGTATCATCACTATGAAACGGGGAAAGAACATCTTTCAATTGCAAAGAATTTTTGTAACCTTTCTTACATACAGGATTCAACCATCACCACATAGCTATTGACAAAACTACCTGTTGTAGCATAAAGAGTTCTTGATCTGTTCTTAGTGCCAGGATAGAGACTACTACCACCTATATGAGGTTACTATAATTTGTCTTGTTTCTTGAACAATCATTGACATCTGCAGTCCTTAAGTAGAAATCCACTGTTAAGAAACATTATCAATGCAAATTGGACTCTATATGTGTTGTATCTTTGAATTTATTCTCTTGTCCAGCTATTGATCAAAATACAATCCATGAAAGTGCTTGGAATAGAATTTATGTTGCTTAAAAGATAGTCTACTTTTCTGTGAAGACAAATGGGGCTTAAGAATGGTGTCTATTCAGTATTTCATTTAAAACAGTTAAAAATTTTTAACTTAGTATATGCCAACTATTATCAGAAACTGTCAGAGGAAACGTCACTCCAATGAACAAATATGATTATAAAACAGTCCATTTTCAAGAGTATAGAGAGATAAAGGGAAATTTAAAAATTCATATAGATGTGCCTTATTGAGGGCTACAAATATTGACAATACTTTGCAGGTATATCGTACTCTAGAAAACAATATCCAATCTCATTCTCATCCAAACACTTCCACTCAAAATAACCTATACCAAAATATGGTTCAAATTCCTATCTAAAGTTGCAAGAAATTGTCTATAGAAATTCTGTGATGGAGATTATATGAAACTGATTTCCAATTGGTTGTAAATGAAAATGTTGTAATTCCAGGGACCAAAAAAATGTCAAGTCACACAATTATATATCCTTTTGAAACCAAAAAGAAAACCCTAAAGTAAATTGTGAAACAAATACAACTCCCACTTTCTTTAAGGTAATTACACGGCTACAGGGTTGTCTTTTGCCAAGGGAAAAAATTACAAATGTAGGGGTTAACCATTTCGGGAAACATCGTCGCCTTCGGCAAATTTACAAATCACTAGTTTGGTCCATGGTATAAGACACTTCTTTCACAAGAAAATTCGTATAGGCCATGCTAACAAGGGTGATGGAAGGAACTGACTTACCCCATATAACCCATAGAAAGACTAAATTCACCACACACATGATGAGGACCCAAGCTCCAATGTATAAATATGATTGAAGTGTATCACAAATCCTAATAAATATATGAATATAACTCCAAGGAACTACAAAAGTAAACATCAAGTACTCACTCTATCTTTGTCATGTGCATGTGTGTCCTAAATAAGTATATACATATGTATGCAAAATGAGTTATACAGTAATTCTCAGTCATTATCCATGTCTGTGAGAAGTACCATTTATTTATTAGATTAGGCATTTCAGATATAATTTCGAATTCCCAGAACACCAGCATAATTTTAATGCTAATTAGACGCAAAAAGAAAAAAAGAAAAAATACCCAGCGCTTCCATAAGAGAGATATGGTCGATTTCCTATTCTCTCTTCACAAACATCGCTACAGAGATTCCTACGTGGTCTTGGGATGTATGGAGGATCTAGGGTTTCCAGGATTGCACAATTGATTTCATTCTAAGCAATTCACAATAAAGATTAAGATCTAGTAAGGAATCATATCAAAACCAGGTTACCATTCGATGACTTGATAGTTAAACTGGAGATCTAAAGTAATCTGGATATTATTTCTCCTCTAAATAACCTATCCATAGGAGATGATATGAGATGGTTCAAATGCCTATACTAAAAGGAGACAATTTCTTGCAACTTCACTAACTATAGCATTATATATTTGCATTAGTGGAAACAAGATTTTACTAATATTATGTAGCATAGTAAACAAAAAAGGAAAAACACTTCTTCCATGTCCTGGGGAATGAAGGATAGAGACCTTCCATGTTTTCGGAAATGAAACATAGAAGGGTTTATCTAGAAGATCCACTTTTCTTACGGCAAAACATTTAGGAAAAAATTCTATGGAAATAATGTCATGAATGCCATAAATCAAAACTAATTACTTTACTACCTCTGGTAAAATCCAACATCATAAACATCAAATGAATATAAATATGACTATAAATACAATTCCATTTTCAAGAGTAATGTTGTAAGGTAACTTTCAAAACCTTTATGGAAATTGGCTAAGAAACTTTGGCACATGCTTATATGAGAGTAGAATTTTCTTATTTGAGCAGCATCACTTAGTTGAGTCCATTCAATCACTTGATCAATTAACTTAACTCGAGCAATTATCACTTAATCAATTGAAGGAAATGAGTGCATGAATAAATGAGAGCTAGTCTTATCCAGTGTGAGGTGGTGGTGGAGAGCACCCAAGATTCGAGTAAGTCTATTGTGAACTCCGTAATTCTCCACATGGAGGAGCACAACCGACTGATGGGAACAAACCAACACTATTAAAAGTAACATATAAACAAGACATTGTTGATTTTCGATTGATTTTGAATGTAGGAGTTTCAAAACTGTATGATGAAGTCACAAAAGCATGCCCAAAAGCTTTATACCTCTAAGCTTAGCCAAGGTTTTGAACTTAATGAAAATATGATAGATAGACTGCTCATTCCACATATTCACAACACAACATCTCATTCCACATGCAACGAAGATTATATAATATTGATGTATTACAAAATCAGAAAATGTGCCCATGGAATATAATGGCCACTTGTGCCAAAAATTTTAAGTAATTGTAAACATTAATCCCGAACTACAAAAAAATTATAAACTATGTCTTGATCTAAGTATAAATATTCAATAAATCAACTATTCTCAGTTGATACAACATCACTGAACTCACTAGTCACACAGTATAACCACTAGTTACATAGTTCAGTGTCATCCTTATGCCGAACTTTTATCTTCTCTCTCAAGGTATATAATCCATAAGTGTTCCATACAATAACTTGAAGTTTTTATCATCACCATATAAGGAATTTCTTATCATTACCATAGATTGTTAGTTATCGGCACCGTTTATTTCTTATATGTCTATCATAAAACTTTTATAGTACCTTCTAACTTACAAAATTTTGTTCTTTTCCCTCTCTTTCCCTTCTAATAGGCCTACTAGACTACATTCATAATGGGGAAATACCAACATAATGAAAATTCATATTAGTCCATGAACCTTTCCTCCATCTCATCAATATTTTTCTAACCTTATTGGTTTGGATCTACTGTACTTCCAACACAGATCTTCTATGATTCTTGCGAATTTATCAGGATTAAATTTCGTTTAATGTATGCATTTTTAGCTTGATTTTGTTGTTCGGGGAGCCTTTATTGGTGCATGTAGGATCCACCTAAATTTGAAGATGAACGTGCAACAAAACATATTCTTGAGTTGGAAGAAAAACATGTAGGAACCTATGTGTTGATGTCAAATATTTATGCAATGACAATATGGTGGGATGTTGTAGCAAATATGAGACAAATGATGAAAAACAAGGGAATTCAAAAAGTTCCATATTCTAGTTAGATTCAATTAAATAACAAAGTACATGCATTCCTTGGGGAAGACCTATCACATTCTCAAATATAGTTTATGTATGGCATGCTTGAGGGTTTGGCTATGCAGATGGAGGAGCCGAGGTATATGCCAGATATCAACTCTATACCGCACAATGTTAATGTAGAAGAAAAGAAACCCATGGTTTTCCACACATTCCTTTAAGGTTTTCCACCAAAGCATTTTTCAATCGCACTTTTGGTGGGGGATTCTAAAGGCTTGTTTCCAAGGCTCTCTTTGGTGACACTTCTACTGATGATCCTTTAATGACCCTATCTAATACTCTTTCTGGTAACTTCTGGTGATTGTTAAAAAAAATTGTTACCATTGATAATTCTAATGATTTTTTTTATGATGCTATGTGACCATTGCTATAGTTTTTGATAAAATATAATGATTTAATACCACTTCTAGACCTCAAATTAATAGTTACTAAGTACTACTTTTACTCAAAATAATCATTGTACTATATTACGTTATATGTGGTAGCTCAAGGCCCTACACATTGTTCATGAGACTTGAAATCAATAGCTATAACCTAATTCCCTATCTATTTTTCCATGAACCATGGTTAGGGAATTATCATGCCTTTCTATCATGCACTAAATCTTAAAAGGGTTATATATAGTTTAATAGGAAAAATATACCTTCATAGGGGATATATAGTGTTATCAGGCCTTACACATGGTGCATGAACCCTTAAAGAAAAAATTAGGGTATAATCCCTAATGTTTGACCCCAAACCATGGTTTAGATCAAGCCAATTCCCATCCCTAAATATAGATTAATCCTTATACTTGTGCTTCTCTATATTTCTCAATTTTTTATGTTATACATTTCCACAATAGTGGAATCATGTCATTAAAGGCCTTTGGTGAAGTTCTTGTTTAGGTTCTTGTTTACTTGAGCTTAATTGGGCCTCAACTAAGAATCGATTGCAGACGCTTCTCCTTCAATGAATCATTCAATTAAAACAAGTAATACCTAATTAGCACATTATCCTTGCAGTTTTTGGTTCCCTACCCTTCCATTTTGAGACTGTGTATGTTTATCCTTGTTTAATTTTTTCATTACATTCAAATTTTCAAGATCTTTTAATATCCAAATTGAAAATTCAAATTACCCTTGCAAGATCTTTTAATATCCAAATTGTATTCAAGCTTTTGCGATAGTTTCCAAATCTACGAAAAAAATTGTATTCTAATCCCCAGTAGCAAGCCAACTAGCTCTACTTTTAATATTCCAGCCAATTTCTTTCTTAAGAAGTAGTTTGGATCTCCTCCCCTTAAGACCTAAGGTAAGGTTGATGCATAAGAATTATCCTTACTTACATGGCATATTTGGATGTGTGAGGTTTTGAGTTTAATTAATGCGACCTGCCACCTTGTAAATGGATAGATTTTTCCTTGTATTAGTCCCTTTTCCTTGACACATTAATCACATATTACATTCTTTTACTCCCTAAAATAAACCACGCTGATCTGTAGAAGTTTATGGTAAAATCATCTAGTCTGGGCACTTTATCAGCATGGAGTGACCATATTGCATTTCTTATCTCATATTACAAAACAGGTTTTTCAAGCTCTATATTCTCTATATCATTGATGAGCAAGGGTATATCAGGAAGAAGTTTCGCTTGTGATTCTAGATATGTCTCTCCAAAGTCATAATAGATCTCTTGAAAATGGGTGAAAGCGTGTTCTTTTAATTCTTCCTGCCCTGTTATCTTATTCCCATATTTATCTTTCAAATCCCTGATGTCATTGAAACTTTGATGAATCTTGGTTTGCTTCTAGAAGTACTTTGTGCTGCTATCTCCTCCTTTTAGCCACATCCGTATGGATTTTAGTTTCCAAACCTATTCTACCTGCCTTGCAACACTTAATATTTTCATGTTCAACTCTTTCTCCTGACTCAAAAACACTGGAGTCACCTCATCAACTTCCATATGGGATTGTAGATTGGCTAGATCAATTTGAAGTTCAATTTTTTGTGGATTTGGGTTCTTAAAACCTTCCTTGATCTAAATATGGATCTGAGTTTTGATTCCCAAATATAGTTGGGCGATCTGAAGTATTGTAGGTTCCACTCTTTTTTAATTAAACCAAGAATTTTTCATCTTTCACCCAGATCAGATTGAATCGGAAAGGAATGGCCCCAAGATGTATTGGTGGGGATAAAATAAGATAGATTGGATTATGATCGGATATTGTTGAAGGGAGATAAAGAGAGACTAGGAGGATATCTTTCTATAGGAATGTGGAACTTACCAGGTATATGTCTATCCTAGCCGCTACATGTCCAATTCCAATTCTTATGTTGCTCCATGTGTACTTTCCTTTATTCATAGAAATGTCCAGCAAGTCCAGATACGCCATCAAGTCCTCCATCTTCTCACCAAAGGGGTCCCTGGCCTTTGTTCCTCGACGTTTCTCGTATTGTGACTTAGTGGTATTGAAATCTCTAGCAATACTAAGGTCTTTTCCTTGCAAATCATCCTTTAGTTTAGCGAGATCTTCCCGGAAAATTATCTTGTCCCTGTAATGTGTTGTACCATATACATTACATATGTATAAAGAAGTTAAATCCTCTTGACACTTGTTATTTTTATTTGGAAATTAAATTCTTTAATATATATATATATATATATATATATATATATATATCAATTGAAAATTGTTATTTTTAATAAAAAAATTATGATTAAAAGGTATTTTTAAATCAAACTTGAAAGTTGAAGAGTTATCATTTAGCATAAAAAATTAAACAAAGCATAAAAACAAAAAATTAGTTGAAAGGGAAAAGATGAAATGAACGAGCCCTTCAAATTTTCTAGCCTCTACCAATTTTTCCAGCAGAGATGAAATGAACTCTGTCATGCTGGTATGTAGAGTCTCTGTCGCGGATCTTTTACAGTGGTTTAATGGTGGAAGGGAGTTGTGTTCGGCTTGGGAAATTGTCCTTTTGAGAAGGGGGAGGGAACTAGACACAGAGGTAGGCCGAGGGTATGCAGAGCAAAGACAACGGCCATGGCTTCATTTTATTCGTTTGACTCTTCTATGTCTTCTACTTCTTTTGTTGCGTCCATCTTTGGGACTCAATAGTAACAGGTTTTCACTGGAGTTTATTAAATTGATCCAGAGCCAGTTATAAATTGGTATTTAGTAGCAGTTCTAAATCCATTTATTGATCCAACACTTTACATAGCACCCATTTTAGTCATATCAATCGGAGAGGATGCAAAAGATTGAGTTTCATTGCTAACAACGCTCCTTCACTCAGTTTCATATCCTCCAGCGACAGATAAATACATTGTTAGAGATCCAGGATCTAAGCCAGCAGCATCAATTGTAGTTTCATCCGTTCATCCAGTTTCTTAACCATCAGCACCCTCTCTTATTAAGGGTAAACTACTTAACTGCATATAGTACACGGTGTGGAAAAAAGGTAGGAACTGCGGGGATGTACCAAGCGGTGTTACAAATGCTTCTATGGGATCTAGATTTTCTACAGGGTGATCAATTTGTCCCCTGCACCACTGATATAAAAAAGTATTTTCTTGTAGAACCGATCTGGTTTGGTGGTATCAAGAATGGTTTCTAAATTTGGTGGTGTAGGATCGTGGGATAGTGGTATTGAGAAACGGAGTTACGGGAAAAGGAATGGAGTGGAAGAGGGAATTTTATTGAATTGTGTTGGGGGTACTTTGGGAAGAGAAAGACGCAAAAACAAGTGCCATTCAATTCTTCCCTCTTAACAATATTCATGATTGTGATCTGAAAGCGGGCGTCATACTAAACTACTAGCAAATTCTTATTGTGTTAATTATCGAGTGCCAAGACATAGGTTCAATCAAGTTGTGACACTCCAAGGATAATTTTCTTACTAAAAAGGGGACATAGGTTCCATTGTAGTCAAGAGCTTCTTGCAGCAGTGGAGCAAGAGAGGAGCTTTAGATTAAGCCGGTCTCCAAAGTCTCCAATGTTTTCTCGAAATTATGTTGATCAAATTGAATTCCACCATGTTTGTATTCCTTTCCTCTATATTATACTGGGAGGGATATAGCGGATTTCAAATAAAGATTATTCCCTGTTGTTCTGATAACCTAGGACTTTTATTTAAGGGCTAACTGTTGCAATGGGAATTTGTAGCTTCCGGCCTATACTAATGACTCTGATTTTGAGGAACAAATTATGCAGCATTTGGAAATTGCTGCAATGGGAAAAGCACATCATTTATTCTCTGATTTTGAGGAACGAATTATGCCTAATTTGCAAGCTGTTGCAATGGGCAGAGCGCATCATTTCAGCAAAAGAGAAAATTTAAGGCATAGATCTTCTAGTCAAGGTCATCCACAATATCTAGTGTTTTCTACTCATCCCAATGCACCTCCCATTTTACCCAAAAATATCGAAGCTCAAGATGGAAATATTCTAACATTTACATCACTTGATTCCAGGACACTTCCTATGACTGTTACAAGGGAAGAGAATCTACATCAGGGTACGTTTCCATCCCCACCTGGACAAATGAATTCAAGAGAAAATATTAACACTGGTATTGTGGCGCTAGGTTTTGACAACGGGAGTGAACCCTTTACACCAAGGTGTTTAATTCTTTTGATGATATTGGGATTAAATTTCAAAATGAAAGCCTTTTAATTCTAGTGATCAATATCATTGCTCCTGTAATGTTTTGGTTTCTTTGGATTATAAATTTTCTAGCGTCTTATGTAGAACAAATGTATTCATACATGTACTTTGCATTTACGATTTCCACAGGGGCCTTGGTTCAATCATATCAAATGAAGTAGGTGATACAAAATACTATGTTTCATTTTCTTTCCAGGTTGTAATCTTCACCAATATTCATTTAGGAACAATGCAAGGAAACAGTCCCCTGAAAAATCAATAGAGATCAAGGACTTCTGATTTTCAATCCTTTTCTGAGTCATTCAAATCTTGATTTAATGTTGTTTCTACAAGTTTTGTGATTGTTGTTTGAATCTCTTGTGGAAAGATGAGTGTTTAATTTTAAAGTTTTGTATTTTTTATTTTTCCCAATAGTACCAAGGATGATGTTTTTTTTAACACTTTTATAGGTACAAGGAATAAATATCAAGGAGTACAAGAGTTTTTAAGGAGAAGTTGTTTGCACGTAACAATGTTGTAACAGAACTTGGCAGAGAAGTTCAACGAGAGGTTAGTGTTGGTGTTTCCCGTATGATGGAGTGCCTTGATCCTACTAGAAAAAAAAATGGTATGACTGCCTCTGCTTCTGATAACATGGAAGGACGTTCAATAGGAATGCAAGTTAGACTGGGTGTTGGAGCACGCCAAGTTTTTCCATGTTCAGACAACAACAGTGGATCAAGTTTGTGTGGCACAAGTTCAGGTTTAATCCCACAGTATCTTAGAGATAAATCATATTGCTGCATAAGTGAAGCCTCTATAAAGGTAAGGAGTCCTGATCTCCTTTTTGTTCCATACAAATGTCAAAGTTTCTAAGTTTAATAAAAATTCAAAGCACTGTTAACTTCTTTGATAAGACTAAATGACCCTATGATATGCCTTAGATAAATCTATCTTTGTGATAAAGGAGGACCTCCTTTTTACCTTAATAGTGTGCAAACCTTCTTGAACAACCCTATAGTCTCATGTATTTGTCTACCATCTAGGAATCCAAATTTCTCACTTGAGATGAGACAGTACAAGCTTGAGTCTTCTTGCAGTGGTCTTAGAAATTATCTTATACACAACATTACATAGAGAGATAGGCCTAAAATCTCCATAAGACTCGGGGACATATTAATTTGGGATCGAGTTTAAGAATGTAGAATTAATTTCCCTTAGAACCTTACAATAGCTTATGTATTCCTCTACAACCAACAACAAATCCTTACCCACCATATCTAGAAATCCTTCAAAGAATTATTTGGGCCAGCCATCAAGGCCTGTGGTCTTGTCTTTTGGAAGCATTCAATAACCTTTTGCACTTCATCCATTGTGACCTCCTTCATAGGATCCTTGGATCACAAAATTAGGAAAAAGTTCTGCCATCTGAACTATCTCTGCAATATTAGTTCAAGGTCATTCCTTGAAAGTCTTTTTGAAATGGTTGACTCCCACCTCCACCATATCCTTGAAACTATGGACATGTTCCCCTCTCTCATCCTTTATACTCATACAATGGTTATATTTTTTTCTCATTTTGTCATAAGTATGAAAAAAATTAATATTTTCATCACCTTGTGCTATCCATGTTTTATTTTTTTGTTTCCATTTTGCTCTTCCGAATCTAAGAGCTCCTTTTTGGAAACTTCCCTCTATTTTAAATTTCTCAACTTTTCTTCAATGAAAATTCCATTCATATTTTATTTAAATATATTTACGATATCCTCTTCAACATCCCATATTACTTCTTGATAATCCTTAAACTTTTCCTTTTCTCGTTCAATGGTTTTTCTTTTGATTCTCTTTAGACAATCACTAAATTGAAAAATTACAGAATCCTATAGATGCCTATCAAAGTGTCTCCATTATTTTTGAACCAAATCCTTGAACTCAGAGTCCTTTAAACAATGAGAGTTGAATTTGGAAGGATTAGGGGGTTTTGGGATAGTCTCCCCCACTTTCAAAAATATATGGACATGTCAAATGTCCCTCCTTTACCTATCCAAGATCTGTTTTCAATTGTTTTTTCTACAACTAGAACCCTAACTAATCTATTGGATATTCATCCATCCCTTACCTTATTATTCTTCCAAGTATGTATCACTAATAAATTCTCTTTATCACAAAGCCCCATGTCATCAGTCTTCTAAAGTAGAAAATATGACAAAGGACCCATTCTTCCATCTTCACCCAAAACCTCTCATCTAAGGATAAAATTCATGCCCCTCCCACTATCACATTTTGCTGAATTCCATTTTCTCAAAACAGGAATCCTAGAAAACTTCCCTTTCCAAAGAAGGACCATAGTCTTTGATCAAATGAAAGCCTATCTAACTCTGGATGGAGTAACTCCATAGAGATATCAAATTGGAGAAAACAAACATTCCTAACCCGCAGGGTCTTATACCACCCTACCACTAGACCCCTATAAGTATATTTCTCCTCAGAGCTAAAGGCTTCAAAACTAAGTTGCACTAAAGCAGATATGGATATAGGGGGGAAAAGGATGCAACAACTTTTCAAAAAGTTCAGATACGATACGACGAGGAAATGACACACACACATATATTTATATATATGAAAAGTTTTGAAAACCATGAGACACACACACATATAAATATATGAAATTTTTTGAAAACCATGAGACATAAAAAATTCAATTTTTAGATTACCATTCATCATTTACAATTTGTTAAACTAGCAGCAACAAGGAAGGTCTTCTTGCATGCATAAGACTTAAATTAGGAAAACAATTGTATTTAGTTTACTTTTCCTAAGTTTACTTTGGAAAATAAATTAAGTGATCTAAATTAACTTTAGTGAAACACTAGTTAAAGTGAAAGTGAAATTAGGGTTTTCACTTTACCTAAAGTTATAAAAGAGAGATCAATTGGTGGAGAGGACACACACTTGTATTCCGACAGAGATAGGATACAGACATGGAGAGAAAGTCAGACATTGGATTTAGCTGGGAATATGGAGGAGCGAGATGCAGGATCACCGAGCTTCGTACAGCTGGGTTGTACACTCATGTAGAAGGGCGCTAAGGTTAGCGGGGGGTTTTCCCATTAATTCTGTCATGTAACTGCATTCGCCAGTTTTGGGTGAATTTGTAGTATTGTAAATGGTCCATATTTTTTCATAATAAAATCTATATCTGACTACTGCACCGGTTTTCCCATCTTGGGTTTTTCCAGGGGTTTCCATACCCAAAATAATAGTGCCAATATTATGATGTGATGTTGTGATTTATTTCTCAGTTTTATATTCCACTACATACTATAAAAGATATTCATGTTGGTTATCAGTAGATATTTTCATGCACTGTTTAGCCCTAGTTTGAATATTAAAGGAAAATTTACATGGTATTAGAGCTCTGGTGAGCTAAAGCTGAGAGATTTGCAGCATCAGTGATAGATCAGGGGCAGATCTATTGAAGATACAAAATTAGATTGTATATCTAGGGATTGACAGGTAACACTTCACTATGGACATGCAATTGAGAGTTGAGGATAGACTCCAGGGTGCTCATAAATTTCCTACATGGAAAGAAAGGATCACAAGGATCTTGGACGTCAGTGATGCATACGAGCGAAATGATTCCTCAAATATTGCACCCACAAATCCAACAGATCTAGCAGCTTGGAAGAAGATTGATTCCATATCCATGTTGATTATCATGGATGGAGTGAAGGACCATATAGTCCCTTGCCTTTCTGGTAAGAATACCACATTAGATATGTGGAAGGCCTTGGAGAGTCTGTACCAAAGCAAGAATGAGAACTAGAAGATGGTGTTGCAAGAGAGGATGCACAGCACCAATATGGCCAAGGGAGAAGGAGTGGTTCCTTATCTCACGAGGCTCACACAGATTAGGGATGAGATTGGAGTTGTTGGCTCTAAGACTGAGGATGAGAAGCTAGTTCAGATAGCCCTCAATGGCTTCTCTAAGCCATGGGAAATCTTTTTCAAAGGTGTTATTTCTCTAGAGAAGCTTCCTAATTGCCGAAGACTATGGGATATCTTTGTGCAGGAGGAGACCTGCATCGGTCAAGGATCAGGCTCATCCAGCAATGCCCCACAGATTATGGATGAGGAGGCTCTATCTCTTACAGGGAAGAGCAAGTGTAAGAAAAAGAGGAAGAAGGATGGTAAGAATAATTTTGATGTGTCAAAGGTCAAGTGTTTTATCTACCACAAGTAGGGACACTTTGCCTCCCAGTCCCTAGACAGGAAGAAGAAGAGTAACACTCAGATGGCTGGATCTGCAGAGGTGGATGAGTTCAGCATGAACTTTGATGAGGAGTTTTGCTTGATAGCTTGCACGGAAAGCACCACAGGGAGCATCTAGTCACATGATTGGATAGAAGAGATTTTTCAGAGACTTGAAGGAGAGTGGAATAGGGATCCATGTTGAGTTGGGTGATGATGGGCAGTATCAGGCACAAGGAGTTGGCAGTGTTTCATTTGAGAGGGATTCTAGAAAACCCCTTAGTTTCGTTGATGTGTTGTATGTTCCAGGAATGACCAATAACCTTATATCAGTCTCCACTTGGGAGGAAAAGGGATAACAGGTGAAATATGTGACCATAAAGTATATATCAGGCCCAATGGGTCATATAGGAGCTTAGATAAGGTGATTGGAAGGAGGTGTGGGAAAGTGTAGAGACTACACTTTGAGCATGCAAAGGCTCTAGTTTGCAGCAACAACAGTAAGAGTGGGTTCTAGAATAGGAGGATGGCACACTAACACCATGGAGCACTAAATCATTTGAGACATGTTGTCATTGGAGTTACTCAAGTACAAGAGGATAAGAATAACCACTGGAAGGGTTGTGCTTTAGGGAAGAACATCAAGAATCCTTTCCCACAGAGTGAGCACAAGTATAAGGATCCCTTAGACTTGGTGCATTCTAATGTATGCAGACTTATGAGTGTCCATTCGTTCAGTGGTTATAGTTACTACGTAATCTTCATTGATGACTATTCCAGGAAAACCTAGATCTATTTCCTGAAGGCCAAGTCAGAGGTATTTGAGAAGTTCTAAGAGTTCAAGACTCTTGTGGAGAACCAAACTGGAAAGAAGATTTGGGTGTTGAGGACAGACAACGGGGGTGAATACACTTCCAATGAGTTCATGGAGTATTGTTCAGCAGAGGGGATCAAGAAGGAGCACACTGTTCCCCATACCCCATAGCAGAATGGAGTTGCAGAGCGGAAGAACATGACTATGGTTGGAGCATCCAAGTCCATGCTATTTGATCAAGGATTACCACTATTCCTCTGGTCCGAGGCATACATGACTACAGTATACATTCAGAATAGGTGTCCTCACACATATTTGGGGAGAAAGACATGAGAGGAGGTCTTCACAGGCACTCTGCCAGATGTGAGTCACATTCGCATATTTGGAAGTGTTTTATGTTGTCATGTTCATGCTGACAATAGGAAGAAGCTAGAACCTTATGGAGAGAAGGGGTTTCTTGTTGGGTACAACGAGATTTAGAAGGAATATAGAGTTTACATTACTGCTTGCATAAGGATCATTATGAGCAGAGATGTACAGTTTGATGAAAACAAGGCCTTGCGAAGATATTTGGACTTACCAGTAGAGGAAAAGCCAGCACAGGAGTCAAGGGTCAAGTTGGAGGAGTTAGATGTACAAGGATAGATGCAGACACAGAGCACAGGTTTTGGTGGTCTGAGGGAGTCAGGGGGACAAGATCCTACAGTCATTGACTTGGAGAATGAGCTGCAATAGGAGATGGATATCCAATGATCACATTAGGCTGACACTAGGCCAAGTCCTAAGTGGCTTATGTCCACAATGTAGGATTCCAGGCAGGTAGATCCTCCACAGAGATATTTTAGATGGAGTGTACCACCAAAGAGGCTTAGTTATATGACATTGATGACGAAGTTGATTAACTCTGAACCTTCCATCTTTGAGAAGGATACACAACATGTCGTGTGGAAGGAGTCTATGGTTGATGAGTATGACTCCATAATGAAAAACCAAGTATGGGAGGTTGTGCCCAGGACACAAGGGAAAAAGGTGGTGGGATCCAGATGGATCTATAAGTTGAATAATCTAGTATACAGAAGTGTGGATAAGTATAAGGAACACTTCGTGGCTAAGTGGTTTTCATAAAAGGAGGGCATTGACTATGAGGAGATCTTCTCTCTTGTATCCAGGTATTCTTCCATTCGAACCATTATCTCACTAGCAGCTGTGATGGGTTGTCGTGTCCATCAGATGGACGTCAATACTTCCTTCCTCAATGGAGTGATAGAGGAGGAGGTTTTTATTGAGAATCCAGAGGGGTTTAATGTAGAGAACAGGGAGACACATGTATGCAGACTGCATCAAGCTATTTACGGGCTCAAGAAGGCACCTTGAGCATGGTACTCAAGGATTGACAGCTAGCTATGTGCAAGAGATAGGATTTCAGCGGAGTGAGGTTGACCACAACCTGTACTTCTTGACAGGTGAGGTGCCTCTCATACTGGTCTTATATGTGGATGATCTATTTTTGACATAATATGAGAGGCTGATTGGAGACTGCAAGTCCAATATTGCAGTGGATTTTGAGATGAAAGACCTTAGTCTCATGCATTACTTTTTGGGCTTGGAGGTTTGGTAGAGATATGGATTCTTCTTCATTGGATAGGGGAAGTATGAAGTTGATATCTTGAAGAGATTCAGGATAGAGGACTACAAGCCTATGGCCATACCTCTAGTTTCCAACTGTAGAAATATTGATGCATCAAGGTCATATGGATTTAATCCTACCTTGTATCGTCATCTTATCGGATCACTTACGTATATCTTCAGCACACATCCAAACATTATCTTTGCATTCAACTCTTTGAGTCAGTTCATGGTGGACCCTCGAAGAGTGCATTGGACGGTTGTGAATAACATACTTTGCTACATCAGAGGTACAATGGAGTATGGATTGGTTTCTGAGCGTAAAGGGAGTGTGCAGTTAGAACGTTTCATAGACTCTAACTGGGCAGGATGTGTAGAGGACAGGAAGAGTACATCAAGTCGTTGTTTCAACATTGGATCAGGGGTTGTGTCTTGGTTTAGTAGGAAGAAGAAGTCAGTTGCAATGAGCTCAGTAGAGGTTGAGTACATGGTAGCCAGCATGGATGCTTATGAGGGTATGTCGCTAAGGAAGTTACTTTCTGGGTTTTTTGAGTGTGATCTAGAGGATACAGCAGTTCAATGTGACAATCAAAGTGACATCAAGCTATCTGAGAATCCAATGTTCCATGACTGGAGCAAACACATAGACATCAGGTACCACTTCTTGAGATATTGTGCTCAGAGAGAAACCATTCGGTTAGAGTACATACATACAGATCAGCAGGTGGCAGACATTTTCACCAAGGCACTTTACAAACAGAGTTTTGTAAAGTTCAAGGATAAGTTGCGGTTGCTATTGAATACCTTCCTTGTTGAGAGGGAGTGTTAAACTAGCAACAACAATGAAGGTCTTCCTGCATGCATGTGTTCTTGCATGCAAAAGACTTAAATTAGGAACCCCATTGTATTTAATTTACTTTTCCTAAGTTTACTTTGGAAAATAAATTAAAGTGATCTAAATTAACTTTAGTGAAACACTAGTTAAAGTGAAAGTGAAATTAGGGTTTTCGCTTTACCTAAAGTTATAAAAGAGAGATCAATTGGTGAAGAAGACACACACTTGTATTTCGACAGAGACAAGATACAGACAGGGAGATAAAGTCAGACAAAGGATTTAGCTGGGAAGACGGAGGAGTGAATAGCGGGATAACCGAGCTTCGTACAGTTGGGTCACACACTCATGCAGGAGGGTGCTGAGGTTTAGCGAGGGTTTTTCCCAGTGATTATTCCATGTAACTGCATTCTCTAGGTTTGGGTCAATTTGAAGTATTGTAAACGCTCCATATTTTCTCATAATAAAATCTAAATATGATTGTTGCACTAGTTTTCCCATCTTCAGTTTTTCCGGGGGTTTCCATACCCAAAATAATAGTGTCAATATTGTGATGTGATGTTGTGATTTATTTCTCAGTTTTATATTTTGTTGCATACTGTAAAATATATTCATGTGTGGTTATCAGTAGAGATTTGCATGCATTATTTATCCCTAGTTTGAATATTAAAGGAAAATTTGTAGAATTAGCTAGATCTCTATCATCAACTATAAAACCACATATGTGGGTGCATTGTGAACAACTTTGTAGATGGAAACAACATTAAAGCTTCATCATTTATAGTTTCGGCATGTTTTGAAGCAACACCAACATTGTGATCTGGTTCCAGGATTTAAAAAATAGTTATAAGACTCACAATGCTTTCCTCCAGCGATTAAAAAACAATGGACTAATGTTCCTTGCAAACCCAGGCAGTCCATTGAGTCACCGTCATAGCAACAATAATCAGCCCTAAAACAATAACCTACTGGACTAGGGAAACAAGTTACAACTAAGACCATATTCTTAATTATCTCTTTCAGTTCAACTGTGTGAAAGTGAAACACAAAGTGCATCTATCAATGACCTGGATAATTGTCTTTCAGGTCACTAACGTATTCATCTTGAAACTTCCAGTCTTGACTCTTTTCATACCTGAGCCTCCTAACCACAAAAATATAAGGGAGAAATGTCTAAGGCTAGTGGTGATCATAACGGGGTTTAGATCAATTTCTTTTTCAATCTTCTTGTCCTTAATCCTAATAGGCTAATGATCATGGCTTTAAGTTTGTAATCTTATCTTTTATTTTGAAATTTTGAAATTTAATTTGTTAGAAAAATATTTAGCTTTTTAAGTTTTTATGTATAATAAGACCCTCATTTGTGAGAAGTCAATACATACATTCCTTATTTCGGACCTAAAATTGATGTAATTAATGTGCAAAAAAAAAATTTGGGCATGCTTATGTGTGAAATCAAACAGGGAGGGGCTGTAATCAGCTATCTAAGTTGTTTCTTGGCATATTCATCAATTCTAGGCGATATTGAGTAAAGGTAAAACACTTTCCCAAACTTTCATAGGGCCTTAACCAGTAAATCGAAATAGGAACCAAATTAAATTAAAATGGAAGTAGCTTGATGCACAAATTCATAACCAAATTAAATTATGAACTAGCTTGAATAAGCTGGAAACTAGAAGTTGAATTGAAAATAGAAACTGGAAGTGGAAACTGGAACCCTAAACCAAAAATTGGAAATAATGGAATAGTGGAAGGAAAATGAACCATACCTAGAAGTGGCTGACTATGGAAGGGTCAAACATGACAAATAAAGGTAAAATTGAATTGCAGAAAGGAAGAAACAAGCCACATGTGTGAGGAAATAGGGAGTATGGTTCACACGTGTGAGGTTAGAACTAGAATAACTATAGAAGGGTCTAACACATCAATTATAAGGGTCAAACTTGAGGGTGCTTGGCTACAAAGGGTGCTTAGGTGGCCTGCGTGGGGAGATGTGAGATGGCATAAAAATATCTTGAGAATCTCAAATGAGAAGGGGGGGACTTTGAGTTATAAAGTTTATGAGAAATTAGAGTATTAAATGCAAAGTCGGATCTAGGGATGGGAACTTCTAACCCTTTTAACTTAGTTCTAAGGGCTAAGTACTGAAAATTGGATGCATCAACCAACACTAGGTTCACAAACCTATTTTTCATATTATAATTGAAAGATCCAAATTCAATGGATAATGTTCTTCAGAGCTATTTTTTTCTCCTTTTTGTTTCTCTTCCTTTGCATTTGGGTATCTGCTTGAGAATATGTTTCATAAAAAATAGAAACATGCACTTATGACACACAAATGTCAAATACTAGTCTTTGGATTTTTATGCCTCGACAATTTAAAAGGCTTTCCTTGAAGAATTACAATTTACTGGGGAGGATTTCCATAATACAATTTAATTATATCATTAGGATTTGGTGATTTTTTTCCATCATTTCTTATACACTTATCATTTGGATCTATTATTATTAGTAATATACTAATTTCTCTATTTCCAATGCCTTGTGTGGTTCATCGCATATAAACATATGTTGCATCATAATAAACTTTGCCAAAGTTGCACAGAGATAGATACATATCCATCATATATTTTGGAACATTAGGATCCAGATAACTATGAACCAGAAACATAGAAAACTAAATCACCAAATATATTTTAGTCAAAATCATTCTCACAAACTCATAAATGTAGAATGTTGTAGAAAAATCAGATTTATGTGTTTTAGAATGGGTGCAGCACTATTTTATAGGAAAAATATAAGGGTTTTAGGTCTTGAGTGTATCTGGGATGGATCATGCCATATCTATGGAAGTGTGTATCCTGGATTCTCTATTGGAAGATCCGGTAACATAACTTTCCAAGTCTATATATGTGTGCATTTCAATAGGGGCCTCTAATATGCTCATGATCGACAATGGTTTTTTTTGAAAAAATTAAACTTATTCCAACAGTAGGAGGAGTATTATCTTCTCCAATGATTTTCATGCAGTTGTGCAATTGGCTTATGATCTGAAATTGATTCATACCTGACGCTCATTACAAAATCATAGACATATGATTGTCAGCTATATATTATTGCATCAGAATAAGAAATGTAAAGAGCAACACCTTTTTTCAAGAAGCACACCACTTATTTTTCATAAACATATCTTGCACTTCTTTCCCTCTATATATAATTCCATATCTAATTCCCTGCATGATTTTTTGGGTGGCGCTTACTGTGTTGCTCAGAAAATTAATGTTTTTGACATATAAATTTATAGTTAGAATGGAGCTTTTCTTGTTGTTCAAGTCGGTATGTTTTACATGTTACGCAAACAAGGTCAGAGAAGTCTTGTCAATGCGTTTAAGAAATCTACTAGATTTGAGTATTACCGATGATTCAATGGAGAAGATAAAGAACATTGCATGCAAAATAATCTTTGCAGAGAATTTAGCAAATATGCAGGTTACATATATGGCATATGGTGATGTAAAATGATTCCAGATCCATTTCCAGGATTACACTGAGAGTAATTGAAATGAAAGCACAATGGGTTGATATAAAAAGTAGAGAAGTAAATGATGGTTTATTATCTACAGTAAAATATGGCAGATACGATGAGATAATATACGATAAGTTTATTAATGTCCAACAAATGACTAAAAGAAAGGCCATTGGTACTAGAAGGTACAATCAGTCATACCAATATGTATGTTTTCCCTAAGCTGAAAGAAAAATATAACATGATCAAAGAATACATTAACAAAATTTTATTAAATCCAAGAGGAGGAAAGAGAAGAGAGTGCAAAAGAGTATTTTAGAAGTTTGTGAGATGGGATGAAGAGGAAGAAGGCAAGGAGGAATTGTCCTTTGCAGAGTCAAACACAGAGAAGGATCGAATGATCTTTCTAATGATTATGTTTGGGGACTGATGAGGGATAGATGACATGGATGGATGATTCTGGGAGGCATCTAGGAAACATGAGTAGACCCTCTACCAATAATTGATGTCACAGAAATGGATCTCAAGATACAACTCTAGCCCTAGTTTGGTTGTTGATTGAATCTATGAATATAACATTTGTGCCTAGTTTCTGTGGGAAAGACCCAATCAGATCTAGGATGAGATGCTCTACATGGTCTTACATACCTGATGTTGGATTTTCTATCCATTAGAATATCTTCCTGTCTCTTAGCACCACCAAGTGCTGAAATAGGCTTGAAAAAGGTGCTAAATTGCTAATCAATCTGATGGGGTGAGACCTAGAAGCATCTTGTAGGTTCTGTTGTTTGAGAGTCACTGCCTCCAACATGTAAAGAGATATGCATTACTTACCATAATATCATATGAATATGGATATGAATCTTCCCTAAATCACAAAATGAAAAAAGGCACTGTTATCCTCCACGATCTCACAATATATAGGACATTGAAAATAGGATAACCCATTATGTCCATTGACAGAAAGTGGTTAAACCTTGAGAGAAATCGGTCTACTCTTCAAAGAGAATACTAGGAGGAAGATGAGTTTATGGTTCTACATAATGAATGTGCCTTGTAATCATTATTTTGTGGATAAATCAAATTGTTTACAATAAATTAATAATTAATATGATATTTTAAGGATGGAAACTATTATAGGCTGGGATGTAATAAGATTTGATATATATGATGGTCCTTAGTTTCTATTATCCAATTCCTTTTTAAGTTATTTTCCCTGAATTGTGGTACCTATTTTTTCTTATTATTACTCATCATATAGCTTTACATATTTGACTCAGAATTGATACAAGGTTTTTGTTTGGAGTATACATTTCCTTCAAATGAAGAGACAACGTGAATAACTCAAATGACTTCACTATGAATGGAAGCACAGTGAGCACCTATGTTGCACTGACTTTGGGGATGGGGAACGATGAGGACAAGTCCCTGGGACAACTAGAGTGCTCCCCAAGTTTTTCGGGGGACAGCAGGTTGGGGATGGAAATTATATATATATATATATATTTAAAAACTCTAAAAAGTTAGAATTCACCATAAAAAATTGTAGTTGCTTGTAAGCACAATAGTCTATACTATATGGTATTATGCACATATCCTACACTTGCTAGTTCTGAAAAAGATCAGGAAAATAAGAACAGGCTGAGTGACATTCCATTATTGGAACTTGAACATGGGAAAAATGCAATTTACCTTCAAGAAATTTAAGATCAACTATTTTCAATCTGCATTAAGGTCCATGAAGGGTTTATGAGAATAGTGCTTTTCGCTAGAACAACTTTTCTTCCATGTTTGTTGTTTATGATGATTGGTTTAAAAAACATTCCCTTCTCAATAGGTTCTGTATGTTTTTACACCTGTGTTGAAAACCACTACAAAACACTTTGGGATATACATGCTTCATGCTTGCATTATGTAAAAAGATTAGATTCATAATTTAGGTTAATAAGGACATTGAATAAGAATTTATTCAAATGTTTAGTACCCAATATAAGTCTTTACTATCCATTGTCCAATCATTTTCATAATGCTTGAGGTTGGGATTTGGGATATACATGCTTCATGCTTGCATTCTGTAAAAAGATTAGATTCATATTTTAGATTAAGAAGGACATTGAATAAGAAGTTATTCAAATGTTTAGTACCCAATCTAAGTCTTTACTATTCATTGTCCAATCATTTTCACAATGCTTGAGGTTGGGATGGAGGAAGAGTTGGACTTTAATAACTATTGGACATCTATGTACGATATATAAAAGATAAAATAACCCAAAAAATGAGAAGAACAAGAGCAATACCTAGAAGGATCAACCCTTGAGTTGTTGCATTTCTTAGTTTGTTGACATGGAGGCTTTTCTTCTTGTAATAATGTTTGTTCAAAATACAATAGTTAAATCACTAGAAACCCAGACCAAATCCATCATACACAACCCATATTTTGAGTTGCAACTTGTATAGATTCAAATTAAGATTCAGAATAATACGAAAAATTTGGATGGGATAAATGATCATATTGTCCAATCATAAATATCCATTGTCAAATCTGAAGATACATACCTAGAAAGTCTTAAAAATCTGCCCAGGACATCTCTGAAATCTACTTGGAAATTGGAATGTCTCCAAAATCTACTTGGAAGTCCGCCAAATCTATTGGGTACATTTTTGGCTACTGCCAACAAGTCCCCAAGTCCCTGAAATGCAGGGACTACGGGTATGGGGTTTTTTTTCAGGGGTACATCATACGGGTACCCGTGCAACATAGTTGAGTATATATTTGACTGAGAATTGGTTCGTGATTTTTGTTTGGAGTATACAAATTTTTGAATGCAGGGAAAACCCTATGTAACCTTAAGAAATTCAATATGACTGGAAGCAAAGAGATTAATTAGATTGGTAATGTAGTAGCACACATTGCATCCGAGATAGGTTGTTGGAAACTCTATATTCAATAAGATAGTTGTCTGGCATAGACTAGGATTGGGTTTTGTGCAAGTAATGTTGATATCCAGGTGTAAATTAAATTTTGCAGACAATTATAAATGAAATTAAACATGCAATAAGTACTTTCTGCTCGAAGTCATTTGGTACACTAACTTCTCAACCAAAGGACAAATTTGTAAATAGACAATTACTTCTCAAGGGGGATACAAGAAACTATAGGATCTTTCAATGCTGCTTAAGTGTACTACAGGTACGGGGATTTTTTTCTGAACACCGTACAGGTACTCGTGCAACATAGGTGAGTACATATTTGACTCAGAATTGGTTCATGATATTTTTTTGGAGTATACATATGTATGAACGCAAAGAAAATCCTATGTAACCTTAAGAAATTCAATACGACTGGAAGCACAATGATTAATTAGATTGGTAATGTAGTAGCACACATTCCATGTCAGATAGGTTGTTAGAAACTCTAGATTCAAGAAGTTAGTTGGATAGCATAGACTGAGATTTGGTTTTGTGCAAGTGATGTTGATATCAAGGTGTAAATTAACTTTTGCGTACATCTATAAACGAAATTAAACATGCAACAAGTACTTTCTATGTGTGATTTACCATAGAACATGAAGCCTGTAAATCTACTAGCAGACATTTGGTACATTGACTTCTCAACCAAAGGACAATTTTGTAAATAGACAATTACTTCTATTGGGGGAGACCAGAAACTATAGGATCTTTCAATGCTGCTTAAGTGTACTTTTATTGAAATATTGGCAAAAGAAGATTTCCACTCAATGATAATTTTCTTAAGGAGCGTTTTTGGTACCTTGTATAAAAAATATGTTTCTAGGCATGGTAGAATCAGGAATTTCAGGAACAATACAGTATAGGAAAGAATTCATAGTCCAATACCTTGATGGTTTTAAAGTTACTATGATCAATCCAATTAATGGGTCTTTCCTACCTGATGTGGACTATAGGTACAACCTCTAAGCATTAGGCAAGTTGGACTTCGGGGAAATAAGCTTGAATTCACATAGCAAGTCCACGCCCCTCACAAGATCTTGGAATTCATAATTTTGTCAAAACATTATTGACATTTCGAGGCATAAACAACCATGGCCCCACACAAGGTTTCTTCAAGAACAAGGAGGATAATGTTCCTAATTCGAATGGAGTAATAATTATCCATGGCAATGGTGAATAATGATTTTTCCCCAAGAGTTTGCATAAGACATGTGTGCCCATCCCAAGAAGCATGGGGAAACATCTAAAGGGCCACTAAGTCAATGATTGATGGGAATTTTTGTGAAGAAGCATGGGCATGAAAGGTTGTACCTTCAAAGAACAATTGTCAAGTCATACCACCCATGGAGTCATTTAACTTAGGCTACATGACTTGACTTCTGTCTTTTTTCAAGTTTCCATGCTCCCACCCTCCAACTCATAAGTGAGAATGAAATTGTTGAAATCTTTCTAGCCCCAATCAACAATTAGCTCACAAATAGTCCCATTCAACAATCAGCTCATAAAGAGTGATCATGTCACAAGTGGGATTTAAACTTGGGTGGGGAGGACAACTTCTCTCTACCACTTGAACTAGACCCAATTGACACATGGCTTGACTCCTGCCACATAAACTACATCATTTAAATAATACATGAGTTGACATTTTATAATTGAGGGGTTAAAACTTGGATAACACATTATAACATATTGTTGTGTTGAATGGTATTTCCATATTACTTATTGATATTGGTTTCCAAAGATAACCTATTATGAAAACTATGTTTTTCACTTAATTCCTCTCATCTAGTGTTAAATATTTAATCTGTCACAAAAATGTCTCTCTTATGAATAGAACTTGAATCGGTTTTAAGTGGATTCTAGATCTTGGTTTATATGCTTTGAAGGAGTCATTAAGTTGAACCACCATGGTTACTCTATTTTCTTTATTCCGTGACTTGGAAAGTGTAGTAGGTACTTTGCTCAGCTTTGCAGATTATATTTTAATATAATATAGTTGGCTCTTTGGTATGATTATAAGCATATGTATTCATTTGATGTTAAGTTGTCATAATTCTTCTTGTACAGTGGTATGCTGGTTGAAGATCCATTCAAAGGAAAACCAAACATTGATGCTCTTTTTGAACGAGTCAGAGAGTTGAGTTCTCTAGAAGAACCGAATGAGCCACCGCATGCATCATCTTCTAAGAACTTCCTAGGGACTAGTAAGCGGATTTCAAGAGAAAGTGTATCAAGTCCTCCCCAGAAGCCAGAAAATATTGTAAATGACCTTGTATTTTGGAAAAATGGTTTTACTATGGGTGGTGGACCTTTGCGAAGATATGAGGACCCTGGAAAATGCACATTTTTAGAGGTATGTGAAATGTAGTGCACATTCTATCATTAATTATTTTCATTTGATTATATAGCTTTATGCTTGAAATTTAGAAATTACAATAGATAGTCATGTTTTGATTCAACCATGATCCAACTGAGTTAGTTGTTATCTTCTAATTTCTAATCCTTCTCATTTCAAAAGGTAAATAAAGAGTATACTGGCACACATCAATGCCATCATAGTCCATTTTGTTGTTGCCTTGGTTTGTGTTACTCAACTTTGCTTTCTCTCAGAGTATAACAAGAGGCATACTCTTTGCCAAAAATACCATCATGTGGTCCTTGAATCTTAACTACCGATTAACCCTTAGGTTGCATCCACAACTAGAGGGTTAATATCTATATGATTACATGTACATCTTGGGTTTCATAGTGGTTGGGGTTTACTACATAGTCTGTTTCATTAGATTCCAAGAACTTGTTATTTTTAGTAGTTCTCCTATTTTATAGGAGCTAGAGTTCTAAGGGTTGCATGTCAAAGTTGGCTACATAATATTTTCCTTTGCAAGGTTACAGACTCACATGCAAGTAGTTTCATGACAATTTTGTTTTGAGAACCTAGGCTTCCAGGGTTTGCATGTTGATTCAAAGCATGTGTGGGTTCCTGGTAGAAAGATGAATTTGATGATACTATTTTTTGTAACATGTGAGATTTCAGTATTTTTAGTGGTGTTTATTTTTAGATGTGTTTTATTTAGCAAGTCTCTCATAGCAGTCTTCTTCATGTTCTGAGATCCCTATTTTTTAGGAGTTGGATATCAATTTTTGGCATGTCTATTTACCATGTACAAGGTGCACTATTAGGGTTTTATTGTGCAATGGTGGATTTATTTCCAGTTGCAGTTTGGAAGGTAGATGTGTGGTTTCAGTTTGGATCGAAGTAGATAGAGTTTGCATCTCATGTGAACATGTGTAATTCCTTGTTTCGGGCTTTGTTACCAGATCTGTCAACCCATTGTGTAGAATATGCATATCTGTGGATCTGATACAGATATGGATCCACTAGGATATGTCTATGATCTGTCATGGAAATGGATCCTAATCCCATGATACAAATCCTATGGAAAATCAAACAAATTCTGAAATTTTCAAATGGATCCTGAAACTTTTAGTGCTTGTGACCCACCAATCTCCCCAAAAATTGGTTTTTTAATGAAAAAACTCCCAAAACCCTAAACGCTTGGGGATAAAACCATAAAATCCATTCATGCTCAAGGTCTAATCTATTCTTATGTCAATATATTCTCTTGAACTCTCGTTTGTCAAGGTTTTCTCTCAATATTTTTGCTTGATCTATCTCTATGGTTAAGGTTTGTTGTCAAGGGTTGATCCATCCTCATGTGCTATGTTGTTTCTCACTTCAACCACACTATTATTAAGTCCTATCATAGCCTTCAATAAAACTACTTTATTGATTGCTGATATGGAATGTGAATGTGGCTCACAAAGACATTGTTACTCCCTGCTTCATGTTTAGGCTGAAATGTTATGCAAAATTATCAATATCACTCATAGTTATAACTTATCAAATTATTAGTTATGGCACATGAATGGCTAATAGTAATTACTAATATGCATGTGTTGAGGCCTGGAAATTCGCAGGCGACAACAGTAAGGGATTCTCCCCAATCAACGTTCCCAACTAGCCCATTAACTGTTTGGAATAGGGAATCCGTCCGGTTTGCGGTCTGGCTACCCTAGGTCAAGAAACAAACAAAGGATTTACTGGTTGCGGCCCCGGCCCACCTAGTTTTTGTGTTTTTTTCCTTTAATAAATGAAATGCAAGTGCCTAACTAAATGCAGGGTGATCAAGATGCAGGGAGCGGTCACAATGTGATGCGCAGGTTCTTACCTCTCGTCTTGTGCTCGCAAGCAACCAAATCAGATACAATAAGAAATAAACTAACTATCTAATCTATCCCTAGGGAGCATAATTATCATGTTGGATGAATAATACAATCAGTACATGCATTGTGAAATGTTTCAGATAGCTGAGACTTTCTTCCAAAACACATGAACATTATACAAGATACTTCAACAACCAGATAGCTGATTATTTATGAACAAGCCAATATTACTCACCATGGAAAACCACATCACAAAAATAAACTTAAGAATATCCCAGCAAGAACATAGGTTCAGAAATCAGAACATTCTCACAGTTAAAGAGTCACAGTTGAAAACGAAATAGTTCCTCTTCACATAGCTCAATTAAATACAGGTGATGTATTCCATATTGCACCTCTTCCAGCAAGCAAAGTTTGCGGTCTCTCATGTAAAACGAAGTAGTTCCTCTTACAATAGATGGTTTACAAAATTTCCCAGGGAAAAAGCCCCGTCTCATTCCTACTTTCAGATATTTAAACTACCATTTGCGACCCTTCGAGCTTCCCTGAAACGTGTGTCTTTCCAGTTGCCAAAACGTTCTTGATCCCCCATATTTCAACGCACATTCATGATTGGTTGGGTAACTGTCGGGCCTTTCAGAACTCCGCGTTTGTTGTTAAACGGTCCGTATTTCTCCACGTCGTGGCATTTTGATCGCTCCTCCGCGCTCACCTGCAACCGATTGACAAGCATCATCCACTGGGGTTACGTTGTAAAACAAAATAGTCAGCTCTACTCATGAAACAACCAGCCCGCAAGGAAATCACCAGGAGCCGATACCACTACCTCGACCATGGCGGGAGACTTACTGGTGGCTCAACAATACTTACGTCGGACGGGTAGACCACTCCACAGGCGAGAAACATCATTAGTCGGACGTCGGAAGGATGGTACATCGAAAGTTGAAAGGATCTCCCAGCCGAAACGACGGACGAGACAAAGGTTGGAGACAACCGACGAGGGCAGGAGGAGGATAAGTCAGACGTCGGCAGACATTAGAATCAGAAGCTCAGAGTATCTCCCAGCTGCAACGGTAGACGAGTCAGGGCTACGGGCAAGCGACTTAAGATTAAATACGAATTGGACGTCGGTGAGATCTAGAAAGTCGGACGCGAGAATGATCTGAGGGCCGCGACAGTGGCAGAACAAAAGACTAACGGCTTCCGATCTGAAATTAAAAAGAGGCCCGATCGCAAGAAACAATCAAATATTCAAACAGTTTTAAGGATCAGGCACAGCTGGGTTCGTTCTTTCTTCGAAAAGGAAACTCTAAAAAACAAAAAATTTCCTTTTCTTCGACCAGAAAACCAGACATCCATGCCTCAATCCGAAACTGAACAAGGCATAAATAAACCAGCTGACATCCACTTTCAAATAAAAATGCCTGAGAGGCTCAAGAGTTTCACGACCCAACCAAGCAAAACGATGAGGAGGGGCCCAAAATTTAAATAAAGTAAATTTAGGGAGAACAGTTGTGGCAGCAACAACTGGCGATTTCCTGGTGAACCTAGATCTCTGGGTGAATTTTCTTTGAGTGGCAGGTTGTTTCACAACCAAATGCATCAAATAAATTCTTCCAGCTATCCGGATTTCTCAAATGACTGAAGTGTGTACCTTAATCATTGATATTAGTCCAATTTGGGAAAGTGGAAACCGAGATCTTCAAGTCCAGATAACTCTGTCGGGGCCCGAGTATGAGTTTCATTATTACTTCTGTCTTCAGGTAGCTAATAACGTGGACACCACAGGATTGCAGCAGATAGTAAACAGTAGTATTCGTTTGTTCCTCATTCCCATGCCATTTTAACACCTTTTGTGCTTTTGGACTTTTGTTCCTTTCATTTGAGTCTTTCTGTGCACCTTTCTTACTGAATTTTAATTCAGGATCCTCTATCCCATAGTGTCCTTTTGTGTGAGTGGTGTGTTTCAAGCTTCAGCTCACGGACGGAGAGGATCTTTTGGCAATTTAGTACTTTTGATTCAGCACCACTTTTATTTATGATTCTTTTATAGAAGTTTGGACTCTTATTTTCCTTTTGGAATTTGCTTCTTGGCATGGGACCATTTATATTTAATACACTGTTCACCTTGCTTCTTTCCATGGGTCCTTTACTGTCGCTCCTTTGAACATTTTACATGTGACGTGGATGGAGCCCTGACATAGTACTCCAGACTCCTCGAATCCGGTTCATCTTGCAGGGGTTAAGAAGGACTTCAATGCACATAGAGACTTCGAGAAAAACTGCTAGACTGGAAGAACTCAAACAGCAACACACAGCCTGACTACTCAAACATGTCCACCATTCCCAGAAATTTTGGTGTCTCTCAAATAACCATGAGCTAACTCCCTTTATTGAAGCCAATAGACTTAAAACCAAACAAAATGAAAACATGACTCAAAAACAACCAACATCTTATTTATATACAAAACAGGAAACTCAAAGACAACTTCAAGAAAAATAAGCCTTGAGAACCAAACCATTGACTGGTAGGTTCTCTTCCCATACCTGTAAATCCTGCAGCTTATAAGTAGCGGGGCCAAGTTTTGCTTTGATCTGAAATGGGCCTACCCATAATTGTTGGAACTTAGTATGCTTTCCCTTCTCATCATGGGGATGATCCCACTTGAGAACAAGGTCTCCCACTTCCAAGTCCCTTTTCCCAGCTTTATGTTTGTCAAACCATCTTTTTACTATCTCCTGTTGCTGTTTAAAATGTTCTCTAGCCTTGGATCTGGCCTCCTCTGCTTTCAGAAGATTATATATCCTTATTTGGAGAACCTCATCATCGGACCCCCTAGACTCTTGGGCTAGTATGGAAGCTGGTAGCATGATATTGGGGGGCAGGATGGCCTCCTTACCGTACACAAGGGTATAGGGTGATATTCCTATTGCAGACTTGGGGGTGACTCTGTCAACCCACAGGGCATTGGGTAAGGCTGAGTGCCAAATTCTCTGGTTTTCCACTACAGTCTTCTTCAAAATTCTAATGAGGTTTTTATTAGAGGACTCAGCCAGGCCATTCCCTTGCGGATAGTAGTTAGCAGAGTAATGTAATTTTATCCCTTTATCATGAGCAAATGCAGTTAATTTAATTGATGAAAAATATTTAGCATTGTCAAAAACTAACGAAATTGGAACTCCAAACCTGGTCATGATATGATCTTGTAGGAAGCTGATGACTTCGTCTTCGTTTATTTTGCGCAATGGGATAGCTTCGACCCAGCGAGTCAAATAATCAGTAGCAATAAGAATGTACTTGTGCAGCAAGGAAGAATTTGGTTTTATTTCTCCAATAATGTCCAGCCCGCATTGTTCAAATGGTTCCATGACCATCACAGGATTTAGAGGTGCTGCTGCTTTAGGCAGTCTTCCATCGCATCTTTGACAAATATCACATTTCCTGACATGTGCATGTGCATCCTTAAAGAGCGTAGGCCAATAGTAACCAACTCTAAGGATTTTGTGGGCTGTAGTGTCGCCTGAAAAATGTCCCCCAGCCGGACCATCGTGTAATTCAGACATTACTTTCTTAGCGTCCTCTTTCTCCAAGCATCTCAGGAGGACTCCATCGTAGTTCTTTCTGAATAATACGCCTTCTACGATTTGGTAGGAAGTTGATTTCAAACGCAGAGCTCTCATTTGTTTTGAACCCCAATGTTCTGGCAACAGCCCTAACTGCAAGTAATGCACAAGGTCTCTATACCAGGACTCAGGAGCCATGAACAAAGGACATACATCCATTACATGCAATTCGGCTTCATCTTCCCATGCTTGTTCTTCGTTGTTTCTACTTCCAGTCATCAATTTGCATAGCCCTTGACCTTTCACTATAGTGGCTGGCTTGAATTCAAGGTCATATTCTTGAAGGGCTGTTACCCAGTTGCCCCTTCTTTCTCCCAACTCTTTCTGAATGAGAAGAGACCTTACAGCTGGGTAAGGAACTATTACCTTGGTCCGATTTTTTAATATATAAGGTCTGAATTGCTTCACTGCCTTAAATACTGCGTATGCTTGCTTATCAATGGCTAGGTAGTTTAATTCAGCCCCTTGAAGCCCAGTGCTCATGAAAGAGATTGGGAATTCATCACCCCCGTCCTCTTTTTGGGTAAGCACGGCTGCCAATGAATCATCGGATGCAAAGGTGTACATAATAAAGTATTTCCTAAAGTCTGGGATTTTCAGGGAGGGGGCATGTGCAACATTAGTCTTGATTTTGCTGAAAGCATTCTTTTCGGTTTCAGTCCACTTAAACTGTGCATTTTGCTTGACCATCTGCTACAGTGGCTTAACAGTCTGGGCAAAATCAGGCACAAACCTTCGTACGAAATTTATTGTTCCCATGAAATATTGCATTCCCTTTTTATTATGGAGCATAGGGATTTGTTCAATGTCCTTAATTCTTTCTAGGTCTATAGATATGCCTCTCTTTGAAACTATATGCCCCAGTAACTTGCCCTCTGTGACCACAAAAACGCACTTCTTAGGATTGAGGGAAACCCCATATTTCCGGCAGCGTTCGAAAATTTGCTTCAGGTGGAACGCATGCTCCCCTCTTTTCTTCGAAAATATTGTGATGTCATCAAGGTATACCACAACGCTTCATCCAATCAGCCCGTGGAAAGCTATGTCCATAGCCCTCTGAAATGTTGCTCCAGCGTTAATCAGCCCAAAGGGCATCCTTCTATAGGCAAAAGTTCCCCATTTAGTTCTGAACGTTGTCTTTAATCTATCTTCCTCGGCTACTAACACTTGGTTGTAACCAGAGAAACCATCCAACAATGAAAACAATTCAGAACCGGACACCATCTGTAGCAATTGCTCCATGAGAGGCACCGGATAGTTGTCTTTGTCTTAGGCACGGTTTAAGTTTCTAAAGTCCACACACAGTCTGATTTCTCCTGACTTTTTTCTAACCGGTACCAAATTGGACACCCATTCGAAGTGCCTGAATTTAAAAATAATTCTAGCATCTAACAATTTCTTTACTTCGCTCTGGATTAGTGGCTCCAACTTCGGGTGCATCTTCCTTAACGGCTGCTGATATGGCTTGACACCCGCTTTAATAGGGACGATATGCTTGATGATGCTAGTGTCATAGGTTTTCAAATCTTGGTACGTCCAGGCAAAGACATCTTTGTACTGTTTAAACAAACTGATGAACCTATCCCTCTCGACTGGTGAACAACATTTGCCGAGGTTCACAAACTTAGGATCCGTTTCAGTCCCTAAGTTTACCAGTTCGAACTGTAGAGTTGAGCTGTGCGTCTTCACATTAGCAGGTCTTCTGAATTTTTCATTCAAGTCAAACATCTTTTCTAACGTTCTGACCCCTTTAGGAATGAAATTATCATATTTCATCTCAGCCTGATGTTCGTCATCGTCTATAATGGCTCCTTTAAAGATCTCATCATTTGTCAAACACTCGATTATTTGCTGGTCATTGTCAAATAATCGCAAGTTGGTGATCATGTCAGGTACTGAAGGCCTGAAAAATAATTCAACAGAACATCTGTTATTAGTGGGTACCAGTCTTGCGGCTGATGTGGCCAAAAGATCAGCGGCCACATTTTTCATTCTTGGGATTGAAATAATATTGAATGCATGAAAACATTTAAGCAAATCCGATACCTCGTTTTGGTAAGCTTTAAAATGGGGAGAAACACAATGTATTTGATTCCTTATTTGCTTTACAACTATTTCTGAGTCCCCAAAAACTTTTAAATTACTTACCTTCAATTCAATCGCTTTCTTGAGTCCCTGCACCAGTGCTTCATATTCAGCTGTATTGTTAGTACATTCAAACTCTAATCTACATGACAGGAAATGTTTAAAGTCCAAAAATCATTAACTACTAAAAATGAATCTATTCCTACTGCTAAGTCTACTATGTTACAGTCAATCTCATCAACCTGAGAAAAACGAAGGAGATCAGGCTGGGTGTTAGATGTGTCACTGGCCTCCTCCGCTTGATAGTTCCCTGGTTCCAGTTCGAGGAAATAGTTTCCCAACACAAGTTCGACCGGTATATTATTCTCATCCAGTTGAGTAACATTGTACTTCATGTGAGGTTCTCTCAAAACCTTAATCTGATTGGGACTTCCTTTGTACGGAAACCACAGGTGCGACCAATCTGAGGTGAAATATCCATTCAATTTAGCTGACCAATCTCTGCTCAGGACCAGGCCGTAAGCATCTGGTATATCAGCCACCACGATGTTAATAACCTGGCATACTTTGTCATTTGATGCCAGACGGATTAGAACGTCCTCCATCTCACCAATTACCTTAACGTCTGTCCTATCCAATTGCACCACCCTCCACGTGGTTGGCTTAAACTACCCATTGATTTTCTTACATACTGATACGGGCATGACATTAATTGACGCCCCTGAGTCTACTAAACAATTGTGAACGTTATGGTTAAAAATTTCAAACATCAGGAAGAAGGGTGGTTGTTTAGTTTTAGACTTACCTCCAGTGCTAGCTTCTCCAATTTCTTCTTCATCCAGAGGTTGATTTTCAGCAGGCCGCTCCTCTTCTGATGTTTCCAGTGCTTTCAACAATCTCTCTTTTTGTTGAGGTACTTTGCACATTTCAAACAGAGGGACGTTTTCCTTTATCTTTTTTAAATATTCAACAACGTCATATTCTATTTGTTGTTTAATGGACTGAGATTTATCAGTATTCACCTTTTCTTTGTTTAGTTCAAGCAGCGTTCTGTTCTACTTAGGATCTTGGCTGGTAATAGTGAATTCCAGAGTCTTATCAGCCATGAATTTATCTTGAAATTTCTTCCTGATATTTTTTTGCAGCCTTCTGATCTTTGGGAGTAAAAGACTGTCACTGCTAACTGTCCCTTGACTTCTAGTTGTCACGTTAGCCTCCCTGATATCTTTGTGTTTTTTAGTTATATCTTCTTCTGCATCGAGTAAGGAGACAGAACTCCATAATGCCATAGTCTCTTCTTCCTGTTCCTTTGTAGAAGTAGAAGCAGCATTTTCTTTCTTTTCATCATCATCTTCTTCCGTTAGTCTCGAATCCAACATCTGATTCATAACTAACGTCATTGAATTTATCCATTGTGGATAGTTCCTTTCGGAGTGAGGCTGCTGGTGAAAGGTGCAGAAATTTTCCATCCCTATCTCTGTCAAATTCATAGATGCAGTATTGTGAGGAGGAGGTTGGGACTGATTGTTTTCCTCCCTTTTCTTATAGTAAGGCCTGTAGAACTTCTGTGTTTCCTTCTCTTTTTCCAAGTCTATGATCTTATTAGACAGCTTTTGCATCATTTTGGCCATACTTTCATAGTCTGGTGCTTTCTCCTCTTTAGGCTTAGTGAACAATAAAGTTTTCCTTCTCTCTCCTGATTGTTCGGGGTAATCTTCAATACTCTCTCTCTCAGCCTCCACCACTTCTACTTCTTCATAGGTTTCTGTCAGAGTAGGCTTGGCCCTACCTTTCGCAAACATGGCCAGATCAGGACCTAAAGCTAAAGTATAGTACTCAATTAGTACTTTGTCTGAAGGCTTGTCTGTTTCAGAAAAGTTCTTAAGATAGGCTGCGAACCTTTGTGTGAAACTGTGCACTTTTTCCTTTTTCTCTTTCTTCAGTGCACATAGTCCTTTCATAAGGGCTGCGTGAGTCTTTTGAACTGCATACTTACTTCTGAAAATTCTCTCGAAAGTATCCCAATCCGGGATAGAATTAGCAGGCAACCCAAAGTATCAAGATGCAGCAGCTCCTTTGAGGGTATGCGGGAAAATTCTGCACACTACATATTCATGTTCCCCAGCCCTCAGACCTTCTATTGCCAATTAGAAACTTTGTAGGTGATCGTCCACTAGGATCTTCTCATTGGGGTCAAATTTAGGCAGTAACTTCTCAAAGGCTTGAGGTAGGTCATGCAAAGGGGGAGTCAGGTTTAGGGGTGACCTGGCTTTCCATGCAGGTGGTGGATTAGGTGGATTGGGAGGAGGTTGATTGGCGTTAACAATGGCCATGAGTTGAGGTGGAGAGTGAGGAGGTGAACCAACAGGGGTGTGAACAGGAGAAATGTAAGGGGTTTCTGGGCCTTCTTGATTCAAAGGTAGCTCAACTTCTTGCAAAACAGTCTCTACAAGTTCTTCCCAGTCTCCAACCAACAATGAATCTTCTGCTATAAGACGGTTTTTCTTCTTGTACTCTCTTCTAGGTAAGTCAGGGATAATTGGAAACCCTCCAAGCTTCTTTACGTATGCCCAGGTGTGTCTTCTTAGGTCGTTAACTACTTCGTTACCAACAGCATATAGATGTTCTCCTTTTTCTTCTTCCGGAATTGGATTGCGCAGTCCACTACTTTCAGAACTGTAACCAGCGGAATAATCTCGGGAAAATGGGTTTCCTCAGCCAGCCATGCACTGGCAGCCCTCCTTCTAGCGCCAAAAATGTTGAGGCCTGGAAATTCGCAGGCGGCAACAGTAAGGGATTCTCCCCAATCAACGTTCCCAACTAGCCCGTTGACTGTTTGGAATAGGGAATCCATCCGGTTGGCGGTCCGGCTACCGTAGGTCAAGAAACAAACAAAGGCTTCACCGGTTGCATCCCGGCCCACCAAGTTTTTTTGTTTTTTGCCTTTAAGAAATGAAATGCAAGTGCCTAACTAAATGCAAGGTGATCAAGATGCAGGGAGCGGTCACAATGTGATGCGCAGGTTCTTACCTCTCGTCTTGTGCTCGTAAGCAACCAAATCAGATACAATAAGAAATAAACTAAATATATAATCTATCCCTAGGGAGCAAAATTATCATGCTGGATGAATAATACAATCAGTACATGCATTGTGAAATGTTTCAGATAGCTGAGACTTTCTTCCAAAACACATGAACATTATACAAGATACTTCAACAACCAGATAGCTGATTATTTATGAACAAGCCAATATTACTCACCATGGAAAACCACATCACAAAAATAAACTTAAGAATATCCCAGCAAGAACATAGGTTCAGAAATCAGAACATTCTCACAGTTAAAGAGTCAGCTGAAAACGAAATAGTTCCTCTTCACATAGCTCAATCAAATACAGGTGATGTATTCCATATTGCACCTCTTCCAGCAAGCAAAGTTTGCAATCTCTCATGTAAAACGAAGTAGTTCCTCTTACAATAGATGGTTTAAAAAATTTCCCAGGGAAAAAGCCCCCTTCTCATTCCTACTTTCAGATATTTAAACTACCATTTGCGACCCTTCGGGCTTCCCTGAAACGTGTGTCTTTCCAGTTGCCAAAACGTTCTTGATCCCCCATATTTCAGCGCACATTCATGATTGGTTGGGTAACTGCCGAGCCTTTCAGAACTCCGCGTTTGCTGTTAAACGGTCCGTATTTCTCCACGTCGTGGAATTTTGATCGCTCCTCCGTGCTCACCTGCAACCGATCGACAAGCATCATCCACTGGGGTTACGTTGTAAAACAAAATAGTCAGCTCTACTCATGAAACAACCAGCCCGCAAGGAAATCACCAGGCGCCGATACCACTACCTCGACCATGGCGGGAGACTTACTGGTGGCTCAACAATACTTATGTCAGACGGGTAGACCACTCCACAGGCAGGAAACATCATTAGTCGGACGTCGGAAGGATGGTACATCGGAAGTTGAAAGGATCTCACAGGCGAAACGGCGGACGAGACAAAGGTTGGAGACAAGCGACGAGGGTAGGAGGAGGATAAGTCGGACGTAGGCAAACATTAGAATTGGAAGCTCAGAGTATCTCCTAGCCGCAACGGCGGACGAGTCAGGGCTATGGGCAACCGACTTAAGATTAAATACGAATCGGACATTGGCGAGATCTAGAAAGTCGGATGCGAGAATGATCTAAGGGCCATAACGTCGGCAGAACAGAAGACTAACGGCTTCCGATCTAAAATTAAAAAGAGGCCCGATCACAAGAAACAATCAAATATTCAAACAGTTTTAAGGATCAGGCACAGCTGGGTTCGTTCTTTCTTCGAAAAGGCAACTCTGAAAAACAAAAATTTTCCTTTTCTTCGACCAGAAAACCAGACATCCACGCCTCAATCCGAAACTGAACAAGGCATAAATAAACCAGCTGACATCCACTTTCAAAGTAAAACTAAAAGAAAAACGCCTGAGAGGCTCAAGAGTTTCACAACCCAACCAAGCAAAACGATGAGGAGGGGCCCAGAATTTAAATAAAGTAAATTTAGGGAGAACAGTTGCGGCAGCAACAGCATGAAAACTCTATTTTTTGGAAACGACCTATAATTCTACTCTTGTTTCATGAATAGTGTTGATTCTTCACTCTATTTTTTTATTATAAAAAATATTTTAATATTTTTGTGTAATTGCGATTTCCCCACCATATCTAGACCTTGGATTTTCAAAAATTTGGTGGATTTGTATCTTGGTAAATTAGGTTTCAGGGAATATTTCTTAAAGGGGACTAGGGTTAATCTCATAAGGAGCTTCCTTGCACATGTGTGAGCCTAATGTTGATTTTCGTAGCTTAAGGTTGGAGTGCCCCATTTTGAGTGAGCATAATTCTAATTTCAGACTTTCAGACTTGTCATATATTTAGCTCTTGTTTACCTTCCTATTCTAGCTAGAGTGTGTGTGTGTACGTGTCTGTTATATATCTTACTTAAAAATCTTTACATGTGAGTAATAGGAGGGTTGTTTATTTTGAGAAGTGCTTCTTCCTCCTTGGCTTAAAATCAAAGTTTCCTACAAGCTTTCTTTGTCAAGGAATTCAATGGGATGATTTGCATGATTGGATATTTAAATTACCCACTTGAATAAATGATTTAATCACCGACCTGGACTGGGTATTTTCCAGTTGGAAATAGAAAATCTTGCATATCCTTCATTGTTTGGGGAATCCATGTTATCAAGAGTAGACATAGGAGAGGATTTTTTATGGTGGTCATCTTGAAACTTCTGGTCGATTGCATAACATAACTCCAAAACAGAAAAGGTATTTGAGAGCTCAAGAATTTCTTCATAGTTGAAATCAAATCCTAGATCGAAACACCCTTTCAACTCATCCAATTCCATGTGTGTAATATTTATAACTCTTGCAGTTCTGACAGTATGTCTCAAAGTTGAATAAGGAGACGCAGCTCTGGCCTCTTCCCTGGTTGAATCAGAAGTTGTCTTAGAAGACTAAAAATAGCTGAAATAATTGTAATAACAAGAGAATTACTCTGATATATCTTGATCTATTTTCCTTTCCCAACCTTCTCACGCTACTCTTCTTTACTATCCCTCTATAGGCTTCTTCTACTTCTACTTTTCCTATATTGACTTAAATCTCTGCATTGATCTACATCTCCATATTGGCATATACTATATCGATTGGCTTGCTAGAAATCTTGCTTTGATCAGAGAGAGGGGACTACATCCATTATTATTACTAAGCACTTCTCATTATTGGATGAAACAAATCTATATGTCTAGGACCAGATAGAGAAGTAATTTAAAATTGAAAGATATTGGTTTATTTTTCTGATGTGATTGGTTTAAACTTTTTATCTCCTATAAATATCATTATTTACATTCATTTGTGAGATATATATATATATATATATATATATATATATATATAGAGAGAGAGAGAGAGAGAGAGAGAGAGAGAGAGAGAGAGAGAGGTATGTGAGAAATATCATTGGGCTTGAATAATTATATCCAATTTGTCAATGCTAGTCTATATATAGAGATATTTCTATGTAAAAGGAATTGGTCCAAATTTTTTTCAGATTTAATTATTTCAACTGCAACAAAAGAGGAAACACCAACAATTTTATGTAAGACATGGCTTATATCCTTGTAGGATGAGGTTACAATTGAGGATAATTTATACAAAAATCCACTAAGAAAAATATGTACAGATTATACCATATATCAAGGGGAAATCCATTTTAAAACAACCATAGTTTAATATTAATTGTTTCTCATGAAAGTATTAACAATTAACAAAGTCGCTAATCAACATCACTAATTCAATCCTCAAAATCTTTATAGCTTTTATTTCAGCATCTTTATAAGAATAATGAATAGTCTGGTAGCATGCAATAAACAAAAAAAATTGTACTACATGTTCATCACTAGACAATGCACAGTCGGTAACAGAAAGGGACTATGGCTACCTGATGACCCTTATGAAAAAACTATTTTATTGTATTTGATCAAAATCAGAGAGTTATTACATTGAGGTTTGGTGATAAATTCCATCTTAAAGATAAAACAATGAATCAAACTCGCCCAACAAAAAGGACTTTACATTTTATTCTTGATGGAGAGTTAAGGAAAAGTATAATTTAATTGATTATCCTCACCAAGGTGCTCTCTCTCCCCTTTACCAATATGCTCCTTGATAGATTATGTTTGAAGATCACTTGAGTCTCTAAAACTATCACTTGAGGAACCTCCTTGGTGTACATTCTTATTATGTTTTTTATATACTTTGATGATATATATTATGCACTCATGATGTTTGGAAGAATGCATACAAGAAAATGGGATCCAGGAATTCTCTTTCTAAATGGTATGGGTTGGAGAGCACTCTTAATTTTTGGAGTGCAATACAAGCAATGGGACCCTGGGATAGTTTTTAGTCCCATTGATTTCAAATTATTTGTAAAACAAGAAGTGTGGGAGATGGATTCCCCACTTATTAAGGTGATGTTAATCATATTATTGCAGCAGCAAGCATGGTAGTTCCTCTCTAACATCTTCATGAAATCTCAAAGACTCAAGGTGGGCAGCTCAGTGGTGACTTCAAAGAATCATATAGAAAGCAGGTTCTTCAACATCCATGTTTGAAATTGCTTGAGGACAAGAAATATTGGGAAGGGAGGATTTGTAATGTCCCAAATTTCACATTGGATCACAATGGCCAAATCACATTTTCCATATTCATGAAAGTTGTCAAAGGGATGCTAAAAGTCAAATAATTGCCAAGGTGGAAAATCACTAGTTTCCTAGCTTGGGGGTGGAAGCTTTGAGATTTGGAATAAGGGGAATAATAAATGATGTTTAGACATTAGAAGGGGATAAATATTTAATAATATAGCTTATTAAATAAATACAAGATAAAATTGAAGTGGCAATGGAGCATGAAGACACATGGAGACTATGGGGCCCACACTAGCTAGAATTCCTATGTTAAATGGTATCTTTCTCTTGCAAATTTGAATATATGGGAAGACTAATGTTTTTGGATGGATTATAAGGTTAATATACTTGTCCATATACTTCATAGGTACAATTTGGGGTTAATTGTAACTTACATGGGATATGAAGAGCCAAATGAGAGTTTCATGGACACTTGGCTAGATTCCCCTTACATGTATGCCATCTATGACACCAATGATGGAGATTCTATGACAGTTATGACACAAGTCAGATATGAAGGCTGACATACTGAAATACTGACATTTCAGGACTGAATAGAGAATCTTAGAGGTCAAATTTGGGAGTTGGAGAAGGCCAAGAGGCTCCTACTCAAACTTGGGAGAAGAGGGAAGGTGAAGAAAGAAGCCACATGGCATAGCATGAGCAGCCACAGAAATTTGACTTGGATTTGGTTTATGGATGGATTTGGAACCTTAGAATACTGATAATTCTTATAAAATACAGGGATCATCCATGAGAAGAATATTTTTCTCATTTGTGAAATTGTCATTTGTGAATTGTGAGAGCTAGTGGATGACTAGTTTTCTTGCTTAAGCCAATTTCGAGGGTGAAAGATTCCCATCCTAGTTGGTGTTTGGAAAGGCCAATAAGGTATTTCATGGAGAATTAATGGAGTCTTATTTTTAGGTGTAAGCTACAGGAAATCATGTGGATTCTTCTATTGCAGCACTATCTCTCAACTATTTCCAGTTTTCACACCATATTCATGCCAATGGAGGGATTGCGCTTTGGGTGATCTATTGATCTCTTTGGGGAAGATTATAATGCCAATTATATTGTGTTATGATGTATATTATCTATATTTCATGTTCAGAATACTCTCATGTCAAAATATCCAAAATAATTCATGTAAAAATGTTGAACAATGAAGAAATAATGTCATTTCCCCACTATCTTGTTGTGAACCATTGTAATGCTGATGATTTCGAATTTGGAGAGACTTTAATTGTCCATTTCTGATTGTAATCAGTTAAATATTCTATTTTATTCATTCTCATAAATTTTCAAGTCAAAATTCGCAAGCGTTGTATGCCAAAATGACTTTTAATGAGCAAACAATGACCATTTCCACTCCATTTTGATATATGCCATGGTAATGCTTATTATTTCGAATGGAGGAACATATATATAATAAATTTATGATGGATAGACTTTAATTAATGTGTATTCCAAGTCTCATGTTCATTACTTAAGCATTGGAATCCATTTTACTCATTTTTATTGCATTGGGAGAAGATTTGGTGCATTTTCCCCAAGGGTCGAAATTGTGACTTTGGAGTTGTTTTGGAAAGAGTCATAACAGCCTATATAAACTGAAACATGATGCATATGAGACTTTGAAAAGGTCCCTTACACATACCCAGCCTCTATTCATAAATTCAAGTGACTTTGGGATCATTTGTAAATCCATTTTCGGCAATTACCCAGGGGGAATTGGAGCCCCAATTTGCTAGTAAAGACTCCTACTTTGAACAAAACATTAAACAATTTTGCAGAAGTAAATGGGAGGTGAAAAAACATACATGAGCATCATATTTAATTTATATTATCATTCATGTACCTTCAGAGAAAATTTGGAAGCATTTGGGTCAATTTGGAGGTCTAGACATCAAAACTAGTCGAGAGCCAAAATTCTGAAGAAAAAAAAATTGGAAAATTGGGCATTTTAATAAAATTACAAAAAGGGGATATTACAGGTTCCAGAGCTGGCTGATCAAGGGTTTGTCAAAGAAACCCTAATTTTTAAAACTTGGAATATTTCAGATATTATTGGATATAAAGATAGATCTCTTCAAGTTGATCTGTCAAATGTACTCCTTTTCTGAAAACAGTGGAGGGAAGCTCCCGAAACAGGAAGCCCTAGTTTTCCAATTTCTTCTGTAGAAATGCCTGATACTGTTTCTATGATATATTAGAAATTTCTGCTCCTCTATGTCTGAAACTTCGCACTAAAGTATCATCGCCTGTCCCTGTTCCAACACCACACGTTTCATTAGAATTGGTTTCACCAATTGGAACTTATGATCATTTTCTCAAGGTGACCGTTTTCAGGACTATTTAGAACGGAGAAGTTGTACGGAATGCCGCGTGTCACTGTTTCATCTTCTAGGTTTGAAACTTGGACCACAGAAATTAAAATCCATGCCATTTCTGGAATATCTTCAAAAATTTCATTTGGACCTTTGTATCCCAAGATATAGCAATTCGCCCCAGGTGTCCTGTGTATGGATGAATCCTGGAAGAGGCTAGAACCCTAACTTGGAGGGATCATATCTCCCAAAATATAGTGAATCTGAGACTGAAATTTGGACACAATGTAAATCAAGATTTCATCTTCTTCCTATGAAAGTTTCAGCTCCTGATCCTTCTCCAATCCAGATATATAGCGAATGTACCAAAACTTATCAGTTTTAGTATTCAGGGTTTTTTCAGCTCGGGGTCAAACTAGGGTTTGACTTTCCTGGAGTTTCACCCAACCAAAAATATTGACCCAGGTCTCTAAAATTCGATTTTGATGAGGAGATAAATCCTATGCCAGGCTCACTCAAAATTTCCTCTTCTATAAGAAGCCTTAATTTCTCGCACCAAAAATTGAAAATGCTTGGAATCGAATTCCACTTCGACAGAAAGACGCGCCCTTCAATGGAGAGTCAGCTTAACATACTTTTGTTGAGGGGTTGTGGAGAGATACCCAAAAAGTAAGAATATCTAGCTTCTGCAGCTTCACAATGTCTTCTTCTCAAGTTATCTCTAATACCATGTTAGATTTTTATCATTCAAGCTAGCATTATGATCTTAGGATCTTTAACTAAGAGAATAGCATGCACAGCAATAAAACACAAGAGATAAGAGACACAAAGAATTTTTCTCGGAGAAACCATAAAGGAGAAAACCCTGCAACTTCCTCAGAGATAGAATCAGCACCAAAATTAAAACCCGAAAACATAAAGATGATCTCCTGAGCAGTAGTCTCTCTCTTTGATCCCAGCAACTTCTCTCTCACTCATGCGCCCTAATGAGTGAGTGTGTGTGTGTTAAATAGAGAGGCTCACTCTCTATTTATATTCTTTCATTCACTTGAAACCCACTCCAACATGTCGGCCTCACTTAACAATTACTTACTAGAGCCGACATCTCTAGAAGTGTCATAACCCTAGTTCCCCACAACTTGTGGACACTTTGCCTCCTCTGACCAATAAGGAGAGTTATCCTTAAAACAACGGTGGGGACTATTTCCCCGACTTACAATGACTCACCTAGGGTCGACTTCTCTAGGATAGTCTAATAACACTAGGGCCCCACAACTATGGGGACTTTAACCCTTAACCAATAGGAGGGTTACCCACAATGACTTGACATGAATTGTTTACATTATAAAAACTCCCGATCGGAACATTGGGGTATGACATAACTCAATTACATTATAAACACTTCCTGGAATAAACATCGGGGTACAATACATAAGATATAAGGATGAATACATTCCAAAGTTACAAATACATCAACACTCCCTCTTAACTAGGAAGGTATTCTCTTGACACAATTTATCAGCACAAGTCTTCTTCTCTGTATCATCTGGATCATCATAGATTCCTTGTCATCTTCAAGTCATCTTCATCTTCAAGTTATCTTCATCTTCAAGTCATCTTCATCATCGGATCTGGATCATCATCACTGGATCTAGATAATCATCACTGGATCTGGATCATCACTCGATCTGGATCATCATCGCTAGATCATCACTGTTGGATCATCATCATGGCTGCTATCTCATTATTCTTCTCCTCACAGGAAGTTCTACAAAGCCAACCCTTTTTCATGCCGGTTGTAGGCCTAGCCTCCATGTAGGTCTTCTTCAGCGCTTATATCTGACACTAAGTCAGAATGGCCCGCCCAGCACTTACATCTGATCATGAGAGGAACACATCCAACACCATGTTAGAAAGGCATGCCCATCACTCACATCGGACCATGTGGGAACACATCCCACAACCCTATCAGAAAGGCCCAACACTCACATTCGATCATGTGGGAACACATCCCACAACCCTATCGGAAAGGCTCAACACTTATATCTATCCATGTGGGAACACATCCTACAACCTTGCTAGAAGGGCTCTGCACTTACATCTAGCCATGCGGGAACACATCCTGCAACCTTGCTAGAAAGTCTCTGCACTTACATCCAACCATGCGGGAAGACATCCTGCAACCTTCCTGGAAAGGCTCTGCACTTACATCCAACCATGCAGGAACACATCCTCCAACCTTGTTGGAAAGGCTCTGCACTTACATCCAACCATGCGGGAACACATCCTGCAACCTTGCTAGAAAGGATCTGCACTTACATCCAACCATGTGGGAACACATCCTGCAACCTTGCTGGAAAGGCTCTCAACCCCAAGTTGAGGGTTCTGGTAACTGACCAGGTGCCTCCATTCTCCAAGAGAATGGCATCGGCCCTTATATATAATCAAGTGGGAACGCATCCCTCAATCACATCAGAATGGCCATGCACTCATATTTGATCATGTGGGAACACATCCCATAGTCATATCAGAATGGACCTTAGTCCTAGACCAAGTATTCCTAGTAAGTGACCAGGAACCTCCATTCCAAGAATGGAAATAGCCCTTATATCTGATCATGTAGGAACCAATCCTATAGTCATATCAGAATGGCTCATCACTCATATCTAACATGGAAGGAACCAATCCTCTCACCATGACAGAATGGTTCAGCCCTTACATCTGACCATGGAAGGAACCAATCCTCTCACCATGTCAGAATGGCTCACAGACTCATCACTTTCCCTTGGAAGGAACCTCGATCTGGAGAACACCAAGATTCTCCCTGAAGTACTCAAACTTCACTCTGGCTAATGGCTTCATCAACACATTAGCTATATGTTCGTCCATCGCAACATACTGGAGCTTCACTGCTCCCCTCTGCACCATATCCCTAGTATAGTGATATTTGATCTCGATATGCTTCGACTTGTCATGGAACACCGGGTTCTCTGACAACTTCACACAACTCTGGTTGTCGCAATATATACAAGTAGCATCTAACTGGAGATCAAATAAATCAGAAAGTAGCTTCCTCAGCCATACTGCCTCATAACTAGTTGAGCAAGCTGCGACATACTCTGCTTCAGCTGTACTCAGTGCCACATAGGATTGCTTCCTTCTAAACCAAGAGATCACACCTGATCCCATACTAAAGCAACACCCTGAAGTGCTCTTCCTATCGATGGAACTTCCTGCCCAATCTGAATCAACATAACCCTCCAGGTTAATCTTCTAATTCGCCTCATACCTGAGCCCATAACCAATTGTACCCTTTAGGTACCTCAGAATATGCTTTGTAGCAATCAAGTGAACATGTCTTGGATCTGTCAAGTACTGCCTCAAGGTGTTCACAGCAAAGCAAATATCTGGTCTCGTGTTCATCAGGTACATCAAGGACCCAAGCATCTAACAATACATCGTAGCATCAACCACTTCTGATGAAGCATCACTCAATAGCTTCAGGTTTGATGCCATAGGTGTGGTCATGGACTTTCAGTCCATCATCCTGAACCTCTTCAGGATCTCTAATGCATACTTCCCTTGTCTGAGGAAGATTCCATCTGCATTCTGCCACACCTCCATTCCTAGAAAAATAGTGCATCGACACATAACAGGAGCATCACTAGTATTCCACCTTCAACCTTGAAGCAAAGGTTGAAATCCACTTTACTCTCAGTAAATCCTAGAGTCATCAGTAATCTATCCATCCTGTCGTACCATGTCAAACCTTAGGATCTTCTGCAGTCACTCCCTCTGAAGCGGAGCATCATACTCCCTCTGTCTTCCATACTCTATGCATTGAAACATTCTGTACCGGAGTGGCAAGTAGCTTCCTATGCTACTAATATTCTAGGTATCCATCTAGGATCACTGGATACCAAGATCCTCTATCTTGAACTTTTCAAAAGTTCTTCTTGCACCCATCTGTGAGATTTTCATCCTCTATCAACCTTATAGCACAGGTTTAGATCTTCATCAAGCTCCTCATGTATGTGTTATCCCATGGGTGTCTTCTGAGCTCGTACAAGGACTTATCTCATTTTCACACATGATTCTACCTGTCATGTGACTTCACTTCCAGTGGCTGCAAATGTCTCTTCGTAGTTTATGCCTTATTTTCATGAGAAGCCTCGTGCTACGAATCTTGCCTTGTATCCCACGATGTTTCCATCTACTGCATGATGGAACTACGGATTTCCCTTCACGTATCGATACTGCATCCTAGACATCATTCTTCTTGAACTGGTCTTCCCTTTATTCTTGGTTACTTCTTCATAGCTTGAAGGTTCTACATCAATCATGCCGCTTCATTCATCATATTATTCTTCATCGTCACTTGTTCTTCGGAACAAGTCTCATCCTTCTTTGCTTGTAGGCGATTATGTATGCGATCTTTCCTACAAGTCAAATGCATTTGTATGGTTAGAAACATTTCATAAGGAATATTCATACTGGAAAATTCTTATGCATAAATATGTATCATGCAACTACTTTAGCCAATACAACATTCATCCATATTTCACGGAAACTTTCTAGATGCCTTCCATCTCTACCAGGACAGCATTGAGATTGTGCACTAATCCAATATGTCAGCAAAGAGGTTTCATTCTAGGTAAGCATCAATGGAGAGTTATATAGAACCATGAGATACTTACCCATCACATGCATATTAGTAGTATACTTTCATTAATGCAAACATTATATCATGCATAATACATCAACTGAATATAAACAAGTGCATAACAAAACAATATCATGAAATGACAATTGAATACTTATCTTTATTTGTTCCGTGGGTAGACTCCTTCTTGGGCCTTTAGCTTCATCATCTTCTTCATTCATCATTTCTTATCCAAATGCTAATATGGATAAGAGTTTCATCAATATTTGAGTCCTTCATATTCCTCATCGCTTGAGGGATCTTCTTTCGATGGTGGGAGCTTGATCTTTAGTTGCTCCCATCTTCTCTTCTCTTATTATGAGTCGAGCTTCTTCTTCTTATGTGTGCTCTTCCCAAAGTCTACTGAAAGTAATCACTTTATTCTGACACAAATTCATCGCATGAATGAATCCCTTGATCCTGGGAGGCATTCAAGGTGGCTATCACCACTTCTTCATTCTTCACTTCTTCTTTTACCACTTCAATTTGTTCTTTGATTTGAGAGACCCTTGTAAATTATGAATGTATGGTCTCTGCATTCTGGATCTTCACATTCTTCAACTGTTTTCTTAAGGTCATATTCTAATTTATGTTCTTCCCTTCAAATAGCTTGGTCAAGGAATCAAACATCTTTCGTGTCTTTAGGGAAGACACTTGTGGTACAAGTTGATCTGTGATTGAATCAACAATGATATTCTTGGCCTTGACCAAATTCTTCTTGTGTAACGCTTTGAGCCTCATCTCCCTTTGGAACTGGAACCTCTCTACTTATGTAGGTGTCCAATTCATTTTATTCAGAGAGATCATTTACTTCCATGCTTGGAATTTGTCAACTTTAACAATATTATCATCAATTTGATGTGATAGATCACTTTGAAATGAGAACCTCAAATGAAAATAGCAAAATATTAGATCTTACCGATTTGAGGTGTCCGTCCAGGTTCTGGAGCTGGCTGAGCTAGGTGTTGTCAGGGAAACCCTAATTTTCAAAACTTGGATTCTTTCAGATCTGATTGGATAGATCTTCAAGATGAGCTGTCCAATGTACTTCTTTTTTGAAAACAATGGAGGGAAGCTCCCGGAACAGGAAGCCCTAGTTTTCTAATTTCTTCTACAAATATTCTTGATATTGTTTCTGTGATATCTCCAAAATTCCTACTTATATGTGATTGAAACTTATCCCAAAGTTATACTCGCTTGTCCCTATTCCAAAACCACAATTTTTATAAGAATTGGTTTCACTAATTGGGACTTATGATCATTTTCTCAAGGTGACTTGTTTCAGGACTATTCAGAACAGCGATGTTTTACGGAATGTCACGTGTCATTGTTTATTCCTCTGGGTCTAAAACTTGGACCAAACAAATTACATTCTGTGCCCTTTCTGGAACATCTTCATAAATTTCATTTGGACCTTTGCAGCCCAAGATATATCAATTCTCCCCAGGTGTCCTGTTTAGAGATGAATCCTGGAAGAGGCTAGAACCCTAACTTGGAGGGATCATATCTCCCAGAATATAGCGAATCTGAGGCTGAATTTTGGAAATAGTGTAAATTAGGATTCTATATTTGGTCTATGCAAGTTTCAGCTCTTGATCCTTCTCCCATCCCAAGATATAGCGAATGTACCAAAACTTATCAGTTTTAGTATTTAGGGTTTTTCTAGCTCGGGGTCAAACTGGGGTTTGACTTTCTCGGAGTTTCACCCAACCAAAAATATTGACCCAGGTCTCTAAACTTTGATTTTGATGAAGAGATAAATCCTATGTCAGGCTCACTCAAAAATTCCTCTCTTGTAAGAATCCCTAATTTCTCGCACCAAGAACTGAAAATGGTCGGAATTGAATTATGCTTCGACAGAAAGATGCGCCCTTAAATGGAGAGTCAGCCTAGCATACTTTTTCTGATGGGTTGTGGAGAGAGACCCAAAAAGTAAGAATCCCTAGCTTCTGCAGCTGCACAATGTCTTCTTCTCAGGTTAGCTCTGATACCATGTTAGATTTTTATCATTCAAGCTAGCATTATGATCTTAGGATCTTTAACTAAGAGAATAAGATGCACAACAATAAAACACAAGAGACAAGAGACACAAAGAATTTTCCTCTGGGAAACCATAAAGGAGAAAACCCTGCAACTTCCTCAGAGATAGAATCAGCACCAAAATTAAAACCCGAAAACATAAAGATGATCTCCCGACAGTAGTGGTCTCTCTCTCTGATCCCAGCAACTTCTCTCGCACTCATGCGCCCCAATGAGTGAGTGTGTGTGTGTTAAATAGAGAGTCTCACTCTCTATTTATATTCTTTCGTTCACTTGAAACCCATTCCAACATGTCAGCCTCACTTAACAATTACTTACTAGAGCCGACATCTCTAGGAGTGTCTAATAACCCTAGTGCCCCACAACTTGTGGGGACTTTTCCTCCTCTGACCAACAAGGAGGGTTATCCTTAACACAACGGTGGGGACTATTGCCCCAACTTACAATGACTCACCTAGGGTCGACTTCTCTAGGATAGTCTAATAACCCTAGGTCCCCACAACTATGGGGAATTTAACCCTTGATCAATAGGAGGGTTACCTGCAATGACTTGACATGACTTGTTTACATTATAGAAACTCCCGATTGGAACATCGAGGTATGACATGACTCAATTACATTATAAAAACTTCTCGGAATAAAAATCGGGGTACAATACATAATATATACTAATGAATACATTCCAAAGTTACAAATACATCAACAGGTTTATAACCACCCTTAAAAGTGACATTTTTTTGGGGTGGGGGGGTCCAAACCCCCCTTAAAAGTGACTTTTGGGGGTGGTTTTGATCTCTCCTAGAACCGCCCCTAAAAGTAAAAAAATTTAGTGTCGGTGCTATTAGGGAAGGTTTTGTAAAGACCACCTTTAAAGCCAAAACTGCCCCAAAAAATCACTTTTGGAGGCGGAATACAACCACCCCTAAAAGTCAAATTTGTTGTAGTGTAGGAATACATCAATGTCCCATGGTTGTCAAATATTGCAAGTGACTCAACTTTAGTTTATTTACTCTTACCTAGTAGGATGTACTAGGGTACCTTGACACTCATTGTCATCGATGGTGAGTTTTCTCACATTGTTTAATGACATACATTAATGGTCGTTAATTTAAGGGTTTCTTCCTATGCTTGAATTTATCACATTCATTCACATGGAAAGAATTGTTTTACATATTTGGGTTACTGATGACTATGTGGTTTACCAAGGAAGAGCACGTAGTACATTTCCTTTCATAAAGTTGATAGTTGATGTACAAGGATGTTTTATTTTCCTCTATTTTGGATCAGCTCTGGTCAGACGAGTGGTCACTTTAGTTCCATTTTGTAGCATGTAGCGTCCTTGTTCCAACAATAAAATAGATGTTATTTAATCATAGTCCAACAGTTGGTACTCTTCTTTCATCCTTTCTATAATGACCCTCCACGAGGTCCGACCAAAGAAACTAATATGCATCCATATAAATAAATCTAGATCTGATAAAGGATGTTAGGAACATCTATTTTTTAACTCTTTTAAAAAATTGGAAAGGATATACGGCATTAACGAATCGTAAACCAATCTACATACATCCATTAAACTATTCCATTTTCATGCACAACATTTAACAAATTCAAATAATTCTAAAATACATGTTCATATCGCTAGTCGTTGTCATTTGAAAATGAGGTTGAAGGTTGTTTTGTCATCACTCCACTGCATTTGTTGTTGTTGGATTAGAAATCATATCGTATCCATCGATTCCTCCCTACCATACCCTGATGGGTACTCTCTTTCCCTGGGGATCCCTGAGCTCGACGGGGATGACAATACCTTTCTAGCAATGGAAGTATGACGCCATGCTGCTACTAGGAGACTCCCAACCTCATTCACGTCATATTGAACTAGACTTTCCCAAAGTCTCCTCAAAGACACAAAATTGGTTTCAGCTCCAAATTATGGCAAGATCGAAGAAGAAGATGATGAAAGATCCCCCTCGTTCTTCCTTTCCCTTCGCTTTTATTAACCATTTTGTTAATTCCAATGCATCCCATGAACCACTTTCAGTTAACTCTTTAATTTACTTTAATTAATTAATTTTATTTACCAACCCCTTTTTTAGTTATCTTTCATTCTCTAATTCTTTTTTGATTAGTTAGGATTTTACATAAGTTCAAGTTCCTTAATTTACTCTGTTAACTGATTTCTTAATTTTAGTTTCTCTATCTTCATTTATTTGTTTGTTTATTTATCATTTATTTATTTATTTATTTATTTATTTGTTTGTTTGTTTGTTTGTTTTTTAATAAGATATTTATTTATTTATGTATTATTTTTAATTTTATTTATCTATTTATTTATTTATATTCTACTTAAATTTCTTTATAATCAATTTATTATTTCTCATAATTAAAATAGACGTTGATTACCACTGCATTCTCGCCATGGCCATAAGTATCAAGGTGTTATGCTCCCAATATACCCTTTCGATAATTCCCACATGCGAGGAGTTGGTTATGACGACTGAGCCAATGTTACCTCAGCTTGCCTACCCTAGGAAGAGTTAGGTGGTTCCTCGGTAACAAGGTCGAATCCTTATTGCATGCCCCCCAGTAATAATCTTTGTGAGTGACCGAATCGTGACCTGCCCTCACGTCACTCTCATCTGATGAACTAGAGATTTCCCCACTCTATTCAAAGTTTATCTCGTCGTCCAATTTGTTAGACTTACAAGTATAATATTTTCAGCCCCGTCACTTGATGTGGATCAATTGGAAATCACAAATATCCCATCCTCTACACATAAAATATCATGTGCATCAAATATTATAAACAATATTTCAACCATAATAATATAAATATCAAATTGACATTACTATCGAAGGTTCTCGACTCGTCTAGAGTCCGTGCATATCATACCTCATGTGTATCAAACATATCACAATTAAATCATATCATAAACAAGATTGATATCACCTACCATAGTCGTCGACTCGACTAGAGTCTTTGCATATTGATTCTTTCTTGCGGTTCATGTACCTTCCTTTCCTATCACACTCGATAGACCATCAAAGTACATGCTACATAACTTTTGTCAATTAAACATTTTACAACTTTTAATCCTTACTCATACTTCACATGATTCTTCATTTCGCAATCATAATATCAGTGCATTCACAATTTACCAAATGTCGACATCATTCTCATAATCATAATTTACTCATCAATATATCAGATAATTATTCTTAGGTCATATCTCATCAGTAGTTAATCGTTTCACAAATGTATGGGTCATCCAAAACCAAATGCCCTAATAAAGATGTCCTTACTGTTAGAAAATCAACTAATACTGAGAGGGGGGTGAATCAATATTAAGAAATCTATTTAAACTTTTATCACTTCAAACAAAATCAATGATGAACACAAAACACACAATATTATCATGGAACTCCAATTGGGAAAACCACCAATACTTCCTATTACTATAAAATAATATTTACAAATAGTTTGCAAGAATCAACTTGTTGGATGCATAAACACCCAAGTTTTTCAGCTACAACTAAAGGATGCAACAACACCATGTTTAATAGCAATAACTGGAAGGAGGCTATGACCCCCTATAGGCCTGCATCTTGTCCTTGTGCCTCCCAACCCCCTCATATGATAATTTGACCTATGACGTTTGTACACCTTTAGATCTTCCAATTGAATGTACAGAGACACTTGTCTGAAGGTTTAAATATTTTCTTATATACCCTCACTCATGCCTCTTCATTATCATGTATCTTCATCGTGACTCTTTAGAAATTTCTCGCACGATTTTGTATCGTCGAACAGAAATCCTTTCGCAATTACCTTTCTGCAAAGACTTTTTCGCATTTATCTTTCCACAATTTGTGGGAGTTCCTTCCTTCTGCAATTGCGAGTGCACTGTCACATACTCCTTCTGCAATTAACCTTCTGCAACGATCTTTCTACAATATGCAGGAACTCTTTCCTTCTGCAATTGTGGGTTGCGGGTTGCGGGGTTTCCTTTCAACTTTTTTGAACCAGGCTTCCGCATTTACCCTTTCCGCAATGATCTTTTCGCAATCGTCCTTTCCACAATCTACAAGAACTCCTACCTTCCACAATTGCGGGTTGTGGGGCTTCCTTTTAAGTTTTTCAAAACAAGCTTCCGGAAATGGTCTCCCGCAAATTTTCTTCCACAACTCCTTACAGCCGTCATATCTGCAATTGGTCCTTCCGCATTGTCTATTGGTCATCAGATCCACAATCTATGATGAACTTTAAAATTTGTTTCTAACTCCTCATTCGTTAAGAAAATTAAATTTGGAAAACTTTCTCTTGCGGAATGCTATGTGAGCAGTTGAGCTCTTGCGACTTCCTTCTCATCTGTCAATCTATGATCCTTGCAGAACATCTACTTTGGCTTTGTGGACCTCTATCTCCTGTGCACTTTTACTTCATGGATCTGTCCCCTATCATTCTCTATTTAAACAAACCAAGTACAAATTTTGTGGTTCTGTGTTGATCTATATTTCCAACAATGTCAATTTAGTCAACAATCTCCCCCTTTGGCATTGAATGGAAACACCTTCCTTTGACATCAGAAAAGAGATTTTTCTTCCCCTTTGACAACAATGACAACGTTTAGAAACAAAACTCCCCCAATAACGTTGTTATATTTTGCTATATATCTTCATAAATAAGAAACACAACAAATTGTATTTGCATTTATCTTTGAACGTTGATCTCGTTCTCCTATTATTTTTCAACGATCTGAAGATGTAAATCTTACTTCCAAGGATCGTATCCTTTAACACAGTAATTTCAATATGTAGCAACATAAATCATAAGTATTACAATTTCATATCAGCAACATCAATCCGTCTTTGAGATGATCAAAACCACTCAGAATTGTTTACTAATGGACCATAGATTTTAGAATCACTCCCCCTATGATTGTGTCTCCCCTTGTAAACATTTATCCTCTTCCTGTGACAAGGTTTTCATCCTTTTAGCTAATTTTTAATGATGAGGAATAACCCCCAATTTCTTCCCAAGATAGGAAAATGATTCTCCAGGTAACGGCTTAGTGAAAATTTCTGCAATTTGTTGCTTCCTATCAATATACTATAATTTGACCACTTTTTGAGGCACTTGCTCTCTTAAAAAATGATATTTGATTGGAATATGTTTTGTCTTAGAGTGCATTACAGGATTTTTCAATATGTTTATAGAACTTATATTGTCACAGTGTATAATAATGGGGTCCTCATATTTTACAAATAAATATTCCAATGTTTGCTTCATCCAAATGACATGTGTACAACATGATGTAACAACAATATACTCAGATTATGTTGTAGAAAGTGAAATGGAGAATTTTTTTTTTCATAGCCATGACACCAAACAATCTCCTAAGTAGAATGTTTCCCCACTGGTTCTTTTTATGTCATCAATACTTCCTTCCCGATCTGTGTTGTTGAATTCCCTTAGAGTGAAGTTGTTTATTTTTGGATACCATAATCCATAATCCACAGTACCTTTTATATATCTAAGAATTATTTTTACTGCAGCCGCATGTGTTTCTTTTGGGGTTGATTGGAATCTGGAAACCAAATCTACAACCTGTATTACATCTGGTCTTGTATTTGTTACATATAATAAACAACCAATAATTGACCTATACATAGTATGATATACTTCTAAAGATTCATTATCATTTCTCAATTTACAACCAGTTACCATAGGAGTACTAACCGATTTGGATTCTTCCATTTTGAACTGTTTTAACACCTATTTGATATACTTATTTGAAGAGATGAAAATCCCTTTTTCTGATTGAGATACTTGTAAACCTAGAAAGAATGTTAGTTCTCCTAACATTTACATTTCAAATTACTTCTTCATTCATGAAGCAAAGTTTACACTCAAAATTTGTAGATCACTTCCAAATATGATATCGTCTACGTAGACTACAAAAATGATCATATTTTTGTTTTCAAACTTTATGTATAAATTATTGTCAATTGACCCTCTTCTATATCCTTATTGCATTAAATATTTGTCAAGTATTGAGAACCATGCTCTTGGAGCTTGTTTGAGTCCATAGAGTTCCTTCTTAAGTTTGCAAACATAATTTCTACTTTTTTATTAGAAAAACCTTCAGACTGCTCAACATAGGCTTATTCTTCAAGTTCTCCATTAAGAAATGCAGATTTTACATCCATTTGGTACAATTTAAAGTTCTTGTAGCATGCAAAATCTAAAAACATCCTAATGGATTGAATTCTTGCCACATGTACAAAAGTTTCTTCAAATTCAACACCTTATACTTGAGAGTATCCCTTGCATACTAATCTGCACTTGTTTCTTGTCACATGACCATGCTCATTGAAATTGTTTTTAAAAATCTATTTGGTTCTAATAACATTTATGCCCTTAGTTCTTGGGACAAGTTCCCAAGTTTGGTTCTTCTCTATTTGATCAAGTTCATCATTCATAGCATTGATCCAATCCTCACTCTTGCAAGCTTCTTTAAATGTTTGGGTTCTACTATCGAAAGTAGTGTTTGTTCTTCATCATAAAATAATTTTCTTCTTGTTTTAACTCATGAATCTTTGTCTCCAATTATTTGACTTTCAGGATGATTCTTCTAAACCCAACTAGATGGCGTCTTTGTGTCTGATCTTGGAGAGTCTTCATTCTCATTTTCATGCAGTACTTATTTCTCTACTTTTTCTTCTTCTTCTTCAAAACCATCTTCTTCTTGTGAACTTTCTTCTTTTTCTTTATCATCTATTTCTTCATCATCAGTTTCTTCAACATCCACATTTTCTTTGGATTTGTATTCTTCTTAGTTTAGTATCATCAATAGTTACATTTTCACTTTCTATGATCTTGTGCATCCTTAGGTTATAACATCTATATTCCCTTTTGGTGGAAGAATATCCAAGAAATATGCCTTCATTTGTTCTAGAGTCAAACTTCCCTAGATTATCATAATCTCTTTTTATGTTGCATTTACTTCCAAAAAGTCTAAAATATTTCACTGAAGTTGGTATTCTAAACCATAGCTCATAAGGAGTCTTGTCACTATTCACTCTGAGTTGTCCTTTGTTTTGTACATAGACAACTATATATATTGCTTCTCTCCAATAGCCATCAGGAATTTTTGCTTCATTAAGCATAGTTTTGGTTGCTTCTTGGAATGTCTTGTTCTTTATCTCAACAACTCCATTTGCTGAGGAGTTTTTACTGTTGAAAACTACCTCTTGATTGCATGAGTTTTATAAAACTCATTGAATTTATTTGAGGTGAACTCACCACCATTATCTAATCTTAGACATTTAATCTTGAGATTTGCTTCATTTTCAAAAGGTTCTTTGAAGGATTATAACTTCATAAAGGATTCTGATTTTTCTTTAAGAAATGCCACCCAAATCATCCTTGTATAATATCAATTAATAACCTAAATTAATGTTCAACTTGAAAGCTTTTATTCTTTGTTCGGCCACAAATATCAATGTGAATTATTTCTAATGAATGAGGTTGTATGATTTTTTACCTTGAAGTTTTCTCTTGTTTGATTCCCATGAAGACAGTCTCTACAAACAAGATTTAGTATTTTTATGATCTTTGGCAAATTCCTTACAGCTCCCTTCTTACTAACTTTTACAAGATTGTCAAAGTTCAAGTGCCCCATCCTTCTATTCCATAGCAAACTTTCATCAATTTGACTCATATAGCATTGTTCTTCATTTTCTAGAGTATACACATTGCTTGGAGCTCTCACAGCAGTCCCAACAAGTTTTCCTGAATCTTTTCTTCTAATTTCACACTTCTTGGAATCGAATATACATATGTGCCCTTGATCACATGTTTGGCTCACACTTAAAAGATTAGGTTTTAATTTCTTTACAAGAAAAACATTTTCAGTTTTCATCTTGTCTCTAAGATCCACTGTACCCTTCCCAATTATTTTAGAGGGTATATTATCTCCAAACGTGACTTTTCCTTTTTATTCCTTTTCTAGCTTATAAACTTATTTGGCTCTCATGTCATGTGTTTTGAGCATCCACTGTCCACATACCACAGATTTTGTTTTTATGTTGCACATAGAGCTATTGAACATTCCAAATCATCCTTCTTCTTCCAAACCTTCCTCTCCTCATTGCATTGAGATTTTGTGGCGTCATTCTCCATAGGAATCACTAGTTTACAATTTCTAGCAATGTGTCCTTGATTACCACATTTGTAACATTATATACTATAACTCTATAGAGGAGCAAAGAATTATAGTTTCTTCCTTTTGGATTGCTTCTAGTGAAATTATTCTTATAGAAAGGAGATTGTGATGTAATGTTGTTCCCAATAGGAGCCATTAATTTTACAACTTCTAGCTATATGTCCAAAATTGTTACAGGCATAACAATTTGCCAAGAAGAGTTGTTGATATGTGCTTGGCACATTATCTGTCCTGCTTCCATTTTTAGAGAGAAAATTTTTTAATGTATTCCTTTACAACTGATCTCATAAGTGCATCAACATAACTTATTTTATTTCCTTCTTTATTTATGAAAGAGGATTGTTCTATCTTCTTTCCTTTGCCATAACCTAGTCTGGTTTTATTACTAAATGACCTTTGGCAACTTACAATGTCATCCAAAGATTTTGAACTGCTCTTAAACTTTGATTGAAATGATTCTTCATTTGTATTCTTTCTAAGCAAGATCAATTCAGCTTTGATATTTTCTATTTCTTGCTCTCTTTTCTTAAGTTGTTGTTATAGAATTTTTTCAACCTTTTTGGCTTCTTGAAGTTGATTTTTAAGTCATCAATAATTCTTTCTGCAACATTATTTTTCTCCTCAAATTATGTCATGATTTTGTGATTTTGTGATTTTTTTATTTTTTTTTTACAGTACATCCTTTTATACTTCCTAATTCTTCAATAGCACTTACAAATTATGCTTCAAGATCTACCACGCCTTCTACTTCTTCTTCGAGGATTTTGTTCTCTATTCCCATGAATAGGACTTCATCTTATTCATCTTCACTAGACTCATTTGAGTATAATAATCCATGGAATAAAACGTCTTCTTTTTGTTTTTCTTCTAAAAAGTCTTTTTGTTCTTCTTTGAATCTTCAAGGCACTCATCATCATCTTCTTGTTTGGGATAAGGGCATTTGAAAGAAAAGTGACCAATCCCCTCACAGTTATAACATTTTAAGGGTAATTTCCCTCTGTACTTACCAATACCTCTCTTAATATTTTCAATAAGAAGTGTTTCTTCATCATCGGAATATTCTGATTGAATCTGTGTTTTATATTTCTTATCTACCTTAGATCTAACACACCTTCTACTTCTTCTTCAGGGATTTTGTTCTCTATTCCCATGAATAGGAATCCATCATCTTCATCTTCACTAGACTCATTTGAGCAGTTATCATCCATGGAATAAAAGGTCTTTTTTTGTTTTCTTCTTCCAAATCCTTTTGTTATTCTTTGAATATTCAAGGCACTCATCATCATATTCTTTTTTTGGATCAGGGCATTTGAAATCAAAGTGATCAATCCCCCCACAGTTAAAACATTTTAAGGGTAATTTCCCTATGTACTTACTAGTACCTCTCTTAATATTTTTAATAAGAAGTGCTTTTTCATCATCAGAATCTTCTAATTGAATCATTGTTTTAGATTTCTTACCTACCTTAGATGCTTTTAAATTTGTTTCCTTGTTTTGAGAATTATCTTTCCCAATCCTCATTTCAGAAGCTATGAGGATCTTGTATAGTTCTTCCATTGTGATTTTGTCAATATCTTCTCTATCTTCCAGGGTTGAAATCTTGGGATTGTAAATCATTGGAAGTGATCTTATTCCTTTTTCAACTATTTACTTTTCTTTCAATTCTGCTCCTAACCCTTAAATTGCATTAATGATTCCATCAATTCTCTCAAAGTATTCTGAAATGTTTTCTTCTTCCTTCATTTTTAGACTTTCAAATTGAGTTTTAAAAGTCTGGAGTTTGTTCCTTCTTACCTTGTTGTCTCCTTCATAGATGGTCTGCAATTTGTCCCAGATATCCTTTGTTGTTTTGCAATGCATCACTTTGGAAAATATTGTTCTGGTTAATCCAACCAAGATTGCATTAACATATCTAGCATTGTTTCAAAATTGTTTTATTCCTTCAAGATATGTGGGAGGAGATTTTGGATATATATAGCCTATTTCTACAAAAATCCAAACATCTAGTCCAATAGACATTATATGGATTCTCATCCTAATTCTCTAGAAAGAATCAACTTCTCCATTGAATATTGGAACCTTGGATGGCATTTTTGCTTGTTGATCCATAGTGATAAAATATGTATCTTCAAGTGTTTAAACTTTTAGTGAAGAGCCCGCTCTGATACCAATTGTTATAAAATCAAGTAATACTGAGAGGGGGGTGAATCAATATTAAGAAATCTATTTAAATTTTTATCACTTAAAACAAAATCAACAATGAACACAGAACACACAATATTATCGTGGAACCCCAATTGGGAAAACCACCAATACTTCCTATTACTCCAAAATTATATTTACAAATAATTTGCAAGCATCAACTTGTTGGATGCACCAACACCCAAGTTTTTCAGCTACAACTAAAGGATACACCAACACCTTGTTTACCAGCAACAACTAGAAGGAGGCTACGACCCCTACAGGCTTGCAACCCATCCTTGCGCCTCCCAACCTTCCTCATATGATAATTTGATCTATGAATTTTATACACCTTTATATCTTCCAATTGAATGTATAGAGACATTTGTCTGGAGGTTTAAAGATTTTCTTATCTACCCTCAGTCGTGCCTGTTCATCTAACATTCACGTATCTTCTTCGTGACTCTTCAAAAATTTCTCACATGATTTCGAAGTGTTGAACATAAATCCTTTTGCAATTACCTTTCTGCATTTATCTTTCCGCAAACCGTATTTCCACAATTTACGGGTGTACCTTCATTCCACGATTGCGGGTGCACTTTCACATCCTCCTTACACAAACTCCTTTCACAATTAACCTTCTGCAACGGTCTTTTCACAATCACCCTTTCCGCAATCTGTAGGAACTCTTTCTTTCTGCAATTGCAGGCTACAGGGTTTCCATTCAACTTTTTTGAAGTAGGCTTCTGCATTTACCCTTTCCGCAACGATCTTTCTGCAATCATCCTTTCCGCAATCTGTGTGAACTCCTTCCTTCCACAATTGCGGATTGCAGGGATGCCTTTCAAATTTTTTGAAACAGGATTCTGCAACTGTCAGATCTGCAAGTGGTCCTTCCACTGTCTCTATTGCTCCTTACAATCTACGGTGAACTTTAACCTTTGTTTCTAACTCCTCTTTCGTTCAGGAAATTAAACTCTGAACAATTTCTCCTTCGGAATGTTATGTGAGTTGTTGAGCTATTGCGGCTTCCTTCTCGTCTGTCGATCTGTGGTCCTTGCGGAACATCTACTTTGGCTTTGTGGGCCTCTATCTCATGTGCACTTTTACTTCACGGATCTTTCCCCCATCGTTCTTTGTTTAAACGAATCAATTCCAAATTCTGTGGTTCTTTGTTGATCTATGTTTCCAACAATGTCAATTTAATCAACACTTACAACATTTTTAGATCTCAAATAATTAAATAGTCGGTTCATTCGTCATAGAATTCCCTCAAATAAAATTTTATTCTAAGCTCAAGAGTTAGGGTAAAAACCGGGTGTTACATACACCCCCACTTCAAGAAACTTTGTCCCGAAGTTCCAGAATAAGTATGGGTATTGTCTATGTATTTCCAATGCGTCCTCCCAGGTCATAGTATTGGGACTATATCTATCTTTGATTTTATATCCCCATTCATGGGTCATTTTATGCTAGTTTACACTAAGTCACTAACCATTATACCTTAGTATGCATTCATCAATTATATTTATACATAATGATTTCATTCATATATCTTTCCTATCCCTAAGTGGGGTATTATGGGTTTGGAAGTAGTCATATGTGAAGTTTGAATGAATTCTGCATTGATTTTGATGATCTGACCATCACCCCGATTGAGTAATTCTTTATTGTAACCTGAAAACCTGAACATAGACCTAGATCAGTAGTCTATTGGTGGGACATGGACATCATTAAGAGATTTTTCATACTAGAATAGGTTAATGGTTAATGAATAAAATAAATAGTCATAAGATCTAAATTAATCTTTAAGTGCTCATAATCCATTACTGACAACTTGAACCACCACATAAAACCTCATTTACCTCCAAATTAAATATGGGAACAACTATAAATTTGTATACATAATGGATGGGTCTCAAGACCTTGACGATGGTTATGAGAAAAATACAAGGAAGCAAGACCTAGATGAAGCTTTTAAGGCTCATGATCCATGAAAAATCCTTGAACCACTATTGATGACCTTTATAGGGGATATTTGGTATTCGAATAGGATATGGGTGACATTAGGAAGTTAAATTTGTATTGTAAGGATGGGTATTGAGGTATTCACCATGGTAAGAGAAATAAATAAAGGGCCTCAAATCCTTTATAAATATTTTAAGAGTTTGTCCATGTGTGTCTCCTCAAGGCGCTACATAGGCCTTATGAAAGGGGTCTTTAACATGTTAGTGGTATATCAATCCCTATAGGATATTTTATATACTAGGTATGTATCTTTGGATAATGTATATGGTTAAGTGAGGAAAAAAATGTCATATGACCTAAATGAAGGTTTCAGGGATCATGGGAAGAAAGGAGGTCTTGAATAACTACACATGCTAATTAGAGAAGATATTTAGACACCAAGTGGGAGACATAATAGTTTCTTCACCAAGGATAAATTTTAAGGCCTTAACCATGGTCATATGGGAACAATTATAATTTTTCTATGTTAGGTGGTTCTCAAGACACAACCCATGGTCCAAAGATTTTAAAAACAATGTCGGTACTACAAGATGATTTTATGGTCCATGGACCATGCATAGGGCCTAAATCCACCACACAATGCCTATAAATGAAATAATTGCACAAGTATAATATGGACCATTTATAGGTTTGTAAAATCATGGATTGGTATAGGTCCCTACCCATGGTCTAAGAAAAATCACTAGGGCTTTAAAAATATTTCTAGGGTTCATGATCATATGTCCCACCTCTTTATTAATCCACGCTATCATTCTAAGTGATGTCAATGATGTCAAAAATTCACTCAAGATTATCAATGGGATATTATCAAGAATCTTCACATTATCCTTTCATAGCACATAGATAGATTAAGGGATTGAAACTTTAGTTTCTAACTATAAAAGCCTCGCATGTAAACATAGTTTAATCATTTAATCATTTTATTATATTCATCTATTAAGAAAACCTTATGTTCTTGTATTTAAGACTCTAGTTGTTTTCCTTGGACCATGGTTAGGTCCTTAATATTAATCCCTAACATACCAAACGTCGTAATGGTGTCTATCTTATACTTGTGGGATAAATATTCCACTTATAGGGTGTTCGAATATGTAATGATGACTTGTGTGGTATTGTTTGTGCAATATCGTAAAAGGCATAAATAACTCTAATATTATAAAATAGAGTTATCATATATGGATCATGTAATAAAATATATTATAACCATTATTAAGAGAGGTGGAAATCTATTTATATCAAATCCATTATGGGATGTAAATATTTCATACTGCTAGCTATATAATAAAGTTGGAGACCCTTTTGGGTATGTTGTGGAAACAAACATCATTGTGAAAAGAAGTGAAGATGGAGTATGATGTGATGCATATGTATGTATGGAATGTATTGTAAGATGATATTTATCAATAATAAAGAATACCAAACCTTCCCATGGATGTTTCTTCATTTTAGCTTTCACCACATATATCTGGTGTATCATTCTTTTCTCTTGTCTCTTATTTGTTACATGGTTATTTCTTGTTTGTGTAGATAGAAAGCTATACTAGTATATTCTTGATTTGCATGTTAGTTAATGTATTTTATATGTTTATGTGTATTCTCAATATTCTAACATGGTATTAGAGCTAGCTTCTATGCTCTACCTTCTTCAGTAAAAAATTTAAAGTTATTTTTACAAGCAACAAATTCTTCAATTTTTTGGTGGGGTCCTCCATATTTTGTAGATTTTCCATTCGATCTACCAAACCCTTGCGGTTATTCTATATATATAGACACTTGCTACAAGTTTGAGGTTTTTTTCAAACCCTAACTCTCATCATTTATTTTTCAGAACTTTTCAAGTTTCTCTTAATTTTTTCTATAGATATGGGCTAAAATCAATTGTATACTAACTCGCTATCAAGGATATATTTGTTTTACATCATATTTGGTGTGTTTTTATCTCTAGTTGTCTTTTTTTGCATGTTTTTGTACAGGACAACGTCTAATTCACAATTTTCTGAATTTTTGCCCATTTTTGGGTAGTTTGGGGTAGAAGCACCCTTTCTGATCTACGTAAGCATGAATTCACATATTTACTTTAGTGAAAGTGTGAATCATTTGTGCCTTTTCTGTACAAAAAGCATGAATGCATATTTTCCATCCCTAATTTCGTTGATTCTAATTTTGTGATCTTTGTTTCTGCTATAGATTTGTAGATTTGTCTATTGGTTTTTGTTAAGCTTTGGTATTAGTGATAAAATTCTGGTTTATTCTCTCTTATCTTGGAATTATTTTCATTAGTATCTTGTTCCTTTGCATTAGGGTTTATATTCTTAGTTTAATCATCATGTTTCTAGAGGTCATTTTGTTCCTATTTTACTTGTCTCTAACCTTCTTGTGTGGAAGATGTTTTGGCGTTTTCAAGGGAATGTATCTCTAGAATGTTATCATGGTGAAAACAAGAAATGATTAGGGATTAGTTTCCTAATGACTATATTTTTCATATGTAAGTGATTTCATTGTTTTATTTGATCAATTTTTTGTTCAATAATCGAACATGATCTCAGTCTTGTAATAATGATGGTTCATCTAACATGGTGCCTATTTTTTTCTCTCTATTTGTATGATCTTACTAACCCTTGTTTGTGTAAAATTAATTTCATAATTCATATTTTGTATCATTTCATATGCCATCTCATGTATTTTCTTTCATGGGCTTATCATGTTTATTATATGCTTTACTCTTGTAAGTTCATTTGTGCATATTATCTTTCTGGTTACTTCACTTTCTCCATATGTGTATTTGTGACGAGCTGTGGAACAACTTGATTATGTCATTCCTTCCTATCTTAACCATATTGTTGTTGTTATCTCTAGTTCTTTAAAACTGATCCATTTTTTCAGCTTATCCTTGACAACAACAAATTTGAAACCTTTTGTTATCCATGATTGTTGAAGTTGTTATTAAGAAGGAATGCAATATAATAAACTACAGTATCATATCACCTTATTCCAATAATAATGTATGAAATGAACAACACTATTCTACTGTAAATTCATGATGATTAACTATGGGTAAAACATTTCGATGGGTAGGCATTTGGGTCTTGTATACGTGATGAGTCTACTATTGAGTTCTTGCATCTTGCATCTTACTTGTGAAGACTAACTGCTTGGAAAACATTTTGATGGATAGACCATTTAGGTCTTGTATTTGTAATGTAATCTTCAATAGAGTTCTTTGTTTTGAAGATTGTCTGCTGGAAGGGTGAAAACATGAAGTTGAGTCACACTTTTCCTTGTTTTTTTTACAAACAAAAATGATAAATTTTATATTTTTCAACTTCAACCCACTAAAACCCACATCTCTCTTAGGAATTTAGCTCTGAAGTAAGCACAATGCTTTTATAGAATTGTATTAGCTTCGTACTCATATTCTTTTAAGAAAAATTATGGACATATAGTGCAATAATTTTAGGGGCACCAATGGCATATACTTTAAAATTTTAGGTATGGATAATGAGTGACCCACGTGTCCCTTGTATTTCTGAGAGATGGCTATTCTTTTTTTTTGGTGGAGGGGGGGGGGGGGGNATTTTTTATTATTTATCGAAATAAGATATGCTAAGAAAATAATGCCTTATCAATGCATGTTGGTGACCTTGAATTCTGTTTCTAATGTAACTCTTATCAGATAACCTAAAACTACCCTTTTTAAGAGGAAAATGCAAGGAACAACCCTTTTATTTTTCCTATTTATATTGTATTGTCATTTTTACGATATTGAATCGGCATTTTAGGTGATTTTTCAAAATGGTCAAATTCTTAGGTGATAAATTTTATAATAACATTATTAATAAATATAAATTATTAATGAAAAGAATCAATTCTTATATCATTAAAAAGTAGATTCAATGATGCATCCATTGGCACCAAGTCAAACATATAAGCTTTAAAATTTGTAGGGTTTTGGTCTTGTTGAATCTACAGGTTCTAAAAAATCACATGAGATTTTACAGGTTTTGTTGACCAAAAATATAAGCCGAGAGTTTGATAAACTCTCATATGGCAGCTTCATAAAATCTCATCTAATATTTTTTTTTTAATATGTTGATGGCATTGGCCAAAATTCTAGGACGAGAGTTTGATAAAATCCCATACAAGAGTTTTAAAAATATCATCCAAGAGTTTAAACTCTCAACTGAGAGTTTTATTTAACTCTCGAATGATAGTTATGTTGACTCTTTTCACGTGTTCTCTCTCATGTGCTTTGTTTCTCCTCTGATCCTTTTGCAAAAAAGTGTTTTCCAACTTTGCATTTTCACTAAGAAACATTTCGATATGGGGTTCTTGTATTCATGATGAGGTCTAATCCAAAGTTATATTAACTACCACTTGAGTTATAGTTGTGATGATTGTTTGCTAGCCACAGTTTCTCATGTATTGGACATATTATTGTTATGTACACTATTATGGTGTTCTGCAAGAATTCGCTGTACAACTTGATTCAATTGTAGTTTCATGATTCACTAAGAAGCGGATGTTATCTTCATCAAGTCCATGAGGCAAAGTGTGTTCGTATTCGCATCTTATGGGGCATTCTGGAAGTTTTCATCTATGGGGAAGGAAACCATTTTTGGTATGATGTGAAAATACACATCATTGTGACATGAACTGAAGATGCAGTGTGATGTAATGCATATGCATGGATTCCATGTATTGTAAGATAGATATTTTTGAAGAATAAAGAATACCAAACCTTCCCATGGAAGTTTACCCATTTAGGGTTTCACCATGTATATTTGGTGTATCGTTTGTTTCTCTTGTCTCTTATTTCTTACATTATTATATGTTGTTTGTGTATATGGAAGGCTAGACCAGTAGATTCTTGTTTATATGTTAGAAAATATTTTGTTTATGTTTATGAATATTCTCAATATTCTAACATAGGGCGCGTGTGGTTGCTTTGGACCATATGCATGGTCCATGAGCCACAAAAGCTTATTTAAGTCCCTAAGCCATTGGTTTTTATCCATGGTCAATGGGGAGTGTCTCAAAAACCATCTAGTGTGGAAAACCTCATAATTGATCCCATATAATCATGGATAAGGCCTTAAAAGAATCCTTGTTGAAAAAATTCTCCTAATGGTGTATGTATCCCACTTGCTAGCTAAAGTTACCCACTAAATGGTGTGCGATGTTTTAAGACTTCCCTTTGTAGTACAAGCCCTAGAATATTCAGTCATGTCATCTAGATCCTTCTTCGTACTTAAACATAGTCAATACCTAAAGATTCTTCCCTATAATGACAGACCTCCTACGAGTTACCATTTCCCACTCCAAGTCAAATATCCTTTTTAGAGGGATTATGTGGTGCTTTAAGATCATGTTCATGGAACAAGTCCTTAATAAATTTATATAAAACACTTGAGACCCTTTATCTTCTCACCTTATCGTGGTCAAAACTTAGAGACCCATCCTTGGTGCATAAAACTTTCTAATGGAACCCATATCCTAATAAAATCTCAAACATCCCTTCTAAAGGGCCTCTATAGTCGTTGAGGAGTCATTCATGACTCATGAGCTGTAAAATCTGCATTTCATTCCTAAAACCATTAATTTTTTTCCATGAATAGGGTCGTGGTATCGACACCTGTCCATTATGTTTAAACATTTATTATGGTTCCCATATATCGTTCAAATTCTAAATTGTATGAGCCATAGAAGACTATTTTTTATCATATGACCCTTTTTTCCTTCATTAACCATGGTCAAGGCCTTAGGACATGTGTTAAGTATATAAGATATTTTGACGATTCAAACATCCCTCCAAGAGACCAATGATATAAGTCTATATGGTGATTTGTGGTCTAGTCTAGGGACCAATACCATGGAAGATTTATTTTCAAACAAAGTCCAAAAATTCATGTCTTATGCACAAAATTCCCTAATGGAACCCATATTGCAATCAAGGAAAAAGGTATTTCTATAGGGTTTTGTGGTGTTTTGATAAATATCGCATGTCCCGTAAGACTTATAAGATTGATTTAGGGATGAAGAACCTTATTTTACTCCCCCAATCATGGTCAAGGCCATGAGATCCATCCCTACTACACACAAAAATACTAATGGCGCTCCTCTCCTAATCTTATGCAAAAAATCCCTTTTAGAGTGCCCATGTTGTAGTTGAAGTCCTTTATCATGGCATATTAGAAATTTAGCCAAGAATATTTTTCAGTATCTAATTCCCTATATTTCTCCCCCAACCATGGTTAAGGCCTCGAGACTGATCCGGTGGATTATTCATCTTCAAAATACACTGATCCAATATGGTACAAGGTTTATTAATCTATGGTTTTAACTCATATGCTAAACATTATATGCACGGCCGCGCAGTTATCCCATGGTGCGCGGCTTATCGCATGCCGTGCAGTTACCCCATGGTGCGCAACTTATCGCATGGCGCTCTGCTACCCCATGGTGCGCAGCCTATCGCATGCCGCGCAGTTACCCCATGGTGCGCAGCCTACCGCATGCCGCGCAGTTGTGGCATGGGCCGCGCAGCTTGCGAACCGTCAAGTTGAACATCGAATGGTTCAAGGAGGTTACTCTTATGCTGTGACAATGGATCAGGTATATGGCAAAGGCCCCATATGCTGCGACATTTGTAACTTTTGTGATGGCATCAAACGGTTACGTTACGTGGCATATTCCAGTTGCAATTCATTGCAACATGTTGTGAGTCAGCACATGTGCGTGGAGTTGGTTGCAACGTTTCGGGAATATGGAATGTCGTGGTAACATAACGCTTGGGCAGCGATTTGGCAGGATTGCATGGTTCAGTATAGCATATGGTTGTAACGATAATCAAGAGGTTAACAGCTGTGGGTCATTACGTTCCTCTCGCAAAAATGCTTAAATAGAGGATACTGGCCACAGTAAAGGGGAGACGAGGAGACAGAGTGGAGAGACGCAGATTGTTTTGGAGTGCAAAGCATCGTTTCTCTGTTATGAGAAGCTTAGAGAGATTTTGTTGCGAAGTGTCCAGACGCTGTGCTGTAGAAGTCGATATTCTCTGTTACATTTTAGCTTTCTTTGTCTTCGAATGCTAATTGTAATTTCCAAAAGAGAGGTCTTCAAGACTTTGTACAGCATTCTGTCTATAGTTGCTGAAGTTGATTCCATAACCATGTTTGTACCATTTTTAAGAGATTAATTGGATCGGTACCCATTGGAGAGGGACCCAGAGACGTAGCCCAGTGGAGGGGGTGAACTCCATTATCAACTTCTGTTTGCGACTCTTTGTTTCTGTGTTTTCTTCTTTATTTCTGCTTACTAGTGTTGTTTTCCATTCTGAGCATTTGATTTTCTGTTAATGTTGTTCCATTAGTTAACCTGTTGCACGCATTATTTTACAACAAAATTTTAATGCACACAAGTTGAGGTCCGATGGATCATGATGATGATGATGATGATGGTTAACGTCCCCTGAGACCAAAAGTTGGTCTATCGGACCCTGAAGAAGAAAATTAATTAGTTTGTTTTAAATTTATATTTCTATGCTCAAAGAGCTTGGAGAGAAGCGTCCCGAGCTTACTATAATTTTGACAAGCTAAAAGGCTAGGAATGTCGGTATTGCAACAAAGATTATGAAACTGGGATCTGATGTGGGTGTATGCAGGGCACTCTAAGAGGAAGTGATTCTCATCTTCAATGTTCTTACTCTCACAAAGGTGGCAGATCCTTTCTACCCAAGGAGTTTTGGGGACTTTCCAACGACCAGTTTCGCTGTGGAGCTCATGCGAGTTCGTTCTTATCTTAGCTATATTAATTTTTTTCTTAGGACTGATTAAAACAGAGAGATAGTTTTGATCTTCAAGAGTAGGGTTGATGACCTCCTTATAATATCTTAATTTTCTTTTGGCCTCTAAATCTTTCTCACACCACAAATTTTCTTTAAACTTAGAAGCAATAATATTTTTAATGTTATTAATATTTTGCAATGCAACATTTTCATTGATCTTCCAATGATTTAACCAAGACCTAGTATCTTTATACCACCCACGCTTGAGCCTTAGGTGATTTTGGCTGGAGTTTAAAGCTAACTTAGGGAGTCTATGGTCTCCCATTCTATTGATTTTGTTCTTGTACAACAGGAGTCTAGTCATGGCTAGGCTCTCGATGGGGGAAAGACCCACTTCTATAAGGAGAATAGGATAGGGTGTATTGTTTTTGATTTTGAGGTTGTAAGTTATAAAAAGCTTCTGGATTTGCTCGATCTTTCTCCATTATGGTATCAGAGCTGGTTTACTGCTTGTGCAAGTTTGTGAATGCTTACTAGGTTCAGGTTAAAGCGTGGTGAAGGAGAATTAATTGAAGGAGACCCTGAGATTGGCTCCAGGAGAACATTCTCAAGAACCATGTCTTCTCCACGAGGGGAAGAAGAAGGACATACAGAATGGGAAAAACCTGTTATTTCAGAAACTGAGTTTCTAGAGGCTTTTATGAGCATGAAAGCCATGATGGAAATTCTACTCGATGAGCGAGAAGAAAGGAAGAAGAAAGAAGAAGGATCTTCATCCAAAGATGCAGAAGTGAAGAAGGCAGAAAAGGGTAAAGGAGAAGGAGGTGATGGTGATCCTCCTGAAACTAATCAAACTTTCTCTTCTTCTCATACTTCTCATTCAAATAATGCAAGTCCTAATATGCCTTATTTCAAATTGGATGTGAAATTTGAATTACCAATTTATAATGGAGATTTAGATGCTGAAAAGTTAGACAATTGGATCAAGCAGCTTGAAGTATATTGCAGGGTGCAGGGCATTACCGATGACCCTTCCAGAATTCAATTGGCCACTTTGAGAATGAGTGGAATGGCTCTTACTTGGTGGGAGAGCAAGATTCAGCAAGATCTTCGAAAGAATGGTAAAATTATTTCAGTTTGGAATGAATTCATTGAAGTATTAAGGAAGCAATTTTATCCTTTAGGTCATATGCAGCAATTAATAATGAGCTGGCAAACTTTTAGACAAGCTAAAGGACAAAGCATTAAGGAATATACTCATGAATTTAGGAAGAGGGGTGCTGCATTGAATGTTGCATTAGATACCCAGGAAACTCTTCTTAAGTACATTGGTGGCATGCATTCTTATTTGCGACATACATTGTTGATGTTTAACCCCAGTACCTTGGATGATGTATGTGTTCAAGCTACACATTTAGAAGCTAGGGGAAAGCATGCTAATGATACTTTTGTGAAGAAATCCTATAAGTTTGACAGCAAATCGAAAGGACAAAAGAAGATGGCTATTGTTAAGAAAGAGGGTGAAAAGCCTATATGTTCTCATTGTCAGAAGGGACATTAGAGGAAATTTGGAGTCTAAAATGGGCCTTATAAAAAACTGTGCCATGGATGAGCTGGATTGAGTTGAATTTTTAAACCAATAGAATTTCAATATCTTTGGTCAACCATTATCGTTGAGTTGGACACATAATGCTTATGTGTCATATTTTTATTTGACAATAGCTAACTCCATATCAACCTCACCTTGGTTAAGTTCTTGAAAAGATCACCTTGAAATAAGATAAATAAACTTTAACTAATAAATATAGAATATTTTATTTGATCACTACTTCCAACTCCTCTAAAACATAACCTTTTCATTAATTAAAATTGTATTGGAAGCATTTTGAAATACTAAAAACATTTATTAATCAATTTTTTTTTTAAAGAACTAAATAATATTTAATTTTAAATAGACTTATCTTGAAATACTAAGTAAAAGACATTTAGTATTTTTAATAGTATTATATAATATTTAAAAAATAAATATATTTAATTATTGCATCAAAAAATAAATAAAACATTTAAATACTAACAAAATAAAAAATAAAAACTATTTTTAATGTTACTAAAATATAATAAAATTTTATTTTACTTTTTTTCTCTCTTACCTACCTACCCATTAAACCACAATTTTTTTTTATATTAATATAAAAACTAATATGAATATACATAGTTTATTGTTTTTTTATTTTATGTGATGTAATATTTTTTATATGAATTAATATAAAATTTATATTAAAAAATAATAGTGATTTTTTTATTTTTTTTAATACTATTATAATTATATTTTTCATTATAAATGAATATATTTGAGTTTTACATTTATTAAATATATAAAAAGTAGTGGTTAATTCATTTTAAAAAATAATAATATCAAATTCAAAAGTTTCATATCATTTATTATGTGTGCACAAGAATCTAAATATTTCATTAATATTTTTAACCAATATCTCTTAACTCTACATTAACTCAATATAGTTGTCAACTATCATTAATGAGACGATTTAGGTTGACTTTCATTAGATTTTCATTAGATTTAATGTGACATGGCATATTTGTAGTGTGATGTGGCTTTTTTTATTATTTAATTCCTTAGGAGGCCCATTTTAGACCCCAAATTTTCTCTAATGCATGATGTCTCTAAGTGTTGGAAACTTCATCCGGAGTTAAGGCCAAAGAAGTACGGAGGAAACAAAGATAACGGCAAAGCAAAAGCTACTGCAACAATTATTCGGGACTTAGGATCCGACTCAAGTGATGAAACAAAGGTTACAGCTATCGGAGTCTAGGGTAAGAATAAAGGTATCTCACTTCCCATTGATACAAAATCAAGTTCTAGTGCAAGTACAAATCTGCCATCTACTTCTAAGCTAAATGATAAAGATAGAAGTGAATTGTTTCATGTTCGTGTCATTGCAAATCACACAAAGATTGATACATTGTTTGATAGTGGTTTACAAGTAAATCTGATATCAGAAGAAGTGGTTAAGAAATTGCATTTAGTTACTATGCCTCATGAAAAGCCCTATCCTCTAGGTTGGGTTACTAATGATACACGATTGCAAGTTACAAAGAAATGTGTATTGAAGTTTGCCATCACTGAAAAGTTCATAGATGAGGTAGAACTATATGTAGTACCACTTGACATTTGTGGAATTGTACTTGGGAGTCCATATTTGTATGACCGGAAAGCAGTCTTTTGTAGAGAGCAGAATAAGTATCATCTTTTTAAAGATGGTGTAGAATATATTGTACGAGCCCATAAGATAAAGACCAATCTAGCAATAGTTTCTGCAGGACAAATGAAGAGGCTGGTAAATGCTAGTAATAATTTTGTGTTAATGATGGTTAAGGTGAAAAATGATGAGGTCTCTAAATCTTTTGAAGGGTGTGACCCTAAGCATAAATCTGAACTAATTGAAATCATTTCTGAGTATGATGATTTGTTTCAAGATCCGAAGGGGTTACCACCAAAGAGCGAGATTCAGCATGAGATACATTTACAGCAGGAAGTGCCACTCCCGAACATAGCCATGTACTGGATGTCTATGATGCAGAATGAGGAAATCAAGAAGTAGGTTCAGGAGCTGATTGAGAAGGGGGTCATCCATTCCAGCACTTCTCCTTGTGGATCTCCTATAGTCTTGGTTCCAAAGAAGGATATGTGCATCGACTATAGGGCCCTTAACAAAATCACCATTAAAAATAGGTATCCTCTTCCTCACATTGATGATTTGCTTGATCAGTTGAAACATGCAACTTACTTTACAAAATTATATCTGTGTAGTGGGTATCATCAAATCCGTGTTGCTAAAAATGATGCTTGGAAAATAGCGTTTAAAACAAAACAGGGTTTGTATGAATGGCTTGTGATGCCTTTCGGGCTCTGTAACACGCCTGCTACTTTCATGCGGGTCATGAATGATGTCTTTCGTTCATTCATTGATGATTTTGTAATTGTATATCTAGATGATATCCTTGTGTTTAGCAAAACTTGGGAAGAACACATTGTACATATGAAGACAGTTTTAGATGTACTAAGAAAGGAGAAGCTTTATGTAAAGATGTCTAAATGTGAATTTGCTAAAACTTCTTTAGTATATCTAGGCCATATTATTGGTGGAGGCCACCTGCGAGTGGACCCAGCCAAGGTTATTGTCATTGTAAACTAGCCACGGCCTAATACCGTTACTGGAATCAAAAGTTTTCTAGGTGCGGTTCAATATTGGAGGAAATTCATTTCTGGGTTTTCTTCCATTACTGCTCCTTTACATGCGTTGACAAGCATTAAAGAAATTTTCCATTGGGGGGACAAACATCAGAGAGCCTTCGACACTTTAAAGGAAAAGATTAGCACCGCACCAGTTCTGACATTTCCAGATTTGCAGCAGCCATTTGAGATCGAAACCGATGCCAGTGGGTTTGCCATGGGAGTCGTTTTGATGCAAGGGAGAAAGCCAGTTTGTTACCATTCAGAAACGTTCTCTACTGCGGTGAGTAACTATCCGACCTATGACAAAGAGTTGTATGCTTTAGTATAGAGTGTGAAGAAGTGGAAACATTATATCATGGGAAAAGAAACAGTCATACATACTGATCATCAGCCACTTCAATATTTACAATCTCAGACTAAAATACAACAAAGTAGGCATTTAAGATGGATGGGATTCTTATAACAGTTTCATATCGTAATTAAGTACAAAAAGGAAATTCATAATAAGGTAGTAGACATGTTATCAAGACCTCCTACAAATGCTTCAATCATTCTTCAAAACAGTTCATTAACACATGAAATTTATATTGAACAGTATGCAGAAGATAAAGATTTTAAGAAAGTATATGCATCACTAATACATGGTAAACAGGAAGATAATTATTATGTGCATAATCAACTTTTGTATCATCTTGGTAAACTCTGTATTCCAGAGAAAGAAAGAGTGCATGTGATTCAAGAAGCACATAGTTCATTGATTGCAGGACATTTTGGTGTAAGTAAAACACTGTCATTATTGTAGAATCATTGTTATTGGCCTCAGATGCAAGAAACTGTAGCTAAATATATAAGAGGTTGTGTTATGTGTGCAACAAGTAAGCCTAGCAATAGGAAATTGGGGTTGTACACACCTCTTCCAGTTTATTCTCATCCTTGGGAAAGCATTTCCATGGACTTTGTAGGGGGACTACCTATGTCTAGAAAAGGGCATGATTACCTATATGTTGTTGTGGATAGATTTAGCAAAATGTGTATCTTAATGCCATGTAACAAACAGATCACTGCTGAACGAACAGCTCATCTATTCTTTCAGAATATTTGGGTACATTTTGGGCTACCCATGTCTATTATATCTGATCGAGATTCCCGGTTCTTGGGAGAATTCTGGTCAACTTTATGGGAGCTTATGGATACTAAACTTAAGAAAAGTACATCTTTTCATCCACAGACCGATGGGAAAACAGAGGTAGTAAACAGAACAGTGGTTCAGCTGCTCAGAGGATATTGTAGTAAACATCCTAGACTTTGGGATGAGCAGTTGCAGTATATACAGCATGCTTACAATCATGCAGTTCATTCTTCCATGAAAAAATCTCCTTTTGAAACTTGTTTTGGTTATCTGCCAAAAACACCGATGGATTTCTCTTTTGGAAAAGACGCAGTGGATGGACATCATGATGCAGATAAAGCTTTAAAGTTCATTTAGAGAATCTAAGCAGTGCAGCAGGCAATTCAAGAACAGTTGGAGAAGAGCCAGGCCAAGTACAAAGCCAGGCATGACAAGCATCGAGTTGATCATCAATTTCAGGTTGGTGACAGAGTTTGGTTACATATCACCAAAGAAAGAATGAAAGGTGAAGGAAAAAATCTTAAACCTATCAGGTATGGTCCTTTTGAGATCTTGGAAAAGATCGGTACTAATGCTTTTCGCTTGAATTTACCTCCATACATGCACATTTATTCAGTTATCAATGTTGAGAATCTTAAACTGTATGAACCTCCTATGATAATGGATGAGGAAATTAACATACAGATTCCTTCAGTTGATGATTTGGCACCTGAGTACATGAAAGAGTTGCAGGATGATGTTATCCTTGACAAAAATGTAAGAACTTCACGAAGGGGGAATGTTGAGTACCTTCGAGTGGGGCTTAAAGGCATGCATCCTAGCAAAGCAAGATGGATGGAGATTGGAAAAGTGAGGGATTTGTACCCTCACTTACTTGCAGAATGATTCAAGCTTTTGGTCGTCCAAAAGCTCTTCAATGGGGAGGAATAATCCGGTGGATTATTCATCTTCAAAATACACTGATCCAATATGGAACAAGGTTTATTAATCGATGGTTTTAACTCATATGCTAAACATTATATGCACGGTCGCGCAGTTATCCCATGGTGCGCAGCTTATTGCATGTCGCGCAGTTACCCCATGGTGCGCAGCTTATCACATGTTGCACAACTACCCCATGGTGCGCAGCCTATCGCATGTCACGCAGTTACCCCATGGTGCGCAGCCTATCGCATGCCGCACAGTTGTGGCATGGGCCGCACAGCTTGCGAACCGTCAAGTTGAACATCGAATGGTTCGAGGAGGTTACTCTTATGCTGTGACATTTGTATGCTGCGACAGTGGATCGGGTATATGGTGAAGGCCCCATATTCCGCGACATTTGTAACTTTTGTGATGGCATCAAATGGTTACGTTACGTGGCATAGTCCAGTTGCAAGTCATTGCAACATGTTGTGAGTCAGCACATGTGCGTGGAGTTGGTTGCAACGTTTCGGGAATATGGAACGCCATGGTAACATAACGCTTGGGCAGCTATTTGGCAGGATTGCATGGTTCAGTACAGCATATGGTTGTAACAATAATCAAGAAGATAACAGCTGTGGGCCATTACGTTCCTCTCGCAAAAATGCTTAAATAGAGGATACTGGCCACAATAGAGGGGAGACGAGGAGACAAAGTGGAGAGACGCAGATTGTTTTGGAGCGCAGAGCATCGTTTCTCTGTTATGAGAAGCTTAGAGATATTTTGTTGCGAAGTGTCCAGACGCTGTGCTGTAGAAGTCGATATTCTTTGTTACATTTTAGCTTTCTTTGTCTTTGAATGCTAATTGTAATTTCCAGAAGAGAGGTCTTCAAGACTTTGTACAGCATTTTGTCTATAGTTGCTGAAGTTGATTCCAGAACCATTTTTGTACCATTTTTAAGAGATTAATTGGATCGGTACCCATTGGAGAGGGACCCGGAGACGTAGCCCAGTGACGTAGCCCAAGGGAGGGGGTGAACTCTGTTATCAACTTCTGTTTGCGACTCTCTGTTTCTGTTTTTTCTTCTTTATATCTGCTTACCAGTGTTGTTTTCCATTCTGAGCATTTGATTTTCTGTTAATGTTGTTCCATTAGTTAACCTGTTGCACGCATTCTTTTACAACAAACTTTTAATGCACACAAGTTGAGGTCCGACGGATCAGAGACCCATTCCTAATGCACAAAACATTGTAATGGTACCCATATTTGACTCGAAGGACAATGATTCCCTATAGAGGACTTGTTATGTTATTTAGAAACACTATTTATGGTCCTTGATCCTTAAAGGATTCATTAAGGACCCATCCTTGGTAAAAAATTTCTCCTAATGGTTTATGTATCCCACTTGGTAAATAAAGTTACCAACTAAAGGGTGTGTGATGTTTTAAGACTTCCCTTTGTGCTATGAGACCTAAAATCTTCATTCATGTCATCTAGCTCCTTTTTCGTACTTAACCATAGTCAATACCCCAAGATTCTTCTCTATAATGGAAAATCTCCTACAAGTTCCCATTTCCCACTCCAAGTCAAATATCCTTTTTAGAAGGATTATGTGGTTCTTTAAGACCATGTTCATGGACCAAGTCCTTAATATATTTATATCAAAAAACTTGAGACCCTTTATTTTCTCTCTTTATCGTGGTCAAAACCTAGAAACCCATCCTTGGTGCATATAACCTCCTAATGGAACCCATATCCTAATAAAAGGCCAAACATCCCTTCTAAAGGGAATCTATAGTCATTGATGAGTCATTCATGTCTCATGAGACTTAAACTCTTCATTTCAGTCCCGAAACCATTTCTTTTTTTCCATGACCATGGTCATGGTATCCATACCTATCCATTATGTTTAAACATTTATAATGGTTCCCATATATCGTTCAAATTCTAAACTGATGAGCCCTAGAAGACTAATTTTAAAAATATGACCCTTGTTTTCCTTCATTGACCATGGTCAAGTCCCCAACAAACATGTTAAGTACATAAAATCTTTTGATGATTCGCACATCCCTCCAAGAGACCAATGATATAAGTCTAAATGGTGATTTGAGGTCAACTCCAGGGATGAATACCCTAGAAGCTTTATTTTCAACCAAAGTCCAAAAATTCATATCTTATGCGCAAGCCTCCTAATGGAACCCATACCCCACTCAAGAACAAAGGTATTTTCTAGAGAGGTTTTTGTGGTGGTTTGAGAAATATTGCATGTCCCATAAGACTTATAGGATAATTTAGGGATGAAGGTTCTTATTTTACTCCCCTACTACACAAAAACTCCTACTCACACTCTCCTAATATTATGCAAAAAATCCCTTTTAGAGTGCCCATGTTGTAGTTCAAGTCTTTGATCATGGCCTATTAGCCAAGAATGTTTTTTAGGATCTAATTCTCTATATTTGTCCCCCAACAATGGTTAAGGCCTCGAGACCCATCCCTAATGCACAAAACATTGTAATCATACCCATATTTCACTCGAAGGATAATGATTCCCTGTAGATGACTTGCAATGTTGTTTAGAAGCACTATTTATGGCCCTTGATCCTTAAAGGATTCATTAAGGACCCAAGGGGATTATTTACTCCTTTGACCACGACCAACTCCTTAAGACACCCATCCCTAGTGCATAAGGCTTTGTATTGGCACCCATATTCCACATGGGATCCAAATATAACCTCTAAAGGGATTGTGTTGTGATTTGAGATCATGTTCATGGTTAATGAATATTAAATATTCATTTATGGTTTAAGGCCCTTGTTTTACCCCCATTAATATGATCAAGGCCTTGAGACCCATCCCACTATGTGCAAACCCTTGATTGTGCACATATCCAACTTATATGCCAAAGGTCCACTTCAAAGGGTGTATGTTATTGATCATGGACCATCAACTCAAAAATTTAATGTTGGGGACTAGATTCCTTGCAGTATTCCCCAATCATGGTCAAAGACCCTTCCCTAGTGCACAAAACCTCTTATTGGAACCCATATCCCACTCTAAGGATAATGATCTCCTATACAATGCATGTTTTGTGGTTTGAGGACTTAATCATGGCCCGTTGTCCTTAAACACTTCATTTATGAATTAAGGGCCTTATTTTTATACTATTCCCATTTTCAAGGCCTTGAGACTCATCCCTATTATCCAAGGAATTATAGCAGAAACCATACTCTAGTTCTAGGCTAAATATCCCCTTTAGAGGGCCCATGTGATGGTTTGAATCCTTCTTCATGGCCCATAATCCCTAAAAGCTCCATTTTGAGTATAATTCCATGGTTCCCACCCTCCCTTTATAATGGTCAAGTTTACAAAACCTATATCTTATGTAAAAAAAACATCCTAAGAGCATTCAGATTACCATTAAATGAAAAATATCCTCATTAGAGAGACTATGTGGTAGTTTGAGGTATTGAAGAAACACCTTATGTAGAAACATAAAAATATAATAATATAAAATTTATATCTCTTTAATACCTTTCCAACAAGCTAAAGAACGCAAAAAAAATGATGTCGAAGTCGAAAGTTAGCATAAAATTACTCAAACATATTTCTTTATATTAAAAATAACATGCTTATTTTCGAACGTGCGCATACGCATTCTTATGCATGCTTATTTAAAAAAATTAATGGCAACCTCAGTGGCAGTTTGAAAGACAACAAGGTTTATGTAAAAGGAACGCATGCACGTTTTAAATAATGTGTGTTCATTTTAAATAATGCATGTGCATTCTTGCATGAACACATTCCTAAATTCCCCATTGCCATTTTTTGACCATCAACTTTGTGCAAGCACCCCTAAGAAATTGTTTCCAAAATGAATGTTTGGAAGGTATAGACTACAATCGTGCCTTGGAGAAAATAAGCCATGCTTTCCAATCAATAAAATCATGTGAAACACATATTTAGTGGGGTGACTATATCTACATTGGTAGGATATTGTATTTTGCATTATACATGCATTGGTAGGATATTGTATTCATCTTCCATTATCAAGATTTCAAAACTCGACAAAGATCCTACACTAGTACATCATCGATGAAACAATGGGCAATTAACGATCACTATGATGTCATGGGTGTGCTATGACACTCTAGATAAACATCAAGAGTTTTTAATTGATGGAATGCGTAAAAAAACTCTTTTGCCACATTTTGTGTGTACACCAAAGAATTGAATGGGGGAATATTTTATTTAATGTCACTCGGTTGGTTCTCTAGTTTTAATAGTCAGAGGTATCAAAGGTTTTACTTCATAAATTCAAATATTCACAATGATGCAAATATGATAAGCACCATTATTCATCGTGTGCTTACTCACCAATTTAGGAATCTCTCTCAAATTTTATATCTACATTTGTATAACTCTAGCCATGAAAACAAAATCAAGTTGTGTTCGGATATATAAGCATACTTGTTGAATTGGGAATTTTTCAAAAGGTAAAGATTAGTTTCATTTTTGTTTGACACACACATCACCATATTGATCAAATGTGTAGTCATTTTGTTATAACATTGAGAAGGAAGGGAGCTTGCCATCATTAATTGGAATTATTAATAAGCATTCTCTCCGAAGGATATTTTTCACTCTTTGGCATAAATTGTTGACATGTGAAGATTTTTTCAAAGAACATGTGGTCAAGAAAGAACAATGAACAACTTATTGGCATTAGATTCTAGAATCAATTATGTATTAAAACGAATGATGGGAAAAACACTTATACAGGGTAAGTAGTACTCAGTTAGTCCAAAATGGGAGCCTTCATTAGGTTTGACTTTTCTAAAACTTGTCTTAAATCATCAAATATGTGAATCGAACTTTTTCTTATTATGAGCAATTGTTGAAATCCATAATGCCCTAAGACATAATAGAAACATGGATTACTTTGAACACTTGGAGCAAATTAAAGAGACATGATTACTTCAATATTGTTAATTATGTTTTAAGACCGCATGAATTCGAGTTTGGTGATAGGAGAATCTAAACATTCCTCAAAGGATTCATGAAACAATCATGAAAAATAAGTGAAGCATTATTGGAATCTATGTACTTGTGCATTGTAAATAACTATGTCAAAATTTAATTGTTAACAATGAACAAATTGGAGTTGTTTCACAATACTACTTTGTTTTTTCGAAAAAGGGTAAAATCGAAACATCAAAAATGATGGTTGTGCATGAAAACACTAGTTCACTCATTGATAAAAGAGAAAAATATCAATCATCTACATCTTCATCCAATCATTTATTCAAATATAATTGGCACGCCACAGATACACACCCATTTATTGGTGAGTACAACCAAAGATGGTAGTTGAGAAACATATAAACAAAAAAGAGAAAAGGAAAATATCATAATATGCATCATCGCCATTTTGACATCTTAAAACTAAAAGGTGTTGACTTACAAGTTTATGGTTTCCATTTAAAAAAGAGATGCACTATTCGCTTCAACACTACACAAATTATCAAGTGGTTGGAATAAGAAATTTGTACAACCCAACGGTTGCATATATGGGAGTAATGTATGATATGACCCCATCACGGGCATATATATAAGAGGTTAATATGTGTAAATGTATATATAATAGGGTCAACCCAACGGTTGCATATATGGGATTAAATATGTATGATATGACCCCATCAGGGGCATATATATAAGAGGTTAATATGTGTAAATGTATATATAATAGGGTTGACCTAATAAAAGGGAAACATGTGCAATGAGTTGGAATGTGTATATATAAAGGACATGTAGTCATTATGAGGGGAATATGTGAATTGGATATGTGAATGGAAAAGGTTCTCCTTTTTACTAAGGGTTATTGTGTAATTCGTCTCTTTTATTTGTATTGGATATTTTCTCTACATTACATTTCTAGTACATATTGTGCACTATGATTTATTAGTTTAGGCTTTGGTTCATAACATTTGGTGTCAAATTAGAATAGTATCCTCGGCTTCGCTCCCTAAAAACTAGTTAACTTTCCATTTTTGCTATAATTTTTTTCTGGGAAGTTTTCGACAACAAAATGTTTTGGATCCTCAAGAGACCTAACAAAGTACCTATGGTAAACATTTAAATTTCTAGCTCATTATAATTTTGAAGATGCAATCTATGGAATCTAGGGTTTTTAACTAGTCCAAAATCTAGGCTCAAACATGTGTTATGGGTAAAAATAATATATATGAAGCTTGTGAACTCTACATTGAGTTCAACTAGTTGTATAAAAAACAATATTGATCATGGTGTTTTTGGTAAAAAAAAATAGAATTAGATATATATAAAAATTGGACACATGACAAGCCATACAAGTTTTCTCTCTTGAAAGAAGCTACAACAACAAGTTTTTGGAAAGTTACCATATCTTTTATTCAATTAATTAGAATGTGGTCAAACATTTGTAATTGTAGAGAATAAATATCAAGCTACTATGGGAAGGTCCAATTTAGGTGATTGAAAAGTCATGGGAAACAAGAAACACTAAACAATTAGTTGGAAAAATCACATTATCCATTTTAGATAAATAGTTTCAATATATTGAGGTTTGAAGTTAAGGGGTTGGGTAGTCCTCAATTTAAAATAAATGGAAATACCTAGGTTTCGAGGAGATGAGAATGAAGATGAAATTGAACCTACGGAATGCTTGAAGATGGAAAAGGAAAATAATATATTTCTTCATTATATTGTCAATATTTGTATGGTGAATTTTTTAAGTGGTGGAAAATATTGGATGAAGATACTAGACAAAACACCACATCAGAAGTATTTGAAGAATTGTTCTAAAAAAATGGATCAAGGACTCAAAAAAAGAAGCAATGAATAAAACTCATCAAGATGAATTGAAAGAAGAAAAGAAGATCTGAAGAAGTGGGTGATCAATTGTATAAGATGCAATCCTTTAATGAATCACTTATTGAGGTTCATAAATTATAACAAGAAAAAAATAACAAAAAATAGTGGGAGAAGGATGAAACAAGAGAAGAATTGAAAAAGAAGGATGAACAAATATGTAAATTAAGAAACCATTATAAATAAATAAACCAATTACTTGATGATGTCAATAAATTGAAAGTAAAAAAAGAAACATTGTCAAAATAAAGAAATACAAGGACCTTGAACAAAGAGACTACCAAAAGACTTGAAAAAGAAATTTGCAAGAAGGTTGAAGAAGATCTAAATATAAATGAGGTGAAATTAGAAATGCAATCTAGAATGTAAGGACATAATAAATTGATGGAATGACATCACATTACAACTTCAAAAGCATAAGGAAGATAATATTCCAAAAGGTCAACAAAAATAATTCAAAAAGTTGAACTCCAACTCGAAGATGTACATGTCAATTATGATGGTATTATCTCAAAGTCCAAAGTAATCAAAGATTAAGCACAAAGGTTAGAGGATGAAATTATCTCTAAAAAGAAAATGTGACATGGTTGTATAGAATGACGTAAAACCATCAAATGTGAAACCATATTGGCACTCTCATTACCAAGAAAGTTTCCAAAAGGACAAGAAGTGACTTGGACACTACAGTCGGAAAAAGAAATAATAATCAATAATATTCATAGAATAAGGCATCAATAAATCATTACTTGACAATATATTATCAAAAACAAAAAATTGCCACAAATTTGAGAAGTCATAATAGCAACACATGGAATAAAGGAAAGAAAACTATGCAACAAGCTATCAAGGATTAAAACGAAAAAATAATTGAATTTGGATTGATGGATCATTATTAGTGGTTACAAGCGTAGGAATCTAAAGAAACCTTAGTACTTGGTTTCATCACATATAAAACACTTAACTACAAAGTTTTGAAGACAAAGCTTTCGAAACAAGGTACAACGATATGTCCAAGAGGTGCATATATGGAGTAAATGGATTATGATATGATCCCAAGGAAAGCATATATGGGAATAAATATATGTAAACGTATATATAATAGTGTTGACCTAGTAAAGGAGCCACATATGGAGTGAGTTGAAATATGTATATATAGAAAACATGTAGTCGTTGTTAGTGAAAGAGGTGAATTAGATATATGAATGAATTGGTATATTTGGAGAAGGTTCTCCTATTCTTTAAGCAGTTATTATTTAACTCATATTTGTTATCTATATTGGAGTTGTTTTCCACGGTACATTTATCTGTACATGATGTGCATTTTGTTTTATTATGTTATTATAAGGGTTTAGATCTTAAAAAAATAGTTGAAAGATGGGAGCCTAACGAATCTTGTCATGGATCTAGAATGATTCTAACCTCCAAAATGTTGGAAGTACATGAAAACAGGTGCATTCATTGAAAAAACTATCATAGATCCATCTTAAGCCCAGATTTACCAAGCATCGAGAGGGATCCAATTTCTTGAGGTGTAATTTGTTTTTATTTGAAATTTTTTATATGTTCAGAAAATTTATACCTCAATAATTTTGATCCCTTTGGTGCTTGGTAAATTTGAATTTAATATGGTTTTATGTTGGTTTTATTTATTCTTTATTTTATAGGCAAACATGGATTTTTAATTATTTTGCATTTGGTTCTATTTTTTTTTATTTTATGAGAAGGCGTGAATTTTTTAATTACTTCTTTTTGTAATGTAGTGTTACTTTACGTACATGACAACATCTCTCCCATATTGGTTTGTAGAGCACCTCGATACGCTTAATGCAATAAAGGAATATCGATGTTTTTTTTTTTATTCCAACACTACATTAAACAATTCCTAGTGGTTTACTTGCTTAAAAAATATTTTCAACCCACTAATTATTTTACACTTGCTTAAATATATTAACATAAATAACTAGTGAAATAAATATAGCAAATAGATCACAAAATACATGCTCCTTTTGTCTGCCCTTTAAAATCATTTTTTTGTAAGAATCTTCCAAGCTTGGAAGGGCTATCTTACTGGGAAAATTTCCCTGAGAAATTACACAACAAACCTGGAAAAATCTTCCCCATAGACGAACTTGAATCTACAAGATTGCCCCAAAAGCACCTCAGCAAAACCCATAATTTTTCCCCCTACAAAACTATTGTACAGCCTATATGGTCCTATGATTGTACATATCCATATGATAATCCTATGTGAATGTATGGATCCATATTGATGCATGTATGACCTACACATAAATACATATGACAAGCCCATGTGACTATGTGTCATATCCGTACAACATGTTTGTACAGTTTCATACGACTCCTTGCAAAAGAAAATATTATCTCCTACTTGAGATGGTTCATTTGCTTGTTTCACCTTGAATGTCCCCTCTTCTCTCTCTTTAAGAAAGTCCTCTTTCTCTCCCACTCAATGCTTGAGTTTCTCTCTTGAAAGATTATGTGTCTTCTCCTCTCCCCTTGGATACCTTTATACTTTTCGGATGAACTAAAACCCTAGCATCAATGGTTGAGATTAATGGTTGTGATTCATTTAATTAACTTAAATCATTAAATCCAAAAACTTAAACTTTTCTCCAAATTAACCCCAATTAATTATAAAAACGAAATTCATGTTAATACTTCTTGTAATTCAAGTGAATTTGCTAAGTACCGAAGAGGCCATAGTGACGATTCTCATGCACAAGGCACCAACCCATGGAAATGCATGTCCAAGCTACAAACATCAACACTCCCTCTTAGCCCCCACCACTCCTAGTTTATCTCTAAAGTAGGCAAAATTCCTTTTCATCATGGACGTGATGAGAATGTCTACAACCCATTCATCTATGGAAATCTATTGGACCTTGACTTCTCCCTTATATACCCAATCTTGGAGGAAGTGGCGCATGATCTTAATATGCTTGGACATGTCATGGAACACTGGATTCTCATAGAGGTTGATACAACTCTAAATATCACATTGGATCATCATAGGATCCAACTCCTGATCAAATAACCCTGTAAGCAGTTTTCAAATCCAAAGTTTTTCATAGCTCACCATACTCATTTCCATACACTTTTCCTCGGCTAAACTAAGTGCTATGAATGTCTACTTCTTGTTGAACCAAGACAACATTGTTTATCCAGAGCTGAAGCAACACCCTGCAGTTCTCTTTCGATCAACTCCACTCCTTACCTAATCTGAGTCTGAGTAACCCTCCAACTCCACCCCACTGACCTTGAAGGTACCTCAATCCATTCTCCACCATGCTCCTCAAATATTTAAGCACATGCTTCACTACTGGCCTATGCACTTGCCTCTACTCCACCATGAAATGACTCAAGGTGTTCACAACAAAACATATATATGGCCTCGTTTTGTCCAAATACATCTAGAATCCTATTAGTTGTTTATATGCTCTAGGATCCACCCACTCTATAGTATGAAGAGAAAATCTTCTTCAAATTGGATACCATTGGTATAGCCATCGGTCTATAGTCCTCCATCCTGAAGTTCTTCGAGATCACAACTATGTTCTTCCCTTGTCTAAAGAATATCTCTTCAAATTTATATTATACCTTTAACCCCAAGAATTAATGCATCAAAACAATTTCCTTCACCTCAAACTCTTGGTTAAATTTGCCTTGCACCCTATTATAAGCTCCCATGCACCTGTGAGAAACAAATCATCCACGTACAACACCAATATGAGTGGCTCAGATCCAACAAGTATGAAGTACAAGTTGGGATTTTCCTCACTCTTGTTGAATCCTGTGCTCTACAAATATTCGTTGATCCTAGAATACCATGTCATGGGTGCCTACTTGAGTCCGTATAAGGATTTCTCAATCCTGTACACTTGATACTCCCACCATGTAACTCAAATACCTGAGGTTTATCAATTCATACTTCCTCCTCAATGATCTCATTGAGGAAGTTTGTCTTCACATCCCTCTGGTGAATCCTCGGACCTCATGACTAAGGAAATAGATATCACAACCTTAATGGAAGCATACCTAGTGAATGGAGCAAATTTGTCCTCATAGTTCAATCCCTCTCTCTGTGAGAACCCTCTCACCATGAACATTTCCTTGAAATTCTATATGCTAGCATCTACAGTGTGATGGATCTTGAAGAGCCACTTGGAATTCACCAAATACTTCCCCTATAGTCTAGGACCAATGTCCCACAGATCATTTTTCATGATGGAGTTGTACTCCTCCACAATGGAATCCCTCCAAACTCCTTGGTTGGTTGTTTATTCATAACTGGAAGGATCAAAATCAACGATGTTTCTCATCAATTCCATATAGTTTGGAAACTTCCTCGGATGCCTACTTTCCCTAAATAATCTCTTGAGAGCATCGACATACTCCCGAGCATCTCTTAATGCCTTCTCAAACCATATAGATCTCCAAACATAACTAGAAGGAGCTAACTACTCCTCATCACCTAAAGGTTAACTCCCCAAACTAAAAGTATGTGAACTTTATTCACCCTTCAAAGCCTCATGCTCTTTGACCTCTGTCACTATAGGAAAATCATGAGAATTCCTACATTCCAAGTTCTCCTTGAACTTAACATCTCGACTGACAATTGTCTTTCATTGTGATGCCATGAATATCATGTAATCCTTAAGGCCTTGTACCCCACAAACACACCCTTCTCTCTTGAAGGATAAAGCTTCATCCTCTTCTCCTAAAGTAAATGGATTTATACTAGGAAACCAAAGATCCTAAGATAAATGATCTCGAGTTTCACTCCTGTGAATGCCTCATCAGGAGTCTTTCCCTAGTATCCTGTGAGGACTCTTGTTTTGCAAATACACTTGTGTGTTACATGCCTCTACCCAAAGAAACATAGGTAGACCTTGATCATGAATCATAGCCTTTGCAGTATTGATGATGGACTAGTTCTTTATTTTTGCAGCCACGTTTTGTTGAGGGTTATATGAGATTATATCCTCCTTATTTATCCCGGCCTCCTAGCAGAAATCATTGAATTCATTGGAGGTGTGCTCTCCCCCACTGTGTGACTTCAAGACCGTTATCTTCTTTCCTTCCAAGTTATTTTCTTGAGTTTTGAACTCCCATAAATTATCGAATACCTCATCCTCGATCTTCATGAAATAGATCCAAGTTTTCTTGGAAAATTCATCAATGGATGTCATGTAGTATGATTCTCCCTACATGGATATTATGAACATAAGTCCACATACATCTAAATGGGTGACATCTAATATCCTATTGGACCTACCCTCACCGCATGGAAAAGCAGCCTTGGCATTCTTTTCAAGTGCACACCCTCTGCATACTTCCTACTAATCAACACTGAAATATAGAAGACCAATGACAATCTCCCTCAAAATTGGCAACACCCTGTAATACAAGTGCCCCATCCTCATGTGCCAAAGCTAGCATAAGTTTTCATTGTCATGTACAAAATCCTGAACAAGATTTCCTTGAAACATGTATAAGTTTTCTTCTCTAACCCCAATATTCACTATTGCATCTGGGTTAGCTCCCTTCTGGATGTGTGAGTACTTTCCTTCTCCTAAATATAAGGAAAAACACCTTCCCTCCATAACTGAGATTGAGAAAAGGTTTTTCTTTAGTGTTGGTGCAAATAACATATCTTGGGAATCAAAAGAACCACTTGACTCAACCCAGAACATAATTCTTCCCTCTCCTCTAACTATATATTTGGCATCATCACCAAGCTCCACATGGATCCTTGAGTCCAACTCCATCTATCTATTGAATAGCTCCCATGCTTTCTTCATGTGACGAGATGCACCACTATCCAAGTACCAAGCACTCCTAGCAACTGTCATTGGTAGAAGGACAAGAAACAAGTGAGAAGTCACTTTCAAACATCGCAACTCACTGAACTGAGTTTCTGTAGATGGTGCTACCTGTTGCTTTTTCCCTTTTCCCTTTATTCTTTTATGGCCACTAAGATGCATAGTTCCCAACACAAAACACTTGATTTTACTCAAGCCTTTCTTCTTCCCCGGTTATGAGGGTTACCCCTCACTGGTACCCTTCTAGCTAGAACTCTTTCATTTTCCCTTTCTTGCCTTGTTGACAAGGGCCAATTTCTCTTCATCGGATTATTCTCTATGTACTCTAGACTCCTCCCAAGTCTCCTCTTGGATGCAATCATTCCATATCCTCTCCTAGTTAGTAAGTTTTTCCCATTCACAAAGACATTTTACAAATGGTTCCCAATCCTTGGTGAATCCATTCAACACCACTCTAGCAAACTCTGCATCATCTACCATCTCCTCATTGAGTGCAAGCTAATCATGAATCTAGTTGATCTTCTTAAGATAGGTGGTAACATTGTATGATTTAGTCATATGTACATCTCTGATTTTGTCCCTCAAAATCATCTTCCTATTAACATTATCACAATGGAATAGATCTGTCAAAGCTTTGTGCATTGTATGGGTTGTTGACTTCTTAGTTACATGAGGAACCGAGTGATCCTTCACAGCGTGCATGATCAATATCTAGGATTTAACTTCATTCTTCTCATGTGTTTCCAATTGAGCTGGATCTATTGGTTTAGTGACTGCCTGCTCCATAATGTCCCAAGTTCATGGTCTCTCAAGAGTAGTGTAATCGTTTCTTTCCATGACAAGAAGTTAGATGCCTGATCAAACCTGTCTTCAAATATGAGATTGGTTGCTTTCAAAACTAGATATGCAAAAATAAATATTGTGTTGCTTTGTACTTTAAGCACCCACCAAGATCTACTATTGTAAACCCTAGGTATGCACTAGATATGTCTCTTGGTCACCCAGATCTACTAGATTTGTTGCAATAGATTTCATATCACTCCCACTTGGACTCTCTGCTCTAATACCATGTTAATTTTTATGATTCCAACACTTGATAAAACAATTCCTAGTGGTTTCCTTGCTTAAAAAATAATTTGCATTCCACTAATTATTTTACACTTGTTGAAAATCTATAAACAAAAATAACTAGGGGAAGCAATATAGGAAACACGTCACAAAATACATGCACAATTTGCCTACCCTTCAAAATCAGCTTTTCATTAAAAATATTCCAAGATTACAAGGGCTCCCTTACTGGGAAAATGCCCCTAAGAAATTACACAACAAACCTGGCAAATTCTACTCCACATAAGACGAACTTCAATCTGCAAAAATTGCCCCAAAAATACCTTAGCAAAATCCAGAATTTTATGCCCCTGCAAAATTGTTGTACAATCCCATTGTATGGATTGTATGATATGTACAATTGTACATATATGTGTTGTACAGTTCATACGACTTCCTGTACAACATATGTGGAAATTTGCACTGTGAGGTCCATACAACTCTATGGTTCATTTGTACAGCCTATCCATATGCCTCCATACAACAAAAAAATTCAGCTCCTTCTAAAGCTAATTCAGCTCCCTGCTTTCTCCTTGAATGTTGTTTCTTCTCCCTCTTTCCCAAGAGAACAGAAATTAGAAAGTCCTCCTCTCCCACTTGATGCTTGAGTTTCTCTTGAAAGATTATGTGGCTTCTCCTCTCCTCTTGGTTGTCTTTTATACTTTTGGGATGAACCAAAACCATAACTTCAATGGATGAGATTAGATCTCATTCACTTGAGATTGATGGTTGTGATTCATTTAATTAACTTACATCACTAAAGCCCAAAAGTTAGGTCTTTCTCCAAATTAATCCCAATTAATTACAAAAAGGTGTTCACTTTAATAACTCATATAATTAAAGTGAATTTCCTAAGTATGTTAGAGGTCATAGTGACGATTCCCATGCGAAAGACACCAAACCAAGGAAATACATGTCCAAGCTACAAACATTAACAATCAGTGGTTTATATTTTCATCCAATCATTCATCTAAAGATAAAGGAAATTTTTAATGGTGTTGAAAATAATAACTGAATTTTAATAACTGTCTCAAACATGTTATATGTTTTTTGGTTTATATGATATTAGTATGATAACTCTAAATGAGTGTTTGAACTTACGTTGTATTAAGTCATGAATCATTTGCTGCTTAACTTATGTGAATATGAATTAATATGAATAATGCAACAGTATTTTGTCCTAAATAGTTGATGTTGACTCCAATTCAATTTATAATGACTCTTTTACTAAGTACAAATATAAATATTTAGAAGCCATCTTAAATCCCAAATTTAGGGGTGATATTGTCACATCATTATTTATAGTTTCGTTGAAATATTTGAAAATATATTTGATATGGTGGTACTACTATTCCAAAATCATTTTTAAAATATTAAAATTTCAACCCTCAAAAAGTGTTTTGAATTATAAACTAAGTATTAGATTTCCTGTTTTGTTTGTAAAAGTACGATTTTTTAAATAATAATTTCAAAATTGTTGTAATTTTAGCTCTATGGAGAAAACAACAACAACAACAACAACATTACTAGCATCACTTTTGTATTCCAAATTTGACAATGTTTTAATTGTAATGGTACCGGTTCTTAAAGCCTTGGATTCTAAAAAGTTTTACTAGTAGTACTAGTAGTACCACTTCTTTATTTGGGATTGATTCTAAGGTTTTTCATATCAATAATGCCATGGGAGCACAAGTGTGTAATTTTAACCTCAAAAATGAAGATTTTGTAGCAATGGCACCATTATTCAATTCGAGGGTGGATTTTGAGGTTATTTGTTTAAAAATATGGTTTTGGGAGGTAAAGTTATTATTTTAAAGTCAATTCTCATCATGTCGATAACTTTGTTGATAGTCAATAATGTTTAAAGGTTGATATATTTAAGATCTAACACACGGACATTGTTACCAACCAGTTTGCACTAGGATGCTCACAAAGATTGAATACAAAGATGATCATCCAAAGATTGGCAGTGCCAAGACCTTGCTGAGGATTAATATTATTTTATCTTCTTGGTCGTATGCATCTCTTTTTCCCATGGACAAAAGATGATTGTAAAGTAACATGACACCTATATTATGTGTAAAAGGTCTATCCCAACTATCACATGGTAAAAAAAAGTAATGATTATAAAGTAACATGACACCTATATTATGTGTAAAAGGTTTAGCACAACTATGACAGTGATAGTTAAAGGAGTTGTGGAGTGCTTTTTTTACTAAGAAAAATATAAATACGAGTGATCTATATCATTCTAGTTTTTCCACTCAATCATGCCTCTAGAGCTATGAGCATCCTCTTTACATCTACCGCAATTTGGTGTTCTTAGTCCTTAGTGTCTATGCAATGCATTATTTGTGTCACCGTGTCTTTTTGTTTTTTTCGTTAGTATTTGATCCTTCGGGGGCAAGGGGTGAATGTTCTAAAATTGTATTAAAATTACTGTAGGGGGTTTCAAACACCTTAGAATACACCATACATCCATTTAGACCCCTTCATTTATCCTAGCACACCCCTTGAGACAAAATCCAATGATTTTTGCATGTTCTAAACAAATTTGATTGATTTTAGGTTGGTAAAAGGAAACATTCTCTAATTCGCCCTCCTTGGGTGGGGTGTCCTTTTTTATTGCATTTGATCTTAATCAATCCATATTAGTCCCCTCCTTGTCTCTTAGGTGACACATGAGGAGCCCTTAAGCTTTAGTTTACTACATGAGGTGTCAAACTACATTCTAGTGTCATATGACTCGAATTCACTCCACTTCATGAAATTCACACCCTTATTCCTATTTTTCTATTTAAGCAAGCTCTCCTCTATATTTTATTTGCCAATTAATGCTTGAGGCTATTTTAACTTCTCTTTTGAGAGCAATATTGTTGAATAAAGAAAGACTTTGGAGGTCACATGTGGCGCAACTTTTTAATGTGTGAATATATACTTGTATTGTGCTTCTAAGGTAACTTGTTTCTTTTACAATTATAATTATTTCCTCTCTTATAGGCCATTAAAAGGGTATTAAATACCCAGTTAAATGAAATTCGTCCATGTCTATGTTGGTTTATCTGATTGTTAGGTTGTGTGTAAGGTTGGTTATTGTTAGTATATTTACCATGTTGGATTGTGCTATATAAACCCCTTGGATGTAGGTTACATCCAAGAGAGAAAAGAAGAGGATATCCAATGTCATTTACAAGTGTTTATTTGATTACAGGTTCCTTGTCAAGAGGATTGAGGCTAGCCTAGGGTAACTTCATTTCATTCATGATCTTTCAAACAAGACTCCATTTCAATTCATGTTGCCATTTCTCTCTCTTTCTCAATCTTCCAAAGTTGAAAGAAACTCTTTCATCTATTTACTTGTTCAATATATTTAAACAATATCACATTAAATAGATTGCAATTCATGTATCTCTCGTTGGCTTTTGACACTCACAAATAGATATATCTAAGAAGAAATTTTAAGTTTCCATCTTGTAAATCATTCAAGTTTAAACTTCTTAGTTCGTTGTCCATTGTTCGAACAACTCACAAACAACCTTTAAAAGTCACATGCTTCATTGTTATTTACTTCATTTTAAGCCCCAACAAGAGTTTTTTTTGCAAACCAAGTGGCAATTTTGCAGGTGCTAAGGGGGATCTTAGTGGCAACTAAAAACAAGCTCCTTGTTGTTTTCTAACTATTTTGTGCAAGTTGTTGGACATCCAAGAAGTAACCCCAAAACAACAACTTCATTCCCTAAGGGTTGGCAACCATTTGAATCCCCTTTTGAGTATTTTTTTCTATATTTTAGCATTTCTAAGCTTGACTAAATTCATTTTAAAGATTGACCGACTAGCATTTCTTAAGGTCCTTTGGATAGTTGTAAAGTGCCTGAGAATAGTGGTCAAAACACTATTCCCTCACATCCCCCCTATCACCATGTCTCAGTCACAGTCGTTTAAATTTTGTCGCTTGACGTATTTTTCACTTGTCATTTACTTATCATAGCATCAAGCATTTAGAGTTTGTGATTAGTGCACATCACTCAACGGAACATTGGATTAAATTTACATTAACTAAAAATTCTAAGCTTTAGCAATAGGAAGAACCAAGCTCTACACCCTCACTGCGATTGAGGCATATCTTGGATATTAGGAACCCTGAGCCAACCGAACCCTAGATTTACTAGCTGGGCATCAACGAGTCTCATGCTTTCCTATGCAGCAAGGGTGTCTCTCTGTTCGATCTTCCGACTTCATCGAACTTGAGACTATTCGTTTTTACTTTTCTAGATTAGACAGTGACAATTTTACTTTTCTAGATTTGATTTATGTTGTCCATCAACCTTGTAGACACTAACTTGTTGCAGTTTAGTACTTATTTCACTTGATCTAAACAAGCTAAAAGTAACCACAAAGTAGTTGAACTTACTTAACGAAATACAAATATCACTTTTGCTTTCTCTCTTTATAAGTTCATCACCATATCTTGTACAAGGCACTAATTCCACTCTTATTTTATATTTCTTGCTTTATAAGTTATATGCATTGTGATATCGTATATGTTCTACTTGTTATCATAGCTCCTCATTGATATTATCTACACTACTTTGCATTTGCCTTATAATTTCAAGTACCTAGCTTACTTTCCATTTGCCTTATATTTTCAAGTACCTAGCTTACTTTGCATACATGCTTTAAATACTTGATCTAGTTGCTAGTAAGTTCAAACTTGTTTATCGCATCTTAGAATAGCTATCTAATACAAGTTGTACCATTTGCATATCTTGTAAAGTATTTAAGCTAATAGCTTTAGAATTAAGTCCTACCATTTTCATCCTTAAATTATTTTATTAGGCTATACCTCCCATGATTGTGTTTAAGCGTCGGCCAAAACAAAGAGATTGAGTGTTGTAGTGACAATTGCACCCAACCTAAACTTGGCCCCAAGGCTACACAAGGTGATTTGAGGTCTTTCTCACGTTCGCAGTTGCAGACTATGCCGCAACTTGCACCAAGTTGCAAGTGCAAATAACATCCCTGTTGAAGTTGTATTTGCAACAAGGAAAAAAGGTTTTCTTATCAATAATACCCTCAACTTGAGTGTAGTTATCACTCATAAGGTAAGCCTTAGGCTTCTCAATAGTCTCACTTGGTTTGTACCATTTGAAGAACGACTCATCTTAGAATATTTTTCATTCTGCATGGAGTTTCATTTATTAATGTCTTATTTTTTTCAACATGAATTCTTCCTTCAAATTATCTAGCTAATTTCTTGATTTTGTATTCTTCAATGGCTTCGACACAATACTTTATTTGTGAACGAATGTAACCAATGGAAAGTAAGATTAATAATCAAGTGGCCTACTTGCTTTTTAAGATCGTTGAACTACTATTCTAACAAAGTGTTCACCAACGCCAACATCATGTGTTATTCATTAACCTATTCATCTTTGATTATGTTCACATCAAGCCCCAAGTGTTTTACTAAAGATTTATTACCTTTTCAATGAAAACCACATCCATACTTACATGGACTTCTTAGTAATATGGACATAAAACATATATTCTAGCAACTCATATATATACCCAATAAATATACACTTCTTGGATAGATCATCAAATATGTACATCTTCACCTTGGGAACCAAAATGTATTGCATCACATCCAAGAACATATAGTTTCTTACCAAATGACATTCTTATCCTATGATATCCTTCAAGATGGTGCTTGGTGATCACTCATTGGGGCATAACATTGCTTTCACAATTTCGGCCTAAAGATAAGTTATCAAGAACCTATATCACCATGTACTTAACTTGTTCCTCCATAAATTGAATCTTCCTTTATGTAATTCACTTTTCAATGGTTTGTATGGAGTGGACCTCTCCCATAGCATGCTTGCATTCTTATAAAATTGATCAAACTCATTGGCCTTTATTCCTTGCCTTTATTGTCTTAAATGTTTGCATCTCAACACAAGCCTTGGAAGTACATGAACTTTTCAAAGACCTGCTACTTTCTCTTCACGAAATAAACCAAAATTTACCTAGATATCATAAATAAGAGTGGCAAAATGCTTATTTCCTCCCTTTGACACCACCGTCAGTGATCCACATCTTGTATGCTAATTCCAACACCTCCTTAATTGGTCAACTGAGCAAATCAAATGTGTTCAATCTTAACTCAATTATCGCAAGGGTGTTGCTCTTTGAATTATTTACACATCAACTTCTTATGCTTCCATTGGCATCAACCTTGGATCTATCGATGTGAGCTCTAATTCGACATCCATTATCTCTACTTCACAATGCAACTTCAATGCAACAATTTTGCCAATGTCATCAAGAGCAACAATGGAAAAGTGTAAAACAAGCTTTCCTCCCTTGATCATTAAGCACTACTTTCTATGAACTTACAATAAAAACAATACCTATGATCTTGCTTATTGAAAGTAGATTTATCATAAAGACCTACAAAATGGATACATGAAATCTCCATGTGATTTCCATCATAAGAGAGTTTTGTGACGCCTCTACCAACAATCTAATAGGATGAATTCTCTTCTACATAGACTTTCCCTTCAACCTTCTAATAAGAAGAAACCTACTCCATTCATCATGTGTAGATACATCCCTAAGACAATGAACCATAACTCAACTTGTCAACGTAAATCTGCATTGATTGATATCATGAAGATTGTACCATATGCCAATGCATTATTCCCCTACAAAGTCAGATCCTCACGGGTGAAAGCGTGACATGGGAAACACTTATTGGAAGCAAGGACATGCAAAAAGTCAACAAAAACTCTAGGCTCAAAGTTTTTCCGCAAATGCCAAGGTTTTGCCCAATATTATTACTATATTCACAAAAACATTCCCCACCAAGAGATTTTGGTCAACTAGAAGAACATTTACTGCAATTTTTAGAACCTTACAACTCCAGCAAGGACAAACACTGCACTTGTTTAATATCATTTGTCATACATACTACCAATTATTCATCTTTGAATCTAGTTTGTAATGATACAAAAAGTGTTACCATAATGCACTAAAAAGTGAATGGCTATGACAAAATCTCTCCTTGAATATGTAGATCCAACACCTTTACTACAGGTTCATCAACTTCACATGTCAAATTCAGTATTATCCTCTCTTAACCAAACAATAGAAGGTTTATAAACACATTTTCTATAGACCTTCAAAATAATAATGAGCATAGATCCATCTTAAACCTGAATCTATCAAGCACCAAGAGGGATCAAATTTGTTGGGGTGTAATTTTTATTTTTTATTTTTTTATGGTAAACTCAAAATCGGATCCCTCTCTTGCTCTTACTCAATAGATCTAGGTTTAAGTTTTAATTTTTTAATTTATAGGCTGACATGGATTTTTTAATTATTTTTCAGATTTTTTATTATGAGCCAATATGAAATTTTTTTACTACTTCCTATTTTTTATAATGTAATGTTACGTTACGTTACCTTACGTAACAACATCTTCCCCAGAAAAAGGGATCAAATTTATTGGGTGTAATTTTTATTTTTCATTTGTTATGGTAAACTCAAAATCTGATCCCTCTTGCTCTTAATAGATCTAGGTTTAAGTTTTAATTTTGTTTATTTTATAGGCCGACATGGATTTTTTAATTATTTTCATAATTTTTATTATATGAGCCAATCTGAATTTTTTTAATTACTTTCTATTTTTTATAATCTAATATTACATTAGCTTACCTTACGTGACAATGTGACAACATCTTCCCCATACCGAGTCGTAGAGCACCTCGCTCCTTTCAGTGCAACAAAGGTTCATGAACACATTCTTTTTAGCCAAAATTGTGACCATCATTAAAGTAGTAGGAAGTAAAGTATGAAGATCTTCTGTAACTCAATTATCAATTGTTAGGAACAACAAATAAAATATGGTTAGAATAATCAATTTGAATTAGTCAAAGGACACATTTGCAAGTCACATAAATCTATGTCAACCTGAAGTGACAAAAATGCAGAAAGAATCGGAACATTAGGATTTAAGTGGAACGTAATGGAGACAAAAGTTGGACGATATTTACAATCCAAAGAGCATTTTAAAGCAAGCAAAAACCTAGATTAAAATAATTGTCCAAGGTAGCCTCATGGGCTAGAATTTGGAAACTCAAGCTATACCATACGCAATACGATCGCATTCTTATATAATATCACAAAAATGCAGGCAGAGAGAAATTAAGAGTTTTAAATTATCCAAGGTAATCGCATACCCTCACTTTGTGTTGATCCAACGTTGAATATGGGAGTGGATACGCCGTACAGATTTGTTGCAGTGTTGGATTCACAAGCTCCTAATAACTGTAGTTTAAATGCTTACTGATGCTCCTCAAAGATGGAAAAATCAATCCCACCTTCAATTGCCAAACTGAACATAAGACAGCAATATTAAAATATGGAACAAATTTAAGATACTGAAATGGGAACACACCACGCAGCACAAACTGATATCAGTTCCATTTGCTAAACCAAAATCTATTTTCATTCTTTAATATCAATGAACAATAATGCTAAAACACTCTTCCGAGTATGCTGACAACCTTACAGGGCATGTAAATGAATAAAGATACAAAGAACCAAATTAACTTCTTAACTACACTCCAGATAAAGAATATGGGCCTCAAGTGATTTGAATGCTATACTAGTGAGTCTACTTGTTGACCAACTTAGCGTAGGAATCACGTAAAGTAACAGTTCGATTGAAAATGATCTTCTCTGGGGCTGAATCTTGATCAACAGAAAAATATCCTGCAAAAGAGGTTCATCATACACAAAACTCCGTCAGAAACATATATAACATCTGCTGATCAACATGAAAAACAGGCTGGAGCAGGAATTGTGAGGTCATTGACAACTATTACAAAAGCAAGCACTTCTCCTTGGGGAATTAACCTGCCTCCCAAGTGGGATATATCTACCAACATAACTGGTGAATATCTGTTTTTTATTTAGAAAAACGTAATTGTACAGTCCTTGATCTGAATGATGCACCTGTGGAAAGTAACCTACCTAGCCTTTCAAACTGGAATTTATCACCAAATTTAGCCTTCGCCAAGTTGGGGACAGCATATGCCTCTGGTATCACTTCTTTAGAATTTGGATTTAGATCAGCCAGCCAATCATCCAGTTCACTGGGATTCTGAGCAAGTCAAATGATAAATTCAAATAAAACTGATGGATAGTATTTTATCTTTTATTTAATCATTAGAAGTAATATTGTGCTCCAATAGAGTATGTTACAAACCTCGGATAGAAAGAGTTTATCAAACAACCTAACCTCTACTTTAACTGGATCTACTCCGGGAGATGGTTCTGCAACCCAGTGCAGAACTCCCTGCATTACAGAGTTAAGTATTTACTTATTACAATCATTCATGAAAAGGTAATGGTTAAAGTTTAAACAATCAAAGCCAAAAGTAAAGCAAATTATCACCTTTGGCTTTGTGCTCTTGGTTGGGTCATACTCAGCACGGAGTTCAACAATAGTCTCCTTGTCATCTCCAAAAATAACTTCCGTGCATTTGATTGGAAATGCATACCTGCAAAGAGAAGAAACATGCCATGCTCTATAAAACAAATAAACCAATTAATAGGAGCATAAATAGAGTTTATTTAATGATGCTGTAAGATAAAATAATATTTAAACAGGCCTTAAAGTTGAAAACAACAGGGACGTCTAATCTTGTAGCAAACTTCTCTCCGGTTGCCAGAATCCAGCAACACAGAAAGTGAAAGTTCCCATAGATCCAAAACTCTAGTTGAATTTTCAACCATCCAGAATTGACCAAAACCCCTAGGGGTATCATTCTGCCATGCACAGAGCTTGGATTATGCCTGGAATTTATGCCTGATTCTTATCAGATTTGTGGCAGAAAGAAGGGTCCTTTTGCTACAAGATTAGCTTACTCTTGCAAACAACTAGGATAAAATATCATTGCTGGAAAAGAGGATATAACAGTTTTTTAATATAGAAGTCCAATAAAGTATAGGAACAAAAGGAAATCGATATTGTAACTTGCAACTGTGTCCACCAAAGAATTCTAGAAGACTGATGCTTGTGTTGAACATGGGTAATTGTAAATAATGCAGACAAGATACCTAAGCAAGACAGTTTTCCCAGGAGCAAGGCCATAATAATCCTTTGAATCCTTCATTCGGAAGTCTGATTTTTCAATGTAAATAACACTTGTAAATGGTACCTGCAGATTTAAGTTGTAGATATTAGACAAAGTACTGTGACTTGCTTACAATGTGCACATGCACTTGGTTTCTAAAGCTTTCTAGCCAAGGCTTGTCAAAAAGATCCCAAATTTTAAAATAAACTAAAATATAGCGTGTCATAGTATGCAAACGAGTAAGAACATAACATACCCTAAATTAAGTGACTAACATATGAATATTTCAAAGAAAACAAAGGTGATGGCAACAAGTAATATCCAATTTATGCTTACAGCAGCTACATAACAAAATGGGCTCGTCAAATAAAACAGATCACTGCAGTAAATTAAAACATATCAGATCATAATATGCACACTAGTAATAACTTCCTTTATTCAGGTTCTCAAGTGGCAATTTTTAATCTTCCTGTTCATAAATTGTAGAGGCCCTAAAGAAGGGAGAAAATAGTTATTAAACTGTACAGTAAATATACCTTAACCCACACATAAAATAATAACACAATTTACCCAGGATATTTCGGGGCACTAGTTTGTCTCCCCATGGAAATATGTAGCGTATGATGTCTTTAAAGGCTTTGATCTATGTTGCATGGGTCAGGCTCAGGTGTGTGCTGGGCAACCAAGAAATTCAGATAAAAATTGGCATTAGCTCCATCTATTTATCAATTTCAAAATTTTGAAAATCTAATATATATATATATATATATATATATATATATATATANATTTGAAGTTTGTCTTGAGATCAATATTATTAGAACCGGATGGTCTAATGAGTTCTGGAGGGTTTCCAGGCGGAACCGACCGATACCATAACTGACCTGGCCAGTTCTGGAGGCTTTCCAAGCGACTGCTAGTTCCGCCACTGAACCAGTCAGTTCTGCACAGAACTGGCCTTTTTTATCTGAAGCGGCTGATTCCATACAGGCTAAGTCACTCAGTGGATTTGAAGGATGAAATGCGTGGTCAACCAGTAGTGCAGTTTGCATATGAGCATTGAGCCAAGCTGCTAATGTTCACTGTATATTGAACATTGAGCCAATCCGTCATTGTTCACTGCATATGAGCTGAGCTGAGCCACAATTATTCCAATTCAACAATGGTTATCAATGGGAAGCAGAGGTATGATGTAAACAATGTTTCTTATATCCAACGAGACAATGTTCTCCATCATTCCCTTTGTATTCCATCCAATGATCAATGGTCTCCATGTATTTCCTGTCAAGCAAGTTATAACTATGTATGCATATTTCGTTAAAGAAAGAATATCAAAACCCTCTTTAAACATCAAAAGACATTAAAGCATTTATTTAGAAGTGTCAAAGAGAAATCCAACCCTTTCCTCTCTCAGGCGTCTATCAAATCCCATGTTCCTGTGGAAAGTCCTACACTGGACAAACTGCCAGATCCATTCAAGCCCATCTTAAAGAACAAATTGCAATCAATAATCATGACTGCCTTCATAAATCTGTTATAACAGAGCATTCCCTAAACATAAACACCTCATATGTTTTCATCAAACTAAAATTCTATCATCGACCTTCCATTACTTGTAAGGCCTCATCTGTAAATTTCCTTGAAACCCAATCTTGAGTTGCTCAGTATATAATTTTTTTTCTTTATTATTGATAACCACAAATGAGTTTCTTCACAAATATTGCAACGGAAATAAATACTGAGAAAAATAGAACAGCAATCACTTCAATAGAGACACCAGTTAGTTTTTCTAGATCTTATTAGCTTAATTAGGATCTTTGTCTGAAAGAATAGGTAGTTTTTCTAGATCTTATTAGCTTAATTAGGATCTTTGTCTGAAAGAATAACAAGTACAACAAGATGCATAAGATATAACAGGTATGCAAGACAGATTTTCATTGAGGAAACCATAAAGGAGAAAACCCCGCAAACTTCCTCCGAATAGTACAGTCACAAAGATTGTCATAAGATGATCAAACCCAGTAATAAGAAGTATTCAGCAGCTATCTATCTATCTCTCTCTCTCTCTCTCATGCGAACTTGAGTGAGTGTGAGGTGTGTATAAATGAGGGAGGGTGCCTCCCTATTTATTCTAATCAACTACTTGACTTATTACATGATTGGAGCCGACTTGTTACCCTAACAGGGCCTACTTCTCCTAGACAGACTCAAAATACACATTACATGATGTTACACTGGGGACTATTGCCCCAACTTACAACGGAGGTTGTACCTCAAGGTCTAGACACAATAAAGACATCCCACAAGGAGGCAAACACATCTCCAATGGGGGTACATTAAAGTACAATGATAATATACATCAGAATATCTTCCGAAGTTACAAATACATCAACACTCCCTCTTAGCTAGGAAGGTATTCTCTCTCTTCCACAGTCATCAACAAATTTGGTCAAGTCTTCATTGCGAAATCATCATCATAGCTACTGTCATCATCATCTTCTTATCGGTCATCAAACGGTACTATCTTTCATCGGACGTTTCTACAGAGCCATCCCTTTTTCATGCTGGGTGTCGGCCTAATCCTCATCCAGGTCTTCATCACATCTCGAGCAAGCCATCACGTAGGAACAATCCATGACCTTCTTTACATTGCCACGGCAATAACCTACGTCTCCTACCTTTATCTCGCTGTATCCAGATCATCACTTGTCCTGCACAAAAACAAAACAGATCAGAGCACACAAAGCACATCCCAAATGCAGACCACCTGCGTTCTATCACCATAGGAGCAAGCCAAGATCTTTACACGTCATCAAGACAACCTGCAGCTTCTACTATGCAAGAATCGCCTAGGAGTACACTCAGTGCATTACGTCTCTACACAGTCAACTTGTGTTCTGCCAATAAAGGAGAACCGCCTAGGTGCACCTCAAGTGCTTCGTGACCTAATCATCCCAACATGGGAACACGCATATATAGATATAAATGTGAGGACTAATTACGACCAAACAACATGCTATACTAGGACTTTTAGGTTCTAGGTCAACCTCAAGGACTTATTACATATGAACAACCTACGTCTAGAATCTTTTCCGTTCAGATAACCTTCAGGGCCTATTACATCTGAGTAACCTGCATACCACACCTTGGCTCTTTTTACACTCAAACAACCCATAGGACTTATTACATCCGAATAACCTGCCTACCACGTCAAGGCTCTTTTTACATTCAAATAAGCTGTCTTAGGATTAATTACATCTAAGTAACCTACGTATCACGCCAGGACTAGTATTTACACTTAGACAACCTACAGGACTGATTACGTCCGAGCAACCTACTACACCAGAGTTTTTTCCACTCAAACAACCTGTCTCATTTCCCAAGTGAGATATCATGCATCTCCGTCTTCTGGTCTCTTGCTATTTCTAGCATAAAAACATATTAGGACTGATTACGTCCAAGGATAACCTGTGAGATTCGCCAAGACTGATTACATCCAAGGACAAGCTACAGGACTGATTACGTTTGAGCAACCTACGATCTTCACTATGATTTTATGCTCATACAACATGTCTCTCTAACTATGCTAGAACTCATCACTCCCTCTTTCGAGAAGTCTCGTTCTGGATCACACCAAGTATTTCTCTGAAGTGCTCGAACTTCGCTCTGGCTACAGGCTTGGTCACCACATTGGCTATCTGCTCGTTCGTTGCCATGTACTCAAGCTTCACTGCTCCTCTCTGCACCATATCCCTGATATAGTGGAACTTGATCTCAATGTGCTTCAACCTGTCATGGAACACAGGGTTTTCCGACAACTTCACACAACTCTGATTGACGCAGAAGATACAAGTCACATCCAATTGGAGATCAGACAAGTGATACAGTAGCTTTCGCAGCCACACTATGCCGAAACTAGACGAGCAAGCAGCAACATACTTTGCCTCGGTTGTACTCAGCGCCACGCATGATTGCTTCCTGTTAAACCAGGACATCATGCCAGATCCCAAACTGAAGCAACAACCCGAAGTGCTCTTCATGTTAGTGGCGCTACCTACCTAATCTGAATTAACATAACCATGTAGGTTAATGTTCTGATTCGCATCATATTTGAGCCCATAATCCATTGTACCTTTTAGGTACCTCATCACATGCTTTGCAGCTATCAGGTGATCATGTCTCGGATCCGCTAGGAACTAGCTCAGGATGTTCACCGCAAAGCATATGTCTAGCCTCGTATTTGGCATGTACACCAATGAGCCAATCATCTGACGATACATCATGACATCAACCGACTCAGATGAAGCATCACTCAGAAGCTTCAAGTTAGATGTCATAGGTGTGGCTATTTCCTTGCAGTCCAATATTCTGAATCTCTTCAAAATCTCCACTGCATACTTTCCTTGACTAAGGAAGGTCCCATATGCACTCTGCCATACCTCCATGGCTAAGAAGTAGTGTGTCATACCTAGGTCTTTCATCTCGAACTCTGTAGCAATTCTACTTCTTGCATCTTTAATGACTGCCTCTTCACCTGTTAGAAACAGGTTATCGACATATAGCAGGAGCATCACTGGTCTTTTGTCTTCAACCTTGAAGTAAAGGTTGGAATTTGCTTTACTCGTGGTAAAGCCTAGGCTCATCAGGAAGCTATCCATCTTGTCGTACCATGTCCTCGATGCATGTTTCAATCCATACAAGGCCTTCTTCAATTTGCACACATGGGCCTTCCTGTCATGTGTCTCGAATCCCAGTGGTTGTTCCACGTACACTTCCTCCTCGGCTACACCATTCAAGAAGGTTGTCTTGACATCCATTTGGTGTATCTTCCATTTCATAACTGCGACTAATGCAAGTATGGTCCTAATGGAAGTGTCCCTCACCACGGGTGCAAATGTCTCTTCGCAATCTATGCCTACTTTCTGTGAAAAGCCTCGTGCTACGAACCTTGCCTTGTATTTCTCGATGATGCCATCTACAGCATGGTTGATCTTGTAGATCCACTTCGAAGTCACGACAAACTTCTTTTCCGGTCTCAAAACTATCTCCCATAAATCATTCTTCATGATCCACTGATATTCCTCGATCATAGCATCCTTCCATTCTTTCTTTTCTACAACCTTTTCATAGGTGGAAGGTTCTCTATCAATGATGTCACAGAGCAGAGCCACATAGCTATTGTAGCGTTTTTCCCTCTTTCTCTCTCTATGTATTCCTTCTGGAGCGCCATACCTTTCTACTTCTCGTATGAGCTCCCGTGCCCATACTGGTTTCCCCTTGTGGGAGTCCTTCTCAAGGATTGTCTCTACCAGCTCTTATGGTTTTGCCATATCATGATCTTCATGGTCTTCTGGAATTGCTTCTCCAATTTCCATACCTCGGGCTCTCGTCTCTTCAGGTTCCTCATCCTCTTGAATAGGTGTCCTCCTGGATCTGAAGTATGTCGAGTCCATAGTTGCCAGAATCAAAATCGGAAATAAATCGGCGAGGAAAAAGAGCGAAGAGTTTGAATCGGACCGGGAAAAAATTGGCAATATACAAAAAATTAAATATATACACATATTTTGAATTAAACAAAAACATTTTTCATAGATATTCAAATAGCCATGCCCAAATACTGCAAGTTATCAATAGTTGTCCAATAGATATCAATAGATGTCCAAAATATATCAATTCTCATCCATAAGATGAGTCTAGAATGTAGTTAGATGTCCAAATATATCATTCTCATCCATAAGATGAGTCCAACCTCCAAAATACATAAAAGTAAGGAACCATAAAACTAAGAAGTAGATGCTCCTATGTCGCCTTCACACCATTACCAATTTACCACGCACCTTTATCAGACCCCGCGCCCAGTCACAACTCACGGCTCCCTTTATTAGACCCCGCGCACAGTCACAACTCATGGCTCCCTTTGTTCAGACCCCTACGCACAGTCACAGATCACTGCTCACAGTTCAGCTCGTTCACGACTCAACCTCAGCTCACGGCTCAGCTCGTTCACACTCACAACTCATTCACACTCACAACAGAAACAACCTCGTTCAGAACTGTAGCGTCATTCACGGGATGGTAGGGTCACTGCTCGTTCAGCAAAAAGAAAACACGGGACATCCAAATACATCAACGACGAATGGAAGAATGAAAACGCGGAGGAAAAAATCGAGCTTTTACCTAATTTCGGGTGAAGGAACCAACAAATCACGATTTAAACTCGAATTTGGTTTAAATAATGGGTCAAAGTCTCGTTGACCAGACAAAAATCGGTCAACCTGAGTATAAAACGCCAAGTTTTGAATCGGATCGTTTCATGTCCATTCTGATTTAAATCGTTAAATCGCGATTTGAAACGTGATTCTGGTAACATGGGTCGAGTCTTCATCAAAGGTTACATCTCTACTAATGTCGATCTTCTTGAATCATGGGAAGTATATTCGGTAGGCCTTTGATGTATCACTGTATCCAACGAATATACCCTTCTTCCTAGAAGGATCGAACTTGGTCCTTTCCTCCTTTGGGATATGTATGTACACCGAGCAATCAAATATTCGCAGATGGCTGACTTCTGGTATCTCTCCTGAGAAATGCTCTTCTGGAGTGTTGTTGTCAAGTACTCGATGAGGAGTACAATTCTATACATACACAGCTGCCTTGTTGCCTCTGCCCAAAGGTGCATAGGAAGATCCTACTCATGTAGCATTGCTTTTCCTGCATCCATGATGGTTCGATTCTTTCGTTCTGCAACCCCATTCTGCTAAGGATTGTATGGAGTGCTCAACTCCCTCTTAATCCCAGATTCTCTGCAGAGTTCCTTGAATTCTTTCAACGTGAATTCTCCGCAATTATCTGACCGTAGATTCTTGATCTTCCTATCAGTTTGGTTTTTGACCAAGGCTTTATATTCCTTCAACTTGCTGAAAACTTCATTTTTACCTTTCAAGAAATATATCCAAATCCTATGTGAGAAATCATCTATAAAGGAAACATAGTATACATACCCGCTTAATGAGCTAGAAGACATGGGTTCACATACATCCAAGTGTACTATCTCCAGTATTCCTTTAGCCTTGCTCTCACTGCTGGGAAATGTCTTCTTCGCATTCTTTCCTTGTGGACATCCTTTGTAAATGCCTTCATGCTTTGCCTGGATCTCTGGCAATCCAGAGACTGTTGTGCTTCCCATCGATAGTGCTCTGTAGTGCACATGTGCAAGCCTTATGTGCCACAGTTTGCTCGGTTCAATTGACTCATGAACTAGTGCTTGTTCAGGCTGTCTCTTTAGCTTGTACAAGCCCTCATCTTCTTCTCCAATCACTGTTGCATCATCTATTGTCTTCCGTTTAGGCGACATCAGAACTTGGCCATCGACAGAAGCAAGCAACTCTCATTCCATTTGCATCTAGTGCAGAGATGGAGAGAAGATTCTTCTTCAAACTTGGAATATATAGCACATCCTTCATCTTTACAGATTTCCCGGAGCCTAGCTTGTATGAAGCTTCTCCACTCCCTTTTATGGGGTATTGGTAATCATCCCCAAGTTTCACATTGTGAGGTTATTCATGTTCAGACATATTAACGAATGATTCCTTGTATCCCGTCATGTGTTTAGAAGCTTCACTATCCACAAGCCAATCATTGCTTCCATGTGAGATAGTGCCAGTAAGTGTTGAGATTAGCACATACTCTTCATCTTAATCATCCTTCTCTCTTTTGAATCTTTTGTTTGTTGGTTCATTGTCTTCGGCATTATGAGCATGGTGTCTCTTTTTCCTGATGGGACAGTCTCTTGCAAAATGTCCCTTTTCATCACAAGTATAGCATCAAACATTGGAAGCATCTCTGTTGGTCTTCTTTTGTTACTTGTCCTTCTTGGTGTGATGAAAGTTCTCCTTCTTCTCCTTCTTGTAGTTCTTCCTGGTGTGAACTGTGGGAGCTTGATCTTCAGTTGCTCCCGTCTTCTCTTCTCTTGTCACGAGTCGAGCTTCTTCTTGTGCACATTCTTCTCAGAGTCTGCTGAAAGATATCAGCCTCGTTCTTGCACAGATTCCTTGAATGAATGAGTCCCATGGTCTAGGGAGACCATTCACGGTAGTCATTCACTATAGTCATTATTTCCATCATATAATATTTGCTCCATATTCTATATCAATGTGGTTCATCTTATCTCTTTTGAATGCCTAGCATTACCCTTTATCTGTATTCAACTGTTAACATCATCCTCCTCTTCTTTAGTTCACAACTTCACGATAATGAATTTAATTCATATGCTACGTTATTTTATTTCTTTCCTATTATTCATCCATAAATACTAATAATCTTTTATTCTCCTTGTAAATATCTTATTTTATTATTTGATAACATAATTCATGCATGCCTCATAATTTCTAGTAAGGACCATTGACCTGTTCTTTTTTACTCGTTAATTTATTAATTTTACACTTTTAGCTAAAACCTAACAGCTATTTCTCATCCCCTATTTATACCTCCTCAATATTTTATATTATTCTATAGGCTTTATTTCGACCCCCTGATGATGGGTGGAGTATCCACTCTAAACAATGCGACATTTCTAGACTGCAACACAGTGCAACTCCAAAATCTCTTACATAATGACTAGTCGCTGTGAAAACCTTCACACTAAAAAACTTTATTATAATGTGTGTGTGTGTGTGTGTGTGTGAATTTTAATTATATGCACCCTTGCTATATACATGAGAAAACTTTTCATATTTGTGTCTAGCGATTTGCATTCATGTGTATGTACATGAATACATTTTTTATCAAAATTTGAATATTTCTGTTTCCGGCTTTGTACCAGTCCCAGTTTACGGCGTCACCTAGTTCAGTCACCAACCCGGTTATGATAACATTGCTTGAGATTCGCCTTTAAAATTTGGCAAGCCCTAACAAATTCCAAAATACTTTGAATATTGAATATCATCGATAAACTTTACTGAACCATGTAACTTGGGCCTTGATGACAGCTGATTTGATCTAAATGTCCAATGTCATCAATAGCCTCCCACATGATGGCTGACTTTGTTACCACAAATTCAAGTGAACGTGTCTAGAGTCTAGACTAGCCCACCATATGTAATCATTAGTCCAATGATCTAAGTACCCATAAATGTCCCTGGATCTTGATGGCATCCTCTTTAAGTTTCATGTTCATGCCCAGGATAGTTATTGTATCCGCTATAATCATAAGTTTGTTTTGAATAAGATGCTCTGATGCAGGCGCGCTGTTTGCCTTTGATGTACATCCATAAAAACCTCCAATATTGCATAAATTGAAACCATAATGCTTGGGTGAGCTTCAAGGAATTTCAAAGAAGACTGAACCCAAGATATATAGTAACACAAGATGGTCTCATTTTCATCCATTTCCAGTTAAAGTACCTTGAAAGTACTTGGAAATTGTTACGGCTTAAATTTAAAAAGACATGCCTGGAGAATCAAGGTCGCAAGAACTTGTATGGAAGAACTCTGGCAAGGGTATAAAATACATTTGCTGATAGCAAAAGACTCGTAACAATAAAAGCTATAGCATCAAAATAAATTTCACAATCTCGCGACTGTAGTTTGCTTGTCTACAAGTATTTAAAAGGCAGAGTCATAAGAACATGTATGGAAAACTACCAGTGGCGGTGACAAACATATTTGCTGAAAGACTATGTCACAAGGTTCGGGTTCATGTTCGGATTAGGCAACCTTCAGGTTCAATTCGGGTTCGAATTTTTCGATGAGGTTCGGATGAGGTTCGACATAGGTTCGTCTATATATATATATATATATATATTCCAATTTACAGATATCATTTAATAAACATTATAAACATATTGAATTCACATAGATAAAAAATTTACATATTAATATAATTTAATAAACATTATAAACATGTTCAATTCACATAAGTATGTATTAAAATATTTAATACACATAAGTTATAATCATATTAATATAATTTAATAAACATTGTAAACACGATCAATTTGCATAGATATATATTAAAAATATTTACCACCTATAAGTTATAATATTTTAACCTAACACGTCAACACTAAAAACGAAAAAACGGTTCAGAAGTTACAAGTTACAGCCTGTCATTGTGTGAGATTCTCGCTGTTTCCGGAAGCATTGGCATCGGCTCACTGCAGATGTTGCTGAAAGGAAAACAGAGACCCTGTGCGAGGGAGGAGACCCTGCACGAGAGAATAGACCCTGCGCGAGGGAGGAGACGCTGCGCGAGGGAGGAGACCCTGCACGAGAGAATATACCCTGCGAGCGAGGGCAGAAACGTTTACAAGCGAAACTCACAGAGGAAAATGGCAAAACCGAAACCCGTGTATACCTGGCGAATTTAATGCGGAACCTCAATGAATTCCAATTTTTTTTTGAGGTTCGCTGAATTTCGAACCTTAAGGTTCGAATTCGGCGAACCTTGTGACATTGCTGAAAGAGAAAAAGTCTCATTAGAAAAGGTTAATTTGTTATTACCCTGAAGATTTAAGTTAAAGTTGTACCCATCCACATCAATGTGGAAATAAAAGGTATAGTAGTGGCCCAATAAATTCCACAATATGAATAAACAGTCAGATGGGAAAAGCAAAAACAAGCTGAAATATAAAATCTGTGATCAGTTGCAGAGAATAATATAATTTTATCTTACTTCCATGAATAAATTTAAATCAGACTAAAACATAAAAAGGAGTGAACCAAATCAAAAGCTTGCCGATTTGATAAAACATCAATCGTTCTAATCTTACAAAAATCATCAAGCGGTGTCAAAGCTTACCTTGTAAAAGGAAGCAGAATCACCCTCTTGAGCATCAGGCCAAATCTTTGCATCCAGTTCCCTTGCAGCACTAGCTTCCAGATTGGTAAGAACTACCTGTAAACCATTAATCAGAGTTGTTCATCATCACCTCCGAAGATTTATTCTACGATCTCTAACTCCTCAATTATATTCACACTCTCTAATGCCATATTTCCAAATCCAATTCAAGCCTTTTATTGCCACCATCATTTTCAAGTTAAACAAGGGGCTTAGTTTATCTTACATTGAAATGGTTACACCAAACAAAGCTCATCCAGTTTGATAAATAGTTTGCTTGCATTACATAATAAAGCTACAATAAAAATATCATTGAAACAAAACAGACCATAGGAAACCTTCATATTGTTGTGGAAGTAGATTCTGCCCATAATGATCATCCAAATCCCATCCTTTTGTAAACATGGCAACCAGCAATACTGTATACATATATTCTGCTTGATAGAATCATATCCTTTTATTTTTATTGGTATTGATAAACTAATAAATTTTAAATCTTCACAACCCCAAACCTCAATTAAACAATGAATTGATATGCCGTATATTCAAAGTACTTAAGGGCAGCTGAGTCACTAATGATTCATACAAGAAAGAGACACAGCTAAGTCACTAATGATTCTTGAAGGCCGACATGACCCCAAGAATGACAATGCTGAACCTGAAATAACCTGGTCAACCTACAATAATAACTTGACCTCAAGAATGAAAATCCTGAACCTGAAATATCTGACCAATTACAATGATAACTTGACCTCAAGAATGACAATGGTGAACTTGATAGAACCCGGCCAATCTACAAGGGTAACTGAAGTTTGACCAAAGACGGCTTCTAACTGAAATTACCAGGCTGACCTATAATAGGAATGTTTCTAAAGGCTGCACTCATATAAATACCACGCAGTTGGGGCACATTTTCAGACATTTAGAAATGGATTTGTTTTCTCTCAAGGTGAGGTGCCTTCCTTTGCAACTTCAGCAACTTGTTTTCTCACCCTAAATTTATCTTTCTCAATATAATGTTTGTCATTCCAAAGCCATAACAGCCATACTGTACATAAAAACATGAACTATTGTTATTGAGGTCAATGTATTCCCTATCAAACAAAATATTTTATTTTAAACAAGGAAAACTTTTTTTATTTACCTACTTTTTTCCTCTAAATTACATCATGCATAAAGCATATGAGCGGCTAAGACTTAGTTCTTGACCCTAGCATGGTAATCAAATACTATGATGGCAATTCTTCTGCACCCTGATAAGATTTCATTCCCAGGCGCATAGTTGCAAATTTGCAATACTCCTGGTTCCCGAGTAGTCCAGAATATGGCAAGTATGACCCTTGACCAATCAATATATGCCATAACCCTGAGTATGGCAGAGTACTCTGGTGTCAATACTCGCCATACTTCCCTAGTGTTAGTGTTGGAAACATCGGCAACAGAAAATAATCACCAGGGGTATGGACATTGTGTTAAAAATGAAATAATCTTCACATGTGGCACAACCATCTCATAGTGGCATTAACTAATTTGGATAGGCATTAATTATGGCTACACCGACAGATATTATAATACTAGGTTGACTTCAACCTACTCAACTTTCATATGGAGGCTCAATAACCATTTATTTAGCCTGCTGGCACCATTCTTTTATGCAAGTGACCAAGCCTGCTGAAAGCATTCTTTTATACAAGTCATTAAGCCTGCAGACACTATATCTTTGGCATTCTCTTGTTCTGTGAATGTTTTCTCTCTAGAGCATCATTTGGACAGCTCTATCACATCTCTCTATGGTTATTTTGTCCTTTGCTTTACAGGTTTTTGGGTTTGGTTGTTTGGTTCCATTCGATCCCTTCGCTCTCCAGTGATCTCAACATGGTATTAGTGCAGGTGTGAGCATTCACTACTCATTTCTTTGCTATTTTGGGGGTTTTATTATTGGCTGGTCGTGTCAATATTTCTGTAATCGGATTTGGCATGCAGAAGAAACCCTTACCAGAGGAATATCTGGATTTTTTATTGTGTTTTGTTGGCTGGAAAGGTGGTTTTTATTAGGACTGTGTCCGTTTTCTTCACTTATTGCAAGTGCCGTGTCCATAGATAGGTGCACCAAGCATTAGGGTTCACTTGCGATTTATTTCAGCATTTTTCAGGAGCTGTTCCAGGGATATTGGCTTGTAGCATCACTATTTTTTATGACTTCAAAACCTGTCTTTCAGACTTGACTTTTCAGCAACAGTTTGGAGACTTTTGACTGGTGGCATCTCTTTTTTGTGACTGGACAACTAGGATTTCTAAAACTGATTTTTCAGCAGCAGTTTCAAGAATTTTGTCTATACTCTATAGGCACTCACCTGAGGGCCACAGATCTAGGGTTTCTCAGATCATCTCTTGTTTAGGGTTTTATGCTAGGGTTTTCACCTAAATCACTTGACACAAAGACAGCAAACACAAGGATTCATGTGTTCAACACAGACTTGTAGACCCCTGGAAATGCAACACAGAATATATATATATATATATATGAAAAAATTACAATCACAAAAATAAAATATAGACATAGAGATTCAAAATTTTGCAGCATTAACAAAATACTGATACAATCATACCAGTCACTACATCAAACACACAAGAACTTAGAATATCCAATATGACAATACACAAAAAATAGAAGTATAGAAGTTGGAACCATAAACTATAATTTTCTCAATGAGTGATTTCATGTCATCAAATCAGAATAATAAAATGTATTTCGAAGATAAGATCATAGATGATGATGACACTAACACTATAGGTGAGGTCCGAGGATGCCAATGGAAAATACATTGTAGGGTAAATACATTGAGATGCACTAGGGAATAGTGTCTGACACGCACATGCTGGACACATGTCCTATGCCAAAATGTGTCAGACATGACGCCCTAGCATGCCCCATGTGTCATCCTGTCTGACGCAATGATATGAGGCGTGGGATCCTAGGGGGACATGTCATCCTACATTTAACCCACCTTCAAGCAGTGTTGAAAAACTCTCCGAAAATTCGCCGACTTTTTAAAAAGTCACGTTTTTTTCCCTCAGCCGAAAAATGGGCTGGAAAACATCGCGATTTTTTAATTTTTCAAAAAGATGCAACTTTTTCCAATCGCGACTTTTTCCAAAAGGTCACAACTTTTTCCAAAAAGTCATCATTTTGGCTAAAGGGGCTAAAATGGCTAAAATGGAAAGTCCCAACTTTTTCCGAAAAGTCCCAACTTTTAGAAAAAACTCCCCATTTTGGCTAAAATGGCTAATTTTCCAAAAATTAGTCATTTAGACATTTTGTTTTATACTAACACCTTTCCTCTATCATTTAAATGTTTCAAAACTTTGTTGTATTTAAAGATTAAACCATGGATAAGCTATAAAAAAAATGTATCCATTTATCAAAGATCACAATGTTAATTGAATTACTTCTTTTCACTATTAGGAAATTTTTTTAGCAAACATATTTTTAGGAAAAAGAGACCAATTTGGGATGAGTGAAAAATACATCTATGATTTATCACCAATACAAAACAAGAAATACATTTAATCATTGACAACCAAATCAATAAACTATACCTTTCAAAAATTAGGTTTAAGTCATAGGATGGAGGTACAAATAAAGAACATTTATGAAAACCTTATATAAACCTAATCATTGCATTAGGGAAAAATATGAAGTATGAATGGAAAATAGAATAAATTGTGAAGTAAAGATATTATGAAAACGAGAAACAAGTAATAAGTAAAAAGGAAACTCGAGAAGAGGGCATTGATATTAGATAGCAAGATGCTAGTTTTCCTCATATACATTTATATATGTGATGTCATTTTTTATTGGTTATCCAATTTTGAGACCTTGATTGCACAACTATGATGTTTCAGGATTCAGTATCAACTTTGATGTACCATTTTACATTTGGCGTGACTGCATGATGATGATATATATCAGTGCTTTCTCCATATTTATGTTCCAATGTGTTTATCTGATGTCATTGTTGCTTTATACATTTAAAATTTTGAAAAAAAATGAATGTATTTTGTAATTTTTAATGTTTATCAACTCGAGCGGGTGTGGCTCATTGGCATCGCTTGATATGAAGTCACTTGCTGTAAAGTAGGTCAGGAGATGAAATCCCACCCAGGTTTACCTGTGTCCAATGTCTTGTGAGTGGGTGTGGGGCACCTAGGGGTATAGTGGTAGCAGGAATGGATCCTTGGACCCTATGTCAAGCGAGTCCCAGCCCAGCACTAATTGTTGATTCCCCTAGTCCCAATTAAAAAAAAAATTAGTCAACTTTTGCCGATTTTTCCCGATTTTTTCATCGATGTTGCTGACAAGTTGTATTTGGGACCCTTGCCAACTTTTTGCCGATGCCGACCTTTTCAACATTGCCTTCAAGAGCTCACTATAGCAATTGATCTAGCGCTTGGATCATCTATTTTCAAGGCTTATTTCATCATTTGGTCAAAAGTTTTCTCGGCATCACCTACAAGGCTACAAGTTCAAATCTCTTCCTTTGGGGTTTTATCCTTTTGTAGTAGTTGTGCTTCTCTTCTAGGGTTCCTCGGGTATATATAAGGACTTTTTACCCTCTTTAAAATATCAACACTTTCTTTCTAGGACTTCTCACTCTCTTCAAATCCAACACTATCTCCTTTTTTATTCTTTGCAATAATATTTATCAAGAGTTGTATTTTAACTAAGGCTTATGTTGCCCTAAAAAACAAACAATGCAATGCAGATTTCTTCCAAGAACCACTACTATTTACTTCTTTGGTCTCTATACAAGACTCCTTGAAGACTTTACAAAGCCTTCTTTGTTGAACCTAATGACCTCAAAATGCTCTTTGCCCTATTCAATGAGGCTACTTATATTTGGGAAATCCGATGCAAAAGAATTCTATATGCAATTGTTGTCATATGAAGAGTTGTGCCTTGAAGTCTTGCTTGACTTGTTTTCTAGAAGTTCTAAACATGTTTAAGTGTCACAATGTGTAATATCCCAAATGATATTCTATTGTATTTTGCTACTACGTTTGTTTGTTCATATACTCCATATATGCTAGAAAGCTGAATAAAATATGCATGCAAAAGTGTCGTGCAAAATGGCCCTACAAAATAGTTAATCTGGAGAAAGAATAGCGCAAGATTTTTAGTCAGGAGATATACACATACCACTGATAATCAAGTTGATAGTCCTCCAATAGATAAGATGTCTGCAGTGTTTGTCAGATGATATAAGATAATAGTGCTCCTCTTCCTAGATTTGACGCCCAAAGACACGAGTTCCCTCTTTCTGATGAGGTTGACGTTTTTGAAGGAGGAGTTGCTTGTTGATGCCCAGACTTGGTGGGGATGATGGTCTAGACCTTCTGGAGAGATGAGAAGGCACATGTAGAGATTTGCCTCCCCTAGGGTACCTAACGAATTGTTTTGCTCTGGAGGGTGATGTCTCCCTTCCTCCATGAATCTGCTGCTCGAGGCCCCTGGATATGCAAACTATGAACTGATAATCACCCAGTACGGTGAGATGAATCTACTGAGAGAGATAGTTAAGACATGCAGAGGAAAGACTGAGCTTTTGTGTCCCAGGGAATTCATCTAAGGATTTCCAGCTATTCCCCTAGCTGCAAAACGTGAACCTGCAATAAATCTCTCTCTGTGTGATGGATCACTGAAGATGAATGAATATGGTGAATACTGATGATAGACCCGAATGATGTACCCTGAAGTGATTAGGGCAAATAGATTTCACTGCCGAAACCCCTTGTTAGCTGAAGACCTTCGTCTCCAACCCCAACTTGTTGCTGCTGCACTTACTGCTGCTGCTCTAGAAACCAAACTCAATAATAATAATCACGGATGCCCTCTTTGGTTCAATCACCATTGATGATGGCAGGTAAAAGCTAGCAGACCTAAAGTTCTCTTCTTCAGACTGAAATGCTGATTGAAATCTCCTTCTGCAAGCACGATTCCACAATTCTACTCCCGCAATCAACTTTCTGCAAGCTTGGATTCTCCTGCAACCAACTTTCCGCAAGCTTGAGTTCCGCAGCTCAATCTCTGCAACTGAGTTTTTCCACAACCATCTTTCCACGAGTTTGAGTTTCCGAAAGCTTGAGTTCCCGCAACTGAATCTCCGCAATTGAGTTCTTCTGCAACCGTATTTCCGCAAGACCCTTTCCGCAATTGCGGATTGCGAATTGCGTATACAACTTCCCACTTTTCCATAATGGGCTTCCGCAATTTTCTTCTCGCAACTTCCTTTTCCGCATTTCTTTTGAGTCGTCGATTTCTTGCAAGCACCTTCCTGACTGTCGATCTAAGATCAGATGCGGATCTCACTTTAACGTTGCGAATCTTCACTTTTCTATTGCGGAATTTATCCACAACCGTCGATCTACTGAAATTCGCAAACTTCAATTCAAACTGTAACAGTCGAATTGATTCATGAGCGATCGATCTTCTATGCAATTTTATGCATCTCCGCCTTTAGAAATCATTTAAACATTACTGAAGATTGATTCACACAAAGAAATAAGCAAATGTCTGGTTATTGAAAAGAAGACATCAGATAGTCACATATATGCAGAGTATTAAGACTATGTTCTTCATTTCATTAACCACTGTTACATACACTATCTCTCGCTCGCTCACTCTTTCACACATCTATTCCTATTCCTATATATCTCTAATTATTACATTTCATTCTTAATATAGAATTCTATCAAACCTGTCAGATCCGCAACAAGAGGATCTGAACACCTAAGAAAGTAAATATGTAACTAATCTATCCTCAAGAAACCTCTTACAAGATTCAAGGGCATCTCTGGCAAATTGTCCTTATTACATTCAAGCCATCCCTATCTATAAAACAGATTAAAAAATCAACAACCAACCCTATATTCTAGAAAATTTACATGGAAGCCGAAAAATAACATTGACTTCTTATTCAGCAAACAATGAATTTTGACTCGATGCTCCTGAGTCCTGCATCACTTCTTATACATGTACTTTTAGGGTTTGCATTTCACTTTTAGGGTTTGTGTGTCACTATTTGCATGCATGCAATTCTAATTTCATGTTGACTTTAAGACTAAAGAAATAAGGCTTTCTTTACCATGCTGATGACTTAATACTAAATGAATGTTCTGTTCTACTCTAAGTATCAAATGTCCTCAGTCAATTGCCCTTTCAGGAAATACTCACTCGAACCTATGGGAATTATATAGGTTAGCAGGTGTTTTGGTGCTTAAGTAGAAGAGGACATTACAATCTTCCCCGCTTGAAATTGCTTGTCCTCGAGCAACTGCAAACTAGGATGCTGCAAAACATGTTCTTCCTCCCATGTGGCGTCTTCCATAGGCAATTATTTCCATTTTACCAAGTATTCTCGAATTACCCTGTTTCTGAGTTTCTTTTCTCGAACCTGTAGAATTCTCTCTGGAATCAACACCAAAAGCCCTTCATCATCTAAGGGGGGTAGTTCGCTCGATGGAGCAATGTGTTGCCCTATTGTTTTCTTAAGGTTTGATACATGAATTACATTGTGAATTTTGCTTTCCTCTGGAAGTTCTAGTTCATAAGCCACCTCTCCAACCTTCCTGACAACCTTGTAAGGACCATAGAAGCGACGTTTTAGCTTTTCTGCCCCTTTTCACTTCAGTGAGGATTGTCTGTAAGGTTGTAGTCATAAATATACCAGGTCTTCTACCTCAAAACTACATACAATTCTGTGTCGGTCTGCATATAGCTTAGGTTCGTTCTGAGCTGCTGGTAGGTTTTCTTTTAGTGTAGATTTTCCTTTAATATTCAAACTAGGGCTAAATAGCAGTGTTCCACCAAGTTTCTGGGACGGGGGGGCGTGGGAGCGGGGAAACGCACATTTGGGGACGTGTAGAGACACCCCAAAATTTTGGGGTATTTTGGGGGACGGGGGGGCGAGGAGGCGTCAAGGTCCCTAACATAGGGGGGTCGGTCTCTAAAATTATAAAAAATAAAAAATAAATAAAAATATGAACCCCAACATATAAACATATCAATTCCGCATCCCATCAACATTTGCATACTAGCATGCCTATGTTCCTGAAGAATTTAGTGTAATTTAATGTAATCGTTATAGCCAAGCATATAATATCGATGTTTGTTTTTTTTATTTGTTTCTATTTCGTTTTAAAATGACCATTTAGTGTAAAAACCTAAAATTTAAGATGAACCATTTCTTTTTTAAGTAAAAAAATTAAAAAAATCGAGGGCAATGGGGGCCTGTTGGAGCCCCCCATTTTCAGGAGGGGGCGTGTGGGAGCTCCCCAATCCGGGAAACTCCTAGACCCGCGTTTCCCCAAGTTTTGCAGAAAGGGGGGCGCTGGGAAACGTTTCCCATGGAGCCCCCCAGCCCCCGAGGCGTGGGAAGCGTAGGGGGCGAGCCCCCGACCCTGGGAGGCGCGTCCCCGTGGAACACTGCTAAACAGTGCATGTAAATCTCTACTGATAACCACACATGAATATCTTTTACAGTTATGCAGCGGAATATAAAACTGAGAAATAAATCACAACAACACATCACAATATTGACACTATTATTTTGGGTATGGAAACCCCCGGAAAAACCCAAGATGGGAAAACCGGTGCAGCGGTCAAATATAGATTTTATTATGAGAAAATATGGAACTTTAACAATCACTACAAATTCACCCAAAACTGGCGAATGCAGTACCCGACAGAATCACTAGGCAAATCCCACCTAAACCTCAACACCCTTCTGTGTGAGTGTACAGCCCAGCTGTACGAAGCTCGATGATCCTGCTGCTCGCTCCTCTGTCTTCTCAGCTAAATCATCTGGCTGACTTTCTCTCCCTGTCTGTATCATGTCTCTATAAAAATACAAGTCTGTGTGTCCTCTCCACCAATTGATCTCTCTTTTATAACTTTAGGTAAAGCGAAAACCCTAATTTCACTTTCACTTTAACTAGTGGTAAAGCCAAAACCCTAATTTCACTTTCACTTTAACTAGTGTTTCACTAAAGTTAATTTAGATCACTTTAATTTATTTTCCAAAGTAAATTAAATAGAACTGGTTTCCTAATTTAGGTCTTCTGCATGCAAGAACACATGCATGCAGGAAGACCTTCCTTGTTGCTACTAGTTTAACATTTAGAAACTTAAGAATATCTTGACTGTCCTGTACCCAATCTTTTGCCTTAGGTGCTCTGTTGTCCCCGAAGACTAAATCTGCAAAGTTCAGTGCCTCATAGCTATATAAAGCTTTGAACAAAGTCATCTTAATAGACATATGGTAAGTAGTATTATAGCAATACTCCCCTAGGTGTAGCCATTTAATCCATGTCCTATGTTGCCCTACAACATAATTTCTCAAATATCCCTCAATCCATTTGTTGACTATCTCTGTATGCCCATCGCTCTGAGGATTATAACTCGTGCTAGTAGCTAGTTCAGTGCCCACTAATCTGAACAGAGCCTTCCAGAAGGCACCGATGAATTTACTGTCAGGATCCCTGACAATGGTCTTTGGTAGTCCATGGAATCTAAAAACTTCTCTGAAAAACAAGTGTGCTATCTGTGATGCTGAATAGTCTGAAGAAATAGCAAAGAAGTGCGCAAATTTTTTCAACCGATCTACTACCACGTATAAGCAATCTCGTCCATGTACCTTGGGTAAACTCGTAATGAAGTCCATCGAGATGCTCTCCCATTTCTGCTCCAGTATAGGTAATGGCTGAAGTAGCCCCACCGGATGAGTGTGTTCGATTTTATCCTGTTGACACATACTGCATTCCCAAACATGTTGTATTACATCCTCCTTGAGGTCTTTCCAGGAGAACCTCTCTCTAATCTGTCTGTAAGTTTTCAAGAACCCATGATGCCCTGATAGTGATGATTCATGCGATGCATGTATAATCTTTTGCTTTAAAGCTGACCCTGGAACGAGGTATATCCGATTCTTGTAGTTGATGGTGTCGTCGATTACCCTATACCTGTCATCCTTTATTTGTCTGTCCAACAATTCACAAGCAAATTTATTTTTGGAATATTCCACCAAGAGAAGAGATCTCCAATCAGTAGATATACTCATGAGTGATAACGAGGATGGTCGCCTAGATAAAACATCAGCTACAACATTGTTCTTCCCTTTAACATATTATATTTCAAAGTTGTATTCCTATACCTTGCTGACCCATTTTTGTTGACGCTCATTCAATTATTTCTACTCCAAGAAGAATTTGAGGCTGTTGTGATCTATCTTAATTTCAAACCTGCTTCCCACCAAATACTGTCTGAAATTTGTTAAGGCATGTAGGATTGCTAGCATCTGCTTATCATATATAGAGTAGAGGTGTTCATAGTCTTTAAGTTTATGGCTTTCAAATGCAATCGGGTGATGGTTTTGCATCAATATCGCCCCTAGTCCCTCTCCTGAAGCATCACACTCGACTATGAATGGCTGTGAGAAATCTAGTAGTGCCAAAACTGGACAAGAACTAATGATTGTTTTCATTTTTTCAAAGGTTTGTTGTGCCACTTCTGTCCAGATGAATGCCCCTTTCTTTGTAATATCAGGGAGTGGTGCGGCGAATTGAGAGAACCCCTCTATGTATCTCCTGCAATATGTGCAAAGGCCTAAGGTTCCCTTCAGTTATGTTACATTTTTTGGTGTAGGACAATCCAAGATAGCTCTAATCTTTTCCATGTGAACATGTACTCCAACTGCGCTTATTATATGCCCTAGATACAATGTCTAGTGCATACCAAACTCACATTTAGACATTTTTGCATAAAGAGACTGTTCTTCTAGAATTCCCAGTACCTCATCTAGGTGTCTCAAATGCTCCTCCCAGGTTTTACTGTAAATCAAAATTTAATCAAGGAACACCAGTAAATATTTTCCGCAACTGATCCTTGAAGGTGTGGTTCATGCAAGATTGGAAAGTTGTCAAGGCGTTGGTGAGTCCAAAAGGCATGACTAAGAACTCATAATGACCATAGTGGCAACGAAAGGTTGTTTTTGAAATATCCTGATCCGTTATTCGGATTTGATGGTACCCTGATCGAAGATCAATTTCTGATAAGTATTTTGCCCGCTGTAACTCATCCATTAATTCATCAATCCTGGGGATGGGATACCTGTTTTTGATGGTTTTCTTGTTGAGTGCTCTGTAATCAATACACATCCGCAAGGTGCCATCTTTCTTTTTTACCAAAACCACCGATGATGCAAATGGACTAGAACTTGGGCGAATATAACCTAGTTCCAACAATTCCTTGATTGTTTTCTCGATCTCATCCTTGTACCTTTTGGGATGTATGTATGGAGTGGTGATGAATGCATGTGTCCCCTCCTCTAACTCAATAATGTGCTCAAACCCTCTAGTTAGCAATCGAGTTGCTAGAAGAGCTCTGAATAGCCTCTCATGTTTCTATAATAGTGCCTGTATATCCGCTGGATGTTGGGTGCTGTTATCGGGAGGTTTTCTAAAAGTAACAAATCATTCGATTGGCCATTCTAAGTCTCCCTGTCTGAATAAGGCCTCCATTCTTTGTGACGATACTAGTTTGGGGGGATAAGTGTTCATGCCCCTCAAGACTACCCATTTTCCATCCTGTCCCTGGAATTCCATTTCCATTGCTCTGTAATCCGTAGTATATTTCCCTATTGAGTAAAGCCATTGAACCCCTAATACTACATTTGTATCAGCTACATTCACCATATAAAATGAGTCGATCATATTGTAGTTCCCTAGAGTGACATTTAGTTTGGGAATCCAATGGTTGCATTCCATGCTATTATTACCTGCTACCACTATGTTGAATCCCTCAAATTTTTTTGTATGAATACATCGCTTAGCCACCCATGTTGCATCAATGAAGTTGTGGGTTTCACCCGAATCAATTAACACACCAACCTTGTGGCCCTGTACTACTCCCCTGACCCTAAGAGTATGAAACCTGGGTACTACGGATAATGTAGCAATGACTCCCCCCAATGGTTCTCCTTGAAGTGACTCCTCCTCTACTTCCATCAATTCCTCGGTTGTTTCCTGTTCAGATTCATCCCCTTCACTCTCTGAGTAGACTACTATATAGTGGGCATGTGCTTTCCCTGCGCACCTGTGACCCATGGTTCCTGACATGTGAAACACAACTTTTTCCTTCTCAAATCTTTCCTCATGTCGTCGTCCAACCAAGTGTTTTTTGGCCATTCCTGTTGAAAAGGTTTCTTGTCCTTGTCTTTTATTGGGAAATTTGTTTTAGTCGGAAACCTGTTCTTAGGGATGGAGTATTGTAAATATTGGGTTTTGTTGATCGCATCTTGTAGAGTGGATGGCTTGTAGACTTTCACCCACACACGTAAAGGTTATGTCAAAGCTTATGAAAATAACATAATCAGCCTACCCTCGGACACATCTGTTACCATAACGGCTACTCTATGAAACTCTGAGATGAAGGCCTCGACACTACCCGTCTATTTGAGTTGTATTAGCTCTCTAAAATGTATCTTCGAGTCCCTTTTGTCAAACCGCTCCATGGGCCTCTGTGTGAAATCATTGTACGAACGGATGGTGTTGTGACCTAACGTCACTAACACATGGTACCACCACTCATGAGCCTCTCCATCCAGAAGTAAGGTATCCAATTTCATAGCATCTATCTTCGTCATAGGGTTGAGTTGGAAGTAAGTATCCAACTTCAGGACCCATATTCTCGTTGAACACCCGCGAGTCCCTTCAAAATTAGAGATGGTCAATTTGCCCAAGGTTTTCTACAATTCATAGTTCTAGGTAAACCCTCTGTTAAAATTTATTGGCTGGCTCCTGCTTTTCATATTGCAAAAGTCTGAAAATGACATAGCTGCATGGAACTCATCTCCCAAATCCCTGTACTCCTCTAAATAAGCCCCAAATGGTTCACTAGGTTCTGCTGGCATGACTGGTCTTGCTACTGCATTCTCCGGAAAGTGAGGCATAGTAGGTCTGGATGGTTTGTTGTATATGTCAGGTGTGTTTTGCATATTAGTGTATACATGCTTCCCCCTACTACTGGTGAAAGAGGTATACTGCTATGACCCTGTTCTGGCTTAAGAGACAACCTGTTTATGGTGTGCAATACTTCTTTCTGCCCCTTTAGCTAGCTCATTCAATGTACTAACCATATTACGAAATTCCAACCTGTCTTCCTCTTCTCTTGTTCCCTTTTCTCTGTCAAAGTGTATCCATGTTGGGTCTATGTCTGAATTGGTATCCTCAAACTGAATATCTTCAAATTCCTACTCCTCCATGTATCTACTCTTCCGTCTTCTATAAGTTACAAAAGTATCTTCCTCTGGATTCATTTACTTTTCATGTTCAAGCCAACGGTTGGCAAGGAACATGCTCTGATACCATTGTAATATCCCAAATGATATTTTGTTGTATGTTGCTACTATGTTTGTTTGTTCATACACTCAAGATATGCTAGAAAGTTGAGTAAAATGTGCATGCAAAAGTGTCGTGCCAAATGGCCCTACAAAATAGCTAATCTGGAGAGATAATAACGCAAGATTTTTAGTAAGAAGATATACACATACCATTGATAATCAAGCTGATAGTCCTCCAATAGATAAGATGCCTACAGTGTTTGCCGAATGATATAAGATAATAGTGCTCCTCTTACTGGATTTGAAGCCCAGCTACACAAGTGCCCTCTTTCTGATGAGGTTGACGTTTTTGAAGGAGTTGCCTGTTGATGTCGAGACTTGGTGGGGATGATGGTCTAGACCTTCCGGAGAGATGAGAACGCACATGCGCAGATTTTGTCCCCTCTAGGGTACCTAGCAAATTGTTTTTCTCTGGAGGGTGACGTCTCCCTTCCTCCACGAATCTACTACTGTTTGCCCCGGATATGAAAACTATGAACTGATAATCACCCAGTATGGTGAGATGAGTCTGCTGAGAGAGATAGTAAAGACATGCGGAGGAAAGACTGAGCTTTTGTGTCCCAACGAATTCTTCTCAGAATTTCCAGCTATTCCCGCAGCTGCAAAACGTGAACCTACAATAAATCTCTCTCTATGTGCTGGATCACTGAAGATGAATGAATATGATAGCCCTGCATGATCTACCCTGAAGTGATTAGGGAAGATAGATTTCACTGATGAAACCCCTTGTTAGTTGAAGACCTTCCTCTCCAACCCCAACTTGTTGCTACTGCACTTGTTGTTGTTGCTCTACAAACCAAACTCAATAATAATAATCAAGGATGCCCTCTTTGGTTCAGTGACCCTTCTTATATAGCTTAACATGTACTTTTAGGGTTTGCATGTCACTTTTAGGGTTTGTGCATCACTTTTTGCATGCATGCAATTCTAATTTCATGTTGACTTTAACCCTAAAGAAATAAGGCTTTATTTACCATACCGATGACTTAACACTGAATGAATGCTCTGTTATGCTCTAAGTATCAAATGTCCTCAGTCAGTTCCCCTTTCAGGAAATACCCGCTCGAACCTATGGGAATTAAATAAGTTAGCAGGTGTTTTGGTGCTTAAGTAGAAAAGGACATTACACAATGCATACAATCCTTAAGCAAAAAATAAGGCAAGCAATGGCATTCACACACTACATAGAAACTTACACTAGAAACCTCGAAAAGAAAAACCAGCTTAACTTAGAGCTTCACTGCTCTCTTTGCTTCTTTTTCTCATTATGTTAATTCAACCGTTTACAATACAATATTAGGCATTCACCAACCTCCAAAACCCTAATTCCCAAACCGAAATTTGATTACAATGGGTCGAAAACCATTGGCCTAAAATAGCTAACAAACGGAGCAAAAACAACCCAACAAACTTTTCTCAGGGCCTATGCCCTTGAATCCCTAAATGGGGGCCCACTGCCCCCCAGCCGAAGGGTGTGTCCCTCCCTGGACCCCCTTCATTCGAGAATTGTCCCTCGAACCCCTGCTGAAAGTGGGGTATTCCTGTGGAGAATATAACACATATCCAACATTCTCCCACTTGTTGTTTTCTCTGCATACAAGGAGTACATGATGTTATCAGATTAGTGATCTAGGGCACAAATCTCCATTGCTTATCTACACCAAGAAAACTTCTCAATGCTCACAAATTTTTTCAATGAATCTAAAACATTCTCAAAAGTGTCGACTTTCTCCAGCAACACCTTCTTGCTTTCAAACATGTCACTAACAAAGTGATATTGCACATCTATATGCTTTGTATTTGAGTGATAAGACGGGTTCCTGGCCAGGAGGATTGCACTCTAACTCCCACTACAACCTCTTTACTTGCATGAGCGGTTGCCATGTACTCATCTTTTGTAGTTGATATTGCCACTACAGCATGCTTCTTACTCATCCAACTGATAGCACCTCCAAATAGGTTAAACACATACCCACTTGTAGTTCTTTTATCATCCACATCTCCAGCCCAATCAACATCAGCAAAGCCATGTACATTCAACACATTGTCCTATCTAGGTCTTCCTTGATAGCAGATTGCAATATCTGTAGTTCCACATAAATACCTCAACACCCTCTTTACAGTTGTTCAATGCTCCTTTCTCTATTTTGACATATACCTGCTCCAAGCTCCCACTTCATGGGAAATATCTTGTCTAATGCATACCATGGCATACATCAAAACTCCTACTACACTAGCATAACGAACACGAGAATGTCTTCTTCTTCTCAGTCTAGGGACACTATTCTGCATATAATATTACACCTACAGGAATAGAAACTTTCACCGGTTTACATTCTTGCATATTAAACCTGTGTAATATTGTCTCAACATGTTTTCTCTAGTTCAACAAAAGTTTCCTTTCTACACGATTTCTTTTAATCTCCATCCCCAAGATGAAATTGGCAGCACCAAGATCCTTCATGTCGAACTTGGAGGACAGCTATGACTTCAACTCCTTGATAACCTTTTTTTATAACCTTGAAACAAGAAGAGGAAGACAAGGAAGAAGACACTTTTAACCCATTGCTTGAAGATAAAGATATTGTCAAAGAATTTCGTGAAGAAGATCAACCCCTAGTAAGATCACATGCAGGAGCCACTGTTAAGAATCTTTAGTTCAGGATTTTGTCAAAGAAGCCAAGGAAGAGGACATCTTGAGCCATATGCTTGAAGAGGAAGATACTTTTGAAGATGAATACAAAGATGTTGTAGAAAGTGAAGCCAAGAAAGTTCATGGTGAAGATCAAGCCCTGGAGTAGGAGCTCGAAGAGGAAGCACATGAATACCAAGAAGCCTTAATTGAAGAAAGTGAACAAGAACCGGTAAGCTCTCCTTATCATTGTTTAGAAGATTCCTATGATTTCTTGGACATTTAGGGAAAAAATAGCATAATTCCTTTGTGTGATAAAAAAACGATGATTATTGGAGGTTTCTTGGCCCTCCCATCTTTGACTCTTCAAGGGCTAAGAGTCTTGTACGTGATCCTTTGGGTCACATACGTGTTCCAAAGATGATGTTCATGATCATTTCTTGCCTTATTGAAGTGAATACGTTCACAATTTGGATCAGCCAAGACGGAGTTTTATAAGGAAGAATTTGTCAAAGAAATTCATGAAGATCGTGAAGAAAAAGAAGCTCTTGTTAGAGAACCATTGCTCGTTAAAGGGCCCCTTCTGTTTGGTAGGAATTTAAAGAAATTCATGTTCAAAATATTTTCCATTGTTCCAACTCCATTCAAAATGAAGGTAATGACATCAACTCAGTCTATCATTGACATGATTTTGTTTTGCACTATTGCCAAAGACAAGGGAGGAAGCCCTAGCATGAATGATATGCTAAGGTGGCTTCATTGGTGGTATGATTTTACTTGATTTGTATATGTTATTATGTTTTAGTAGATAGTAGGATGAATGATCTCTTGCATGATCATTCTGTATGTCATTTTCTTTACCTTAGCATTGCATATTGTCATGTTGTTTTTATGCATTTCATATTTTTTGTCTCCCTACATGCATTTGACAATCTTTGTTGTTTGAAATGTGTGTAGGTACCAAAAGTTTCAAGGGGCTCTCATGCACTCAAAGGAAGAGCACATGTCCCATAGTTGGAGCAAATTGTTACACCCCAAATTCTCTATAGTGTGTCTTACTAAATGGTCCCTCTACAACCCAACGTTCTCTCTCCTTGGCCCTCTTCCAGAAGATGACGTCATCTCCTCGCCAAGTTGTACTACTAGTTTGGGGGGCAAGGGGGGGGGGCATCGAGGGATTATCAACACTCTTGGGATTAGATGGGGCATGACACCCTCCACCGTGCTCACTCCAACCTTCAGTTCGAAGAGATTTTCTCATGTTTAGCTATTTTAGTCATTTTGGGGTAAACTTTGGAGAAAATGCCCAAAGTTACCCACAGACAATAGACTGGATTATTTTATACTAATTTTGTTATAATTTTAAGTTGACATTTTATAATTTCAAATTGACACTTTCAAGGCATGTCGACCTAGTTATTTTTGTAGTATTTGTTATGATTTAGCCTATAATGTTGCATAACATTTCATGGCCTCCTCTTGGATGAGATCTCCTTCTAACATGCTTACGGTAGTGCACACTTTTGATGGTATGTTATAATGGAGACCAAAAGCATCCAAATAATAGCCATGTGTATGTTGTGTCGAAGCAATGTCTTAAAGATGCCTACATACCTAGATGAACTATTGTTATTGCATTGAATAAATTTGATTATGCAATGTTGTTAACCATCTGACGGGATTAGACTCGTAGGCAATGCTATGGCCTACAAGAAAAGGATGATGAAACTTGGTTTGAAGGACAAGTGATCCCATTGATATGCAGATGGATCAAAAGCAGAAAGCCTCTAGAAGCATGACTCTCAACCCAAAAGGAAAATGACTTCCTATAGAAACAATTAAGTGGAAGTCATGACAGCAGACATATGAGGGAAGAATACATACGTGGACACATTCCCCACAGGCCTAGATAATGTCATGTAGAGATCGGCAATTAGAAGCGGAAGGCTTCACCAGATGCTAGTCTCTCTACTACAGTAGTTCATCTCTTCAATGATTATGGAAGGTAGTTACTTTCAAGTTCAAGTCATGGTAGATGGATTCTGGAGGACGAAAGTTACTAGTCAATTTCTGAGGAGACAAAGGGAGTTAGCCCTTAAGATGAGAATCTTGGCCTATTGCATCTCTTACGATGGTGTGACAGAAACCTAACGAAGCCTTCCCAAGTTAAGGAAGAGAATAGTTGAGATCCTGAGCAAATCAAGCATGATGACTGTGGCTACACTGATGGCGATGTTGTTTTGATCCATACAAGATAGTTGAAGGATCCCTGATGTACCTGGTCATCACCAGGATGGTTATTTACATCATATCTATGGATTCTCTAGACAAGGAACAGGATGATTAGCTACAGAGAGAGTAGGATGCTCAAATGTAGAGGGAGCAAAATGCTCCATCACAGAGAGAGGACTCCTGGACACCTTCAGATGGATTCGGGAAACTAGCCTATTGATACTCTCTCTCAGGTACATGATTTCAGTGATATGATTTGTTAATATTTTTCATACCTAGAATAGGGTTGGACGGAAATGTCTACCCCTATATACTTGATGCCTCTGCGAGCTAACATGTGTGCAGGAAACTATATGAGCAGTATTCTCCTAATCACTCCATAAGGAGTGAGGAGATCTCTCGGACATCCTGAAAAAAGGGATGGAGAGGTTGGCGCACAACGGTACCTATATGACACAAGATGGGACCGTACTCTACTCCCTGACACTCTATGATGGAGTGGGAGATTGGTTCCAAAATTACACCCCTCACTAAGAGGGAAGGATTAGTTTAGTGTGAACTCTTTGTCCTAATGTGCACAACTATGCACAGTTACAGTGATTCTGGGAACACCTGAGTTCTAGGTACACATTCGTGGACAAGTAATTTTAAACCTATGAACTATGACGATGATTTTGGGAACACGAGTTCTAGGAAAACATTTGTGAGAGAGAATTTGATGTGGACACCTATGAACTATGACGATGATTCTGTATGAACTCCTGAGTTCTAGGTAGACACCTGTGAGTCATGCAACAATGCCTGACTCTGACACTGGTGAGTTATGTTATGCATAGCATCAATTCCAGTAAGTCATGGTACATGGCATTGTAGCTCATTGGGTAAGTCATGTCGAAATAACTGCCTTCGACCCAAGTAAGTTATGCTATGCATAGCTCTGATGCCATTAAGTCGTGGTACATGACTCCGTATGCCCACATGAGTAGAGACATAGTCAAGACCTAAGATGACTATCCAAAACTCATCCTGGGGATGGAGTAATTGTTAAGGTCTCTGAAGACTATGTGCATAGTCAACACCCCGAGGAATATCAGAGACTCATCTTAGAAATGAGGTAATAGTCAAGGTCTCCAAGGACTATGTGTGACTATCTGAGACTCATCCTGGGATGGAGTAATAGTCACAATATTGGTTTTGTGCGAACCTGTCTTCATATCCAGCATGAAACAGGGTTGGCTCTATCGAAAGACGTATGTGGTTTTCACATCCACCATGAAATAGGGTTGGCTCTATGAAAGATGTGTGTCCTTCATATCTAGCATGAAACAAGGTTGGATCTACAAGAAGAGGTATGTGACTTACATCTAGTATGAAAAAGGACTGGCTCTGTAAAATCTTACATCCAGTATGAAAAAGGACTGACTTTGTTGAGAGCTATATCCAGTATGAAAAGGGCCTAGCTCTGTAGTGGTACACCCAGCATGAAACAGGGATGGTTACTATACAAATATACCAATTTGTAAGATTTATGGATTGTACCCCATACAAATATGATCAAAGTCTCACATAAAGTTATGGCCTTTGTGAGCCCTCATATGATTATAGTCCTTATGGATGGTATGAGAAAATTGTAGCCCATGATGTGGCGAAGACTCAGTAACAGTGATAGTACTAGCGAGATCTTTGGGCTAAGTTGATGCACGTTGAGTACATGCATGTTCCCCAACAAACTTGGTTGAGCTGAAGCATGTTGACTTGGTGCATGCTTCCCCAACGAAATGGGTTGAGCAGAAGCACGTATGACTTCCCGATGTACTAGGAAGAGTTGTGGAGCTAGTACATCTTCTTTGATGAACTGGATTGAACAGACGCACGTAGAATGATAGACACTTCTCGACGAACTGAGATTGTGTTGGAGGGCCTTCCACAGAGATGTGTGAGACAGCGGTGATATACCGTTGATATCCAGATCCGATTCAGTTCATGATACTAATGATGCATCCCTGGCTAAGAGGAAGTGTTTTTGTAGTAGCTGTGTGAGACATCATCTCACAAGTCTGTCCAAGAAACAATAAAAGAAAATGTAAATTCTTAGTGAAATAAGACAAGTCAGCCCAAAAAATAAATAATAATAAAAGGTATTTATTATTATTTGACAAGTCGACCCCAGTAAGGCAGCTCGGTTGGCCACAGTTAAAATTCACCTAGAAAACTGCAATGTTCCACGGGGATGTGTCCCCTAGGGTGGGGAACGCGCCCTGTCGCTCCCCCATGCTTCTAGGATGGGGAAACTCCTACAGAAACGTTTCCCCACGTTTCCCCCTAGGGGGGGGGCTTCTAGGCGTCCCCCTGTCCCGCCCAAATTTTCATCTTTCACAATGAAAATAAATGCAACTTAAAATATTAAAAAAGTGTTTAAAAATTAAAACATAATTAAACGAAAATTAAATTAAATCCCAGAGTAACCTAAGAGTCTAAGACCTTCCTAAACGCTATCCTCCCACAATTTCATTTCATAATCATATTTGCAACTAAACTTGGAGCAGTCGTCACTGTTCTAAGTTCTAACTTCTCTATGTTCATTGTTCCGTATCTATTTGACTATTTCAGACTTCAGCATATGTTGCATTATCTTTTACAAATTTGAAATTTGAATTTAGATATACATTGCATAATGATAATTATGATATTTAGTTTTTAGTTTTTACATGGGTATAGTAACATAGTTCAATATCATTTACAAATTTGAAATTTGAATTTAGATATACATTGCATAATGATAATTATGATATTTAGTTTTTAGTTTTTACATGGGTATAGTAACATAGTTCAATATCATTTACAAATTTGAAATTTGATATGCTAATAACTAATCGATGTACACCCCATAATGATGAATTTAGTTTTTAGTTTTACTTTTTACATGATAATAGTTATTGTTGGGATTTATCATTTTTATATTTTAAATTAATTTTTATGACTCCGACGTCCCCCCCTTTCCCCGAAATTTCCCTAAAATTTGGGGTAGCTTCCACACGTCCCCCTTGTGTGTTTCCCTACTCCCATGCTCCCCTACCACGAAAACTCCATGGAACATTCGAAAACTGTATAAATAGGAGGGACGCCTCCTCATTTGGACATGCAACAAAAAGGCAAGTTCGCCTAGCAAAGAAAAAGTTCGCTACTACAGCTAGGAGACTCTTTCTCTGAGGTTTCTCTTTATCTTTCTTGGGGTTTGTGCTACTACAATATGGAATTACTTCTATCTCTGAATGATTTATCTCTCTTGGAAGGTCAAGCTCAGGGGTGACATTATTTGTCTATGGTTGGGAGATGATCTTGGATCATCATGGTTAAACGAGCTCCACATATCCTTTTTGTGCTTTGATATTCTTCTGGTGATCTTGTTTTTGCAGTTATCAAATTCTAACACTCCTACCTTCTAAGGCCAACTAAAGGAAGCTCAAAAGAGTACATTGTCTAGAGGAAGGGCCATAATGCGCCACTATCTGGAGGAGGGTGCTTGATGTTGCATCCTAGATGAAGTCGTTTGACTACCAAGATGGGGGAGAGACTATCCCTGTCGCTAGTGTTTAGAGGTCAATTGCATGTGTCCTAACTGAAAAGTTAAGGTTTGTGCCACCATATGTTTGTCTCTTGGTGCCCCTAGAGTAAGGAAGCACCAAAAAGAAAAAAGTGATACTCTAAGTGGATCATGGTCCTAACTAAGAATGCCTCTAGAGGGTGAAGGAGCAAAGTCGGAGGACTTCCTGCAAGTATAAAGTTAGACTATTATGACGACTCCTCTGAAGATGATTATGAGCAATATCAAGAGGAATGTGAATGGTATGAGGAAAACTTGCCATCTTGCAGAACTTCTTACAATTTCAGAAGGGACAAGGATTATTCTTATGAACCTGTGTATTATGAAGATGTATGTGCCAAACCACCACGAACTACTCCTATGGATGAATTAGAAATCTCGAGAGAAACATGTAAAACTTTACCCCAACAATATCAAGCATATCTTAATGTGATGGGAGAGGCATCTAAGATCCACCCTTTTGAAGACTTTGCTAAGTGGGTGTTTGGATATAGGCCTAATAGTGCAGATGTGGACTCATTAAAGAAAAATCAGCCTACTTGCGAAAACAACAAAGATTTATCCTGCCCTATAGATGAGGAAGCTATAAACACTTATAAGGACATCATGTGGAAGAAATTTTGTTCTAAAGGAGATGAAAAGAGCTTAGATACACCATTAAAGGAAGATGCAGAGATTCATAAAGTGGAGCATCAGTCACCTCAAGGTGATTGCAGAGAAGCACATGAAGAGGAAGGTAAACACAAGCACACAATCCTTACTGATGGGGGATGTGCAAATCAAAGAGAATCTATTGATGCATCCTTGAACTATGAAGGTGCACCTACTGATGGGTACTCACAACTCTATGTTGGTGACATAGAGATCAGATTTGAAAATGTCGCTGCAATACAAAGTTCTCATAAGCATGAAGATGAACCAAGATCAACTTACCCATCACCACTTGAGCTTCAAGTAGTGGATCAAATCAAGTAGAAAGAAGAAGAGGAGGTTCCTCAACAAGAAACCCTTTTTCTTAAAGGGTCGTTGAGGATGGATGAAAAGAAGATTCAAGCGACCCTAAATACTCTCCATAGCACAACAGATGCTTTGGTCTCAAAAATTTGTTGGAGAATGGCGGAGAAATATTCCATGGAGGACATCGAGAATGAATTAAGGAAATATACAACATCAAAGGTAATCTTTTGAATTTGCTTTCTGATAGAGATTATTTAATTGAGCTTGTTGGTTTGTATCATGGACTAACCTTGAAAAAAGTAGAAGATAATGACAAGCTCTCAAATGAGTTGGAGTCCACCCAAAATACACTCCAAAAATCTATGGTGAAGATTGAACAACTTCAAGAAAGGTTGCAAGGGTCCTTTACACCCTCCTACATATCAAACAGTCATTCAATGGCTGAAAGAATTTATGTTACAAAGGAGGAACCTCATGTAATGGTGGAACATGAAGTACATGTTGATATGCAAGTGCTTGGATAGGCTACATTCCAACAAGAAGGAAAACAAGCACTTGTTCTTGTTCAGACAGATTATGAGTTGCCTATTGGTGAGAGTTGCAGAACCTTGGAGGAGGCACATGATCTCACAAAAATTGGACAAGCCAATGATGGAGAAGATGCATTCAAAAGTTTGATAGGTAAGTGTCTCATTCACGTCTTGGATGAAATAATACATGGCCGATTATCTTGATGCACCTTATATTATTTTGGAGCAGCATTATAGGACATGGGATCCTCACCTATGTCAATGGGGCAGATTTGATCAAATACTTGATGCTTGTGTGTATGGGCCACATAATGATCTACTTAGACAAATGTACAAGCACTTTCATGATTCTTTGATGAGGTACCTTCTTGATGTACATTTGTATGATGTTGTTATGTACTTTTGTGATCTATATTTTGTACTCATGATGTTTGGAAGGGTGCAATACAAGAAATGGGATCCTAGAAACAAATAGTAGGGGATATTGAGTCACCACTTGAGAAGGTGATTGTAATCGGAGTACAGCAGCAACAAGCATGGTGGTTCCTCTTTGAAACATTCTTGGAATCTTGGAAATTCAAGTTTGGCAACTCAATACCAACTTCACAGAATTTTACAGCAGCAAAAAGGGGCTGAAAGTTCAGAAAAGGTTTTCAAAAAGATGGAGGTAAAGATTATTTGTGAAAATTTTTTTAGGATGGATTTTATTAATCATTTTGGTGTTAGTGGTGATGTCACGGGATATATCAATATTCAAAGATCCACATATCTTTATTTTTGGAAACACACAATTGTAGTACATGAGTGCCACTACTCAAATTGCAGCGAAGGTTTAAAGCAAAGTTTTGGAAGGAAAGAAGTTTATTCAAAATCCATGTTTGAAATTGCTTGAGAACAAGAAATCTTGAGTGGGGAGGACTGTCCCCAATTAAATAATTTCCAAATAACACTACCTGCAAATAATGTTCCACCAACCTACTAGTTCCCTAGGTTGAGAAGGAGACATAAATTTTGTAATAAGGGGCTATGGGACCCAAAAGGACTTTAGTTTACCATATTCACATTTAAACAATGTTCCCCAAGGTTTCCAGGACACAGGGACGAGTAGCGATGAAACGCAGAAACAACATATGCAAATGTACCCACCAAATTTAAGGAAACATTGAAGGGTACGTCAAGGTCTTTGACATAGGGGACCCCACTAGGCATACTACCAAATTTATTTAAAAATACATAAAAATTGAATTTGGAGCATAATTCATTAAAGTCTTTAATTTTATAGTCTTTAATTTTACAATCTAAAGAATAATACAATTTTACAACATACATCCAGTGAAATAAAATGAAATAAAACCATACATAAGCTACAACTAATAAAACCAATTCAAAAATACAACCATATTGGACAACAAAATGAAATTGAGGCTACTAAGAAGCAAAATAGTGGACAGTGTGGTCCTTTATCATTTAATTTTTTAATAATTTTTTTTTTGGTAAAAAATTGTCAAAGGAAACATGTGGACGCCGTTTTTTACGATGGAAATGTTTCCCTTCTGAGTTTCCTTCAAATGGGGACGTGGGGGGGCTTTTCCAAAGGAGTTTCCAAGTTTCTGAAATGTGTGGGGGCGTGGAAATATGTTTCCTACCCTTGGGGACGTGTACCCGTGTAACATTGCATTTAAATGGGTCACATAAATGATAAATGCTAAGAAAATAAGGTGGCATGGGTTTATGAAGACAATTGGAAGCTTGTGGAGCCTTTGGATGACTAGATTCCCCACACACTTGGCATGATCTTCATCCAAATTCGAACACATGGGTAATGTAACGTCATTGGAGGGCAATATGGTGTCAAATAGCATATAATGAGCCAAGGAATTCCAATTGGTAAAGGAGAGTAACTCCGATGGAAGAGGAAGAGACTAGAAGACAGTGTGTGCCACTTGGAAGGAGATTCCATGCACTCTATGACAACAAATGATGAAAGATTCTATGACAAGTATGACAAATTCAAACATGATTACAAACATATGACAGATCTGACATGACAGGGCTAAAAATAGCCACCAAGAGGTCAAATTTGGGAGTTAGAGGCAGCCATTCGAATTGGGGAAAGAATTGCAACATGAAGAGGATGACAAGTGTCATGAGAGTTACTAAACCACTAAGATGAGTTGGAGGAAACCCATTGAGGGAAATCCAGCCTTAGGAGGCCTCGTGAAGTTAATAAAAGGATGTCATGGGGAATGAGAATGAATTTTGATCATTTGTTAATTGGCCTTTGGCATTTTGGAGAGATTTTGCTTGTCCATTGCACAGTGAGTATTCACTCTCCCTACTTGTGAACCAATTTCGAGGGATTTGGATTCCTTTCCAAGTTGGTTGATGGAAAGGCCATTTAGACCTCTCATTGGAGCTTAATGAAGGAGTTTTAGTTACAGGTTGAAGGGCCATACAGTCGAATTCTCATATATTCCCCTATTCTCTCATTCCTTCTTCTCCATTCCCCCACACTCTCATGTCGAGGGCACACTTGTCGAAGTGGTGCTTGCGCTTTTCTGAGTATATTTGGTGCCCAAGCTATGAAATATGTTGTAGGGCTCTGTAATCTCATGTCCATATGCTCTGTAAGTCGAAATATCAGAAATACAAGCATGAAAGCCTTGGATTCCCATGCTCTTGAATGACTAGTTTTCATGTATTTGGCTTCCATTTTGGAAAGAGTAGTATAACAAATTTGTATGAGCACATTTCTATGAGTTTGATGATGTTAAGGAAGCCATATATTATGTAATGCTCTGTAATTTCATGCCCATATTCTATGCAGCTTGAAATCCAAGAAACCCATGTGTGAAAAGCTTGCATTTCCATTCCATTGAATCACTAGTTTCCATGACTTTGGCTTGAATCTTGAAGGAGTCTTCTATCATATTTGTATAAGGGTATTCCTAAGAGTTTTATGCTGTTGGGGAAGACATTTGTATTCTATATATTACCACCATGTTTTATATTACTCTCAAAACCATATATTCTACTTTTCATGTGTCAACGTTGAGCTAGTAATGCAATTTCCCTTAAGCAAATTCCATGAAAGTTACCCTACAAATGTTGCAAATCATAATATGTTTGCAGAACTTCATAACCATGATTAAGGACAGCCATTGATGTTTGATACTCATTTCCATACTCTGTTTTGAAATTTGGGAGGGTCGTACTTGAGTTGGAGAGCTAGTTTGCCCTTCACCCTTAGGGGGGATTTGAACACAATTTCCTAGTAAAATTGCATTGTTTCTCCTTGACCCAAACCAAGATGCAGAGGCCTAAAGTCTGACCCAAAGTGTCCATAGACCATGTTGGGATGTTGTAAGACTCACCATAACGTTGCCTTTAAAATTCGAGACCATTTGAAGTCAGTTGGAACCCCCTACAGTCTTGACTAGGAAAGCTCGAAAATTGCTCGAATTGCACCTTTCTCCAAAATTCCAAGTAGGAACATTACAAAAAACATGCTCTTCACCCAAGCAAACATACTTAATAGGCATGTGAAGTTTTTCTACTTTTTTTAATGTTTGGATTAGATGGTTTTAGCAAAATTGCAGGGTATCTACTATGCATAATTAGAGTATAGACACTAGACTAGTAGTACTATATGATCAGATTGCAGACACTAACTATAGTTATTGATTAGTACTATGCTTATTTTTGTACTCTAGGGACCATTTAAAGTCTCTTTGTTGATGTATTTTGGTTTAGAGATGAATTGCACTTGGTGTTATTTTGGCTATATGCACTCATACTTGCTATATACATGAGAAACTTTGCAAATTTGTGTATAATGGTTTGGATTCATATGGATGCACATGAATATATATGTTTTTTTACAAAATTTGAATATTTTATGTAGTTTTTGGTGGACCAGTTTTTTGGTCCGACCTTTTTCTAGTTCTAATCGAGTTCAGATTTTATCATTTTTCGCTTTGCCGGTTCCATGACCATTTCAATCTTGATAACATTGATCTGAAGAATCTAGTCAAATTCTAGAGCTTTGTAAGAAGAGGTCTCTAAAGAGACAATGAAACTACATGTGGATCTCGTAGTAAATAGGACACCGAAAGATGAATTGCTCCTCAGTCTCAACCTCACGAAGGTGGCATAGCTAGCATATATTGTCTGCCCTGTCGAGCTGGTGATGTGTCTCAACTCGGAGATGATGAGAGCCCACTCTGAACTGGCCTAAAGGAATACGAAAAGCATGTGCACAATGGCAAGATGTGTAAGGGGGCCGAACAATGAGACTGTACCTCAAATCCAAAAAGTGTGTAGCATAGAAGGCCATCTTGGAAGAGAGGCTTGGTCAAGAGAAATGGAGAACCAAGCCTGCAAGGACTCGTATAAACAAACATTGTGGAAATGAGTCGTGCTTGAATGACAAGTGGTTGTAATTCTGAATGATCCCTTTGAACACTAAGATCAAAATGTTGAGGTTACAAAGGGCCATGAGCAAACTCCAAGGAGAAGCCCAAATGCAAAGAGTTGCAAGAACATTCCAAGGAGGATCCCTAAGCGTAGAGAGACATGGAAAAGCTTGCTAACGGCATTGATTCGTTAGGATTGTTGAAAACTGAATCCAAGATGGCGAGTCAAGTCTCCTATTGCTTTGAGGGATGCACAATAGGCCAAATCCCTAAGAAGCCTTGGATCATAGCAGTAAGGATAAAACCTGTCAACCCTAGAAACAAAAGAAGCTATGAAAAGGACCACATTGCTAGAGGTGTGCAACTTGCATAAATGACAAAAGATGAAAGATGCCCTTCGTTGGTTACATCAAAAACCATTGGTATAAAACAAGAGAAGTTGGAAGAGCATTGGTATAAAACAAGAGCAGTTGGAAGAGCTTGCTCCTTTTTGTGGAAGGCTGAGCGTATAGCAAAGTCAATCCCTCAAAGAAGAGGAGAGCTAATCCCTCGAGTACTAAAGGGGGGCATGACATTGAGGATGAGGCTAGACCTGATGACTCCAAAAAAATGTTAAACTCATGACTTGAAAGGGTGCTCCGTAGCTGCCTACTTACACAGATTAAGGCCATTACTGTGAAGACACAATTTTCTTTCATTTATTTTTATATAAAATAACTCTTTTGAATCAAATTAATTACCATGATACATGTTCAAAATAAAATTCACAAAATCAACAATTCTTTATGCATTAAAAAACATATAATACAAAGTATTTTTTGCTAAGGAAAATAAATAAATAAATACATGACCAATACAAACATGCACTGGTACTCGAATTGAAGACTTCCTATTTCTATAGAAGTCTTCAACGGATCAATAATGCTTAAATTCTTCTTCGGGTAATTAAATTCTAAGATGATTTTTGCACCGAGTTTAAGTACTAGCAGTCAAAGATGGGGAAACTCAATCCAATAGTGTCGATTCCATGTTGGAAACCAAAATATGAGGGACACCATAGGAATGTGTCTCCACACACTGCACAAGAATAAAAAAAGTAGAATTATAGTGGAGAAACCCTATGGAAAAACTCCAGCCTAAATATCATTTCTTCATTATCTGGTATCTCACCCTCTACAATGTCAATAGTATATACAGTGGTAAATAGAGTGGACGGACAACTAATAATTGTTGATGTTTCTCCTAGAACAACAGCTGGCAAACGTACCAAGTGAGATGGCTGGAGAAGGAGAACATCATAGACAAACTTTCTTAGAATGAAGAAGTTATCGAAGCCAGTACAAGACCATTGAACAAGGAAGAAAGCCTCGACGATATGTGCCAAGAGGGCACATATGGGCACATGATGTGTACCAAGTAGGTACATGATGTGCATATGAAGGGTCATCTCGAACCCAAAATGGAAATGAAAAGTAATGTAATACGGTCCCACATGTAAAGTGGACCCAAATAAAAAGTAAAGAACTTGTATAAATAAGAAGTCATATAGCTCATTTGTAACTCTCACTCACTCATCTCTTATGCTTATCTTGACATAGCGCAAAAGGAGGAGGAGGAAGAAGGAGATGCTAGGGTTTCCCCATTATCATGATTAGGGTTTTATCAAGAGGAAACTTCATCTATGATCTTTGGTTAACTCTCCATGCTTGGTGCTAGACCTTGGAGGCTTGTCTTGTTAAGTTAAGTACTTCATGCTTATTCATGTTCTAGGATTTCTTCATGGGGTGATGCTCTTGTGAACTAGAGCATGTTCATGGTTGGATTGTACTTGGTTTTCTGAACAAAGGTTGGTTGGGTTTTCTTCCCCATGAGGGTTTCCAAGGATGAAATGTTGTGTTTCTTGTTCATTGTTACTCTTACTAGATCCTACATTGTATATGGTAAAATATTTCATGGTCTAAATGCTATATGATTAATATATGGAAATCTGGTTAGAATCATAAGAAAGTATTTATCTAGTTGAAAGATCAAAAACTCAACATGAGGGACACCATAGGAATGTGTCTCCACACACTCCACAAAAATAAAAACACTAGAATTATAGAGTAAAACCCTAAGGAAAGAAACTCCAGCTTCTACAATGTCAATAGTATATACAATCTTAAATATATAGATTGGACGGACCACTACTAAGCAGATATGAAACAAGAAAAACTTGCTTCTATAGAAACTTTCAACATAAATAAGGCAAGTGCTCCATAAAAGATAATAAAAATTGTATATTGATAAAACATAGGGTGATTTACAATTACATTAGTAGGGCTTTAAATAAGCCTCATCGTGCTTTTTCAAATGAAATGGTACATCTCTTTATATTTTCTTAATTAATTAATTAATTAATCATTTCTTATTTATTATTTATTTAAAATTAATATTAATGTATATATTAATATTGATATTTAATATTTATATATGTTTATATATCTCATTATGTTATATATTTTTTATATAGCATTGTCGTCCTCTTAAGAAAAACATTGTCCTCAAAGTTTATTGAAGACACAACATATGTTTGATTTCTTGATTGTAATGTTATCTCTCGATCTTTTGTGTTTAATAACTGCGACACTTGATGAAACGCAACGATACGACTTACGAATTCCCAAGAAAAAATGTCACATCATTGGTGAAGTTGTCCGTCTGAGATCTATCTTCATTGGAGTTGTTCGTCGATTTTGTGTTATTTCTCTCTTGAAGTCATAACTCCTTTGTTTATGGTCATTTTCTGTTGTTGGTCAAAATAATTTTTATAATTTAGGTGTTGATATGGAGTTTCTGTTGTTTGTTGTTTTACTGGATTGGCTTCTTTTTTGTCAACTTGAATTTGTTTTCCTGAAAGTCTGGATGCTTGCTTTTGGATTTGCTCTAATTTAATCTTTAATAGATTGTTATTACTCTGAATCTTTTCAAACTTTTATTCTTGCAATTTTCTGTCCTCTTTTAACTTCTTGATTAGTTCCTCTAGTTCTTGATTAAGATTTCCCAACTGATGGTTTTCTTCTTGCTTTTCGAGTATTTTCCCTTCAACAGCTTCATTAACTTGTTTCGACTCCCGAATACTTTTTAATTTCTTGATCTTTGTAACTAACATCTTGTTATGATTCTTTAGTCGAAATACTTCTTCAATGTTGCTTTTTAATCTATTATTGATTTTTCTAATTTCCAACTTGTGTGCCTTTCTAGTGTCGTCATATTTCTATTGGACTTATTTCATTTGTTGCTAATGTCCACATATCTCTAATGCTCGATTTCCTAACTTTCTCTGGACTTGCGCTAATTCAGTATCTTTGTCCATGATGAGCTTGTTTAAATGCTTTATTTCTTCTTCTAAATCAATATCGATACAATAAGGTGATTCTTTGACACTCTTTGACTTTCTAATCTAGTCTTCAAGGGTTTGATTGTAAGTTTTAAATTGATATTTTATCATCCTTATCTGATAACATTCTCTTGAATTCTTCATTTGCTTTTTCCAACATTTGATTTTGATCCTCTAAGGTATGATATTATTGTTTTTTCAATTCATTAAGAAGGAATTGCTTATGCATCTCAAATTGTAAATGATGAATGGTTGCTTTATATTGCTCTAACTCTCTTAGTACTGCTTGTAATTGTGATTGTAATTCTGATTTTGTAATCACCATAATTACGACTTTTATTCTTCGTAATTAAACTTCCTCAACAATAATTGGGCGTGAGGGTGTAAGAACCCTGATGTGGTCCTTAAATCTTCCTTGACTTATTTGACGATAAACAATCTCTGTCTTTTTTATGATAACTTGGTCTTCCTGGACTTGCTAAAGTTAGAGCAAACATAAAAGGACCCGGAGGTCCTTAAGGAAGGAGGTCTCGACTAAAAGGAGAGGGACTTTCCCGAGGCATGAGGGGAAGGGGAATAATCCAAAAGGGCTAGCCAGTGGTCCAATAGTCATTAGCCTCATTGCAAGTGTCACATTGATTGTAAGGGGGGTCCTTGCCATTCAACTACCAGTCTAAACTTGCATAGATACGTTTAACTTGTCCTAACAATAAGTAAGAAATATTATATATTATCTATTTTAGACCAGTCATAGTATACATAAAATACCTATAGTCCTATAGCCAGCTTGTTGTCATATCCATTGATACATTCTCACTAGTCCTTGGATAGTCACAATCATTGTCAGGTCATAAAAACCAACATAGGGCGGTTGGACTAATGGGGACTTCTTCTTTGACTTGGTCTCTTCTTGAAAAAGAAATTATTCTTTTCACTTGAATTTATGTCTTCTTCTATGGTCTTCAATTTCAATGTGTAATAATCTTCAATAATTAGATTTTCCCCAAAATATATTATTACCATTAATAAAAATATTAATAATAATAAAAATTTATATATATATATATATGATAATGACAATTATTATTATATTTAATAATAATTGTCATTATAATATATATATATATGGCAAATAATAATATTATTATAGAATATATATATATATATTGCATTGTATGAAGATAGGATAAAAAATTATAATAATGATATTATAATTTTTTGTTTCGAAATTGAATTAGGGTTTTGACGTGGACGTGGAAGAAGGAGACGAGTTGAAGCAATGGAGAATGGTGACAGTGTGGGCTTGGTTGCAGGAAGGTAGAGGTTGGAATGAGGGGTAGAAACGGGGGGCAAACCGCTGGCGGGGGTGGAAAACGAATGGTGGTCAAGGAGGGAGAAATGTTGTGGGCGCGTGGTTGGATGTGGGTATGATAGAGAGTGCAGGTAAAAGGATTGCATGGCCTGAGCACGGTGTGGACGCGTGAGATGGAGGTGGAGAGTGTTGATTTTCTGAGCAGCATCGAGAGCCTTCTCTTAGGAGAATGGGGCCACCTGGCCTGGGACCACGGTGAAGACTCAACCTAATGTTGAGTGACCATTCTGTTGAATGGTAGATATCTGGTATGGGACCATGATATAGACCCAGCTCTGCCCTGGGTAGACTCAACCTTGTGTTGAGTAGACATCTGGTCTGGGACCACAATGTAGACCAGTCTAGGTCAGGTAGACTCAGCTTAGTTATGAGTAGCCATTCTCTTTGAGAATGAAGACACTATAAGCCCTAGACCGGGTCTGGGCATGTGTGGCACTCTAACCCTTGATCTATGGGCTTGGTGTGCTTCTCCAAGGATTAGCTACCCTTGGTCAAGTTACCATAGTACCAGATCTAGGTTTCACACAGAGTGTGAGATAAAAGCATTAATAACTCTCTTGGTTTATGATGATGTACTTTTGAAATCAAAAAAGGACCACAGGTAATGGCCACAGGGGCACTTGGAAAAAGGCCAAAGTCAAAGATCAAATTAAATAAAAACTTTTGTACCACAGGAAAAGGACCACAAATGGAAGTAAAAATTAAATAAAGACTTTTGGTAAAAGTCAAAGATAAATAAAAAGACCTTTTGGTAAGAAGGTAAAAGTGAATTAGGAAAAGATAAAAATATTAGTATTTTTATCTTTCCTAATTTTGGTCCACTTAACAAGTGAATGAAGGCTATATAAGAAGATCAAGTCTTCTCATTATTACACACACAAGTTTGCTCTGACAGGCGATGCTGCAATTTTACTGAAGTCTCCATTGAAAGTTGTTTTTTCCGCAAGCTAGGGCATCTATCTTTTCTCAAGCTAACCCTCAGCTAGGGTTTCATCACTTGGGCAATTTCTTGGTAGCCTTATTCAGATCCATTATTCATCTTTCAGATCCAAGCAGTCTCATTCAAGATCCGGGCAGCCTCACTTATCCAGGCAGTGCTGGTTTTTGGGCAGCCCTGCTCTCTCTCCTCTCCGGCTGTTTTGTTTTCCGGGCAGCATACTAGGGCTCAGCCCTCCTTCTCATAGCCCACAGGCTGCTACCCGTGAGGGTCTGGGCAGCTTGCCAGCCCTCGGGCAACATACCCCGAAGGGTTTGGCAGTCAGCCAACCCTCGGGCAGCCTCTGAGGCAACCCGTGAGGGCTACGGGCTTCCAGCAGCTGCTAGGCAGACCCTAGGGTCACAGACAGACCCAGCAGATCCGGGCAGCAGAGATCTGCCCCAAAATTACGGGCAGGACAGAGAAGGAGATCGAGCAGCGGTCAGGAGAGAGAAAAACACGTGCAGTAGACAGTTTGATATTTTTGGGCAGGAGAGAAAATCTCAATTTTTCTAAGAAAGCCCTAAATTGGTAATTTTTTGTAATTCTGGAAATTGTGGGTAAAATTATCAGTCTGATTTTTACTGATAAATTTTACAGTTGCTGTGGGTAAAATCCAGATCTGAATTTGAGGAACTTTTTGAATAATTTTCTGAGTCATCTCATTTATGAGATGAGCTATTAATGCTTTTGGGGTTTTTGTCCTTTAAAGGTTTCCCCAGTCAAAAATCTTGTGTCCATTGTGTTGATGTGATGAATGTGTTTTTTACTGTACTATTGAATTGTTTAAAGTGTATCTGCCAAAATTTTAAGTTATATGCTAATGCTAAAATTCAACAAAGAGGGCCAACGGGCATGGAGCGAACGCAGACGTGGCGATAGGCGACAGATGGCAGGATACGGTGAAGCAGCGACGTGTTGCGAACGGCAGGAGAGTGTGGATAGCGAAGGGAGAGCTGGTGGGGAGCTGGTAGAAGTGTATTGGAGGAGGCGCGCAAGAGGGATGAGGAATGTACCTACGCAAGAGCAGGAAAAGGAGGATGCGCACGGGAGGGATGAGGAGGGATGGCTATGCGGGAGCAGGAAAAGGAGGAGGGCGAAGGTGCAGGAGTGGTACAGGAGGCCAAGGTGGTAGGAAGGTCAACAAGGATAGTGGACCGCGAGGCATGTAGAGGAAGGGTGAGGCGTGTGGGGGTAATGGGAGCCACTTTGGTGGTGGGTAGAGGAGTCGAGGCGCAGGGGACGAAGACGTAGAGGATGGATGGATGGATGAAGGGTGGGGCAATGGTCGGTGCAAGCAATGGAGGAGTGTTTGGGGAGTGTTAGATATGGCTATGAGTTGGGAGGGGATTTGGAAAGTATAGTGGAATAAGGTGCGTAGGGGGTATGATGTAGATGGAGAATGGAGAGAGAAGATTGGTCAAAGGCTGTAACCAAAGAAACTCTGAATTAAAAACCAAGATGTGGCCAAAGGCTAGAATCATGTCATGTCCGAGAATCGGAGCGCTCCGATACCAATGAAACAAGAAAGACTCGTTTCTACAAAAACTTCCAACGCAAATAAGACAAGTGCTCCATAAAAGATAATAAAAATTGAATATTGATAAAAAGAAAGGATGATTTAGAATTACATTGGTAGGGCTTTATATAAGCCTTATCGTGCCTTTTCAAATGAAAGGGTACATCTCTTTAGATTTCCTTAAATAATTAATTAATTAATCATTTCTTATTTATTAATTATATATATATATATATAGAAAATTAACATTGATATTTAATACTTATATAAGTTTATATATCTCATTATGTTATATATATTTTTATATAACAAGATCCAACCATGTGACCACCACCAATTGCCTTCACTCATTAGCTGATGAAAGTATCTAGACAAAGGGACCTAAAGAGGGATATATTTAGATGATATTCTACAAAAACCCAACAGAATTTTGCCTTCAATAGAGAGAATAGTGATGATGATTGCAAACTAATAGAGTTGGAAGAATGTTTAAGAGAACTGATGAGATTCTACCTTCAACATGACACGATGAAAATATGATCTAGCACCTACAAAGAGTCCAGGATCCAAAACAGTTGTTGCTTTGTTGAAGATGCAACATGTACTCAAGTTACATTCCCAACAACCCAATGAGCATTGCAGTTGGTTACTCAGATCTCTCCATGGATGGAGGTAGACCAAAGTGTAATCTTCACATTTTAAATTTTTTTAGTCATCTTTTTATTGTTGTTGTTGATTTCTTCACTGGTAAGTCCTCTGAGCATATAAACATTTGAGAAATATTAATTTTGTGTTGGGGGCAGATGTACGAGTATTAACATTCCAATGATATTTAAATCAGGAATAATGTTTGGACTTTATTTGTTAGTGACATAGGACCAATGGGAATTTAAATGTTGATGCTAAAATTTAAGGGTTATGTGGTTAAATAACTAAAACCATTTAGGAGTATTCACTGCAGCATTAATTATGAAAGTGTTTCTTATTTTCTCTCAACCATCATCATCATTTCTATGAATGTGTATACCATAAGTTTCTACATATGTTACAATATGACATGAAAATAATAATAGTCCAAACCTTTCATATTAAACTGAGTCCACTAAAATTTCTCCATGTGTAATTGCTTTTGACCAGAAAGTGGATCAAAGAGAATCAATAAAAAAAATTCCTAGAAAACTTAAAAGCTACCTTCAAAGGGTGCAGAACAACCATAGTACGAGGGGCCAAATTGTTCATCTCTTCTCTGATGTCATGCTCAAGCCGGTCTACTCTTATCATACTATTATCACTGCAAAAGAACAAATTTCATTAACTCTAACATAAAGGATTTGTAGCATCCCCCTGCAGATAACATAGAGGATTTGTAGATCCAGCAGAAATTGTATGGCATTTAAAAGAAGAAGAAGAAAAGACTGGAGGAACAAATTACTATAGTGCCAGTGATTTTGACATCTGGAAATGGTCAACTCTTTAAATATACAATTTAACAAGGAGCCTTGAATCTATCACATCTAAAAGATGCATTTCAGCAGGATCTTATATTATCTTACAGTGAAATTCTATTGCAAAAATTGTACTCAAAAACCACAGCCATAAATTAAATTTAGAAAAAACTAGGAATAATAAAAGAAGACTGAAATATTAAAAATTTGTTAGGATCCTTTTTCTAGTTCTGCTTCAATCTAATATTTATAATCAAAGTAGGCAAATAAAGAGTAGAAACGGATGGGACAATCTGAATTGTCAAAGCAGGAGCAGCACCAAGGTTCCAACCAAACTCAAATTTTGAAAGTTTGCCAAAGGAATGAAGGACAGGTTTCGGGATCTTTCTTCCAACCCCAAAAGGAACAGTTTCATTTTACCTAGCACCCAAGGAACTAGTACCACACTGCATTGACAAATAAGTTGGTTTCACAAGATAAACAAATATACAGACAATAGAAGATTAGTCAGCCCCTCTTGATCTTTCTGTAAGGATCCTCTCTTCACTTGGTTTATTAAGGCAATTCTGGGCCTCTTACACTCCTAAGTCTTACAGACCAAAACAAGGGTGCACATGAAAGCAAAATACAAATGCTGGCAGGAAAGTAAACGTTTTGGCAACCAAAAACAAAATTGAAGGTGGGGAAATCAACCCTAGGGGAGCAATTCGATTTCAGAACACAATTATGGGCAAAAACGACCTCTACAAAACCCCAAATTGTGAATATCTCTTCCCAGCCTCTGAGCAATACAAAAACGGGTTCCCAGCCATGGATAGATGAAGGAAAATGCAGGAAATGGTGAAGGAAAGCGCCCAGCTACCTCCAGCTGCGTGAGGAAAGAAAAATCATGAGTGAGGAATTGAATGGGCATGCATTTCTGGGTATTTACTTGCCCAATAAGCAAAAACATGTTTTCCAAAAAAGATGGCTTGCTCCAATACGAATTTTGATTGTCGTGCATGTCTCTTCCCAAGGCATTAACTGCCTCAACCAACTTCTAGAAGAATTAAATGATTGGGTGCATAAGACAAAATGGGTAGTTGAGAGGTTATGGGTTCTCTCATTGACATTTGGCTTTACACTATTGGCTCAAGAGTTTGAATATCCCCCCCCTTTTCCTTGTGAAATCATGCCCCCATCTCTTGTTGCATTGCATAGCTAGTTGTGGGTATTTTTTATTAATTGCATATTTACATGATGTCTCAAAATATATTGTGCCTGGATAGCACGAGAACCATCAACATCAATTTTAATTGTCAAAACATAAAACGCTAAATCGATGGTGGGGCCTTTAGCCTTGAGCTCCACACCATAATTAAATGACAATATTTACATCATCTATAATTTTAATGCAAATGGGGTCAAAATCAGGATATTAGACCCCCCGCCCCTCCACCACTGCTTCTGGGCCTTCCTCACACAACCTCATCCTTACTCTCTCCACCACACTTCTCACAACCTTCACCCAACAAATCACAACTCTGCCCTTTGCCACCTCCTTCTGCACTCCTTCTCCCGCTTGCCGCCATCGCCTCTTCTATCTCCTTCGACGCACTTGTCGCTGCATCCACCGTCTTCCTCATCTTCCACGTAAACCCTACAGCCATAAAAATAATAATAATAATAATAATATATTATATAATATTGTTTTTAAACTTTTATCCAGGCCTTATAAATAATAATAATAATAAATATTATTATTTCAAAGCCTTATCTTTACCCCTCCATAAAAAAATAAATATATTTATTATTATTTGACAAATATATAAAAAAAAAAGATAATAAAAAAAATTAAAAAAAGATAATAAAAAAAGACAAAAAAAACGGAAATTAAGTCTAAGAAGATAATGAAGCCTTGTATATATATTGAAGAAATTATGGATTCCATTTATAAATCTAAATTTTGGACTAAGTGTCCCTATTGCGAAATGGAATCCCAATATCCGACGGTTTTTAAGAATGGCAATTGCTCCTGCCCAATATGTGGTAAATATTTTATTATGAAAGACAATCAAGGTAACTCACAGTCGCAATCACAGAAACTGGAAAGCGAATTACGATACTACAAGGAAAGCAATCAAAAATTACAATTTGAAAATGACAAGGAGAAGTATTTTAATGATTTAATAAATACCAAATTGAAAGATCATACTCGGGAGTCCACCTAACAAACTAAGGAATTTGAAATTGCGAGAAATAAATTCAACAAGGCCATACATGAACGAGATGAATAGATCTCTTGTCTAAGAGACCATAATCAAAAATTGTTGCTTCAAATCAAGAGGGCAAAGGATAGAGTTCAATGCAGTCAAAAGTTACAAGAGAAGATTCAAGCTCTCCCACAAAAATCACTAGAAAAAGAAGAAAAAAATTATGCCCTAAAGAAAGCTAATCAAGACCTAGAGGAACAAATCGAGAAGTTAAAATGGGACAAAACGTCTCAAGATAACAGATTCGAGAAGGTTCAAAGTAATAACAATTTACTGGAGAATAAAGTAGCACAAATCCAAAAGGAAGCATCAAGACTTTCCGGAAGACAAGTTCAAGTTGAGGAAGAAGAAATAAACACAAATTCAATCTTCGTCATAGTTCAAAAGGAATTCAATCTAGCAGAAAAACAAACAACAAAAACTCTCTATCGACACCCCAATTATAAACGTCATTTTGACCAACGACAAGGTCAAAATGAACATGCCCAGAAGGGTTATGTAGTCAAACAAACAAGAACATCAAATCAACATACTAAGCAACAAACGAAAAGAACCACCCCACAAAGCCATCAAATAGATCCGATGAAGAGAGATCTCGGATGGACCACATCAGCGACGATGCAACATTTCTTCTTTGGAATTCGTAACTCGTATCGTCTCATTTCATCAAATGTCAGAAATACTAAAAGAAACAATCTAGAGATGATGGTTCAAGAAAAAAATCAGACGTAAGCATTGTCTTCTCTGAGCTTTGAGAACAAAGCTTCTCTAAGGGGAAGGCAATGTATAAAAAAAATAAAAATACAACATAATATATATATAAATAATATCATTAATATTAATACTAATGATTAATTAATTAATTAAATCAAGAGACATGCCTCTTTGTAAAGGCACGAAGGGATTGTATAAGTCCCATCATTGTAAATGTAATATCATCACTCCTCTTATCAAATATATTTTATTATCCATACATAGATTATTTAGATTATTTATTTTATTTACATTGGGTTTTTCTGTAAGAAACAAAGCTTCTCTATTCCAAAAGTATATAGTGGCAAGTACAGTGGCATGTACAGTTGTAAAGTGTGCATTGGTAATTTAGTGAAAACAGTGATTGTGAACAATATGTGATATACATACAGTGATATATTTTTGTGATGATACATGTATGATGTACTCCTGTTGATTTTTTGAGCAGCATCGAGAGCCCTTCTTTTCGGAGAATGGGACCACCTGGTCCGGGACCACGGTGAAGACTCAACCCAGTGTTGAGTGACCATTCTGTTGAATGGTAGATATCTGGTCTAGGACCATGATATAAACCCAGATCTACCTTGGGTAGACTCAACCTTGTGTTGAGTAGACATCTGGTTCGGGACCACGATGTAGACCAGTCTGGGACTGGTAGACTCAGCTTAGTTCTGAGTAGCCATTCTCTGGGAGAATGAAGACACTGTAAGCCCTAGACTGGGTCCAGGCATGTGTGTGGCACTTTGACCCTTGATCTATGGGCTTGGTGTGCTTCTCCAAGGATTAGCTACCCTTGGTTAAGTTACCCTGGTACCAGATCTAGGTGTCACACAGTGTGTGAGATAAAAGCATTAATAACTCTCTTGGTTTATGATGATGGACTTTTGAAATAAAAATAATAGGTACCACAGATAATGACCACAGGGGCACTTGGTAAAAGGCCAAAGTCAAAAGTCAAAGGAAAAAAATAAAAGTACCTTTTTGGTAATAGTGAAAGTGAAATTAGGAAAAGAATAAAAATATTATTAATTTTATCTTTCCTAATCTTATCCACCTAAAAGGACTTCTTATAAAAGTCAAAGAAAAAAAAATAAAAGCACATTTTTGGTAAAAGTGAGTGAAATTAAGAAAATAATAAAAATATTATTATTTTTATTTCTCTTAATTAAAGGACTTCTTATAAAAGTCAAAGGAAAAATAAAAGTACATTTTTTGGTAAAAGTGAAAGTGAAATTAGGGAACAAAGGCTATAAAAGAAGATCAAGCCTTCTCATTTGTTGCACACACTTTTGCTCTCACGAGAGAAGAAGACTATCTTATGTTCAAACCCTCAGCTAGGGTTTTATTAGCAAAGTCCATCTTCAGCATTTTTGCATAGCTATCTTCAGCATTCCATTTTTTGGGCAGATTTCAGCGATCTGATATTTTCGAGCAATTTTCAGCAGTCTGATATTTTCAGACAGTCTGATATTTTCGGGCAATTTTCAGCAGTCTAGTATTTTCAGACAGTTTTCAAACAGTCTAATATTTTCGGGCAGTTTTCAGCACACTGATATTTTTGGGCAGTTTTCAGACAGTCAGATATTTTCAGGCAGTTTTCAGACAGTCAGATATTTTCAGGCAGTTTTCAGACAGTCTGATATTTTCGGGCAATTTTCAGTAGGCTGATATTTATGGGCAGTTTTCAGACAGGCTGATATTTTCAGGCAGTTTTCAGACAGGCTGATATTTTCAAGCAGTTTTCAGCAGTATGATATTTTCAAGCAGGAGAGAGAAAATCTCAGTTTTTCTGAGAAAGCCCTAAATTAGTAATTTTTTGTAATTCTGGAAATTGTGGGTAAAATTATCAATTTAATTTTTTACTGATGAATTTTACAGTTACTGTGGTCAAAATCCAGATCTGGATTTGAGGAACTTTTTGAAGAATTTCTTAAGCCATCTCATTTACGAGATGAGCTATTAATGCTTTTGGGATTTTTGTCCTTTGAAGGTTTCCCCAATGAAAAATATTGTGTCCATGTGTGCCGATATGCTGAATGTGTTTTTTACTACACTGCTGATCTATTTATGTTTATCTGCAAATTTTTAAAGTTTATGCTAATGTTGAAAATTCAACATGGTATCAAAGCTTAGCATGTGAAAACACAGTAAAGGGATATTGCTGTTGTTTCTCACTAGATCTTGGACTAAGATTTGCAGATCTAATATTTGGATAAGTGATAGAGATGGCTACTGTTGGTTTCAAACCGGAAGAGAAGCTCTCTGGTTCAGCAAACTTCAATTCCTGGAAGGCCAGGTTGACAGCCATTCTTGTTGAGAATGACTTGGATGACATTGTTCTTAATGTCACAGAAGAGCCAACTACAAATGCGGGTAGGCTTGCCTACAAGAGGAAGCAAGGTAAGGCTAGAAGAGTTATTTATGATTCTATCAAGGAAGAATTGATGCTTAACATCACATCCTTGAAGACTGCTAAAGAATGCTGTGATACATTGGTAAAACTCTATGAAAAGAAGGCTCCCAGTCAAAAGAGAGTCTTAAAGAAGAGGCTACGAACTTTGAAGCTGAACAAAGATGAAAGTGTTGGTTCCTTCTTCACCAAGATCAAACAGGTAAGAGATCAACTCCTTGCTATTGGTGTTACTGTTGATGATGATGATCTTGTACAAACAGTGGTTGATGGTCTCCCAAGCTCTTGGGAAACCTTCATGGCATCCGTCTGTGGACAAGAAAATCAGCCAACCTTTGAAAGGCTTTGGCATGATTGCATACAAGAAGAAGCAAGGAACACTGACAAGGTAATCAAGCAGGATAACCTTGCACTTGCAGCAAAGACCAAGAAGTTCAAGAAGCCTTTCCCTCAGCAGAAGAAGGGTAAGAAACCTCAAGGTAAGTTTTCTGACAAGTCCAAGATTGAATGTTATACTTGTCACAAGTTTGGACATTATGCTAGAGACTACAGGCAGAACAAGAAGAAACCCAAGAGAAGGTTTCAAGCATCTACTGCAGAAGCAGAGGAAGAAGAAGATGAAGAACCAAAGAAGAAGAAGAAAACCAAGGCTAATAAAACGGATGAGCCTAAAAGAGAGTACTATTTGATTTCTGCTATAATTGGTTCTTTCTCAACTTGCTCCACTTCTTGGTTGGTGGACAATGGTGCCTCCAGGCACATGACAGGTAACCGTGGTACCCTTACCAATTACAGAAAGAAGAAGTTCACCACTCAGGTAGAGCTTGGAGATGACTCCACTTACAAGATTGAAGGAGTTGGCTCAACTTCACTTCAACTTGACTCAGGTACGGTTCTTCATATTGATGATATTCTTTATGTTCCTGGGTTAAAAAAAAATCTTTTATCTGTCGTTGGTTTAGAAGACAAGGGCCACAGAGTCCTCTTTATGGACAAAAAGGTCTTTTTATGGGCAAAAGACACAGATCTAGACTTAGCAGTTCAGATTGGGGTTCGAGAGGGAGACCTCTACAAGGCCTCCAAAGTTTCCACTCATGCTTTGGTACATCACACAGTTGATCCTTGTGAACTTTGGCATAGAAGGTTTGGACACCTTCACTACATAGCTCTCCCAGGATTGCAGAAAATAGTCACAGGTATGCTAGAAGTTTCTCCAAAGCATGAAGGAATTTGCAAAGGATGTGCTCTAGGTAAGAACACTAAGAAATCCTTTCCCAGAAGCAAGAGTAGATCTAAAGGCATTTTGGATTTGATTCATTCTGACATTTGTGGGCCCATGTCTTCACCCTCCTTGAGTGGGTGTTTATATTATGTCTTGTTTATTGATGACTACTCTCGGAAGTCTTGGATTTACTTCCTTAAGGCCAAGAGTGAAACCTTTGACAAGTTCAAAGAGTTCAAGACACTGATTGAAAATCACACTGGTAGGCACATCCGTATCTTGAGATCAGATAACGGAGGTGAGTATGAATCTAATGAGTTTGATGATTTTTGTCAAGAAGCAGGAATCAAGAAAGAGCTGACAGTGCCTTACAACCCCCAGCAGAATGGGGTTGCAGAAAGGAAGAATAGAACGATCTGTGAGGCTGCTAAAGCCATGATCACTAATCTATATCTTCCTTTGTCTTTATGGGCTAAAGCTACCGGAACTGCAGTGTACATCCAGAACAGAAGCCCTCATGCTATCTTGGGTGAGAAGACTCCAGAAGAAGTCTTCACCAAGAAGAAACCTGTAGTTGATCACATGAGGATATTTGGCACTCCTGTGTATGTTCATGTGCCAAAAGAAAAAAGGGCCAAGCTAGAGCCTTTCGGTAAGAAAGGCTTATTTGTTGGGTACAGTGATTGCTCGAAGGCTTATCGAGTATCTATACCTGGACAGAGGTACATTGAGGTCAGCAGAGATGTGATCTTCCATGAGGAAGCGGTGTTTCGTAAAACACTAGAGCTTTCATCGGAAGATGCAATTCTTCCACTTGAGTTTCCAGATTCAGAAATTCAGAGGGAGGAAGAGTTTGATGATCAAACTCCAGATGTTCCTGAGAACATTGAAAGTCCACTAGAAGAACTACTTTAAGTTCCTCCTTCCAAAAGGAGACCTGCTTGGTACCGAGAAACGGTACAAGAAGCCAAGAAGCATAAAGCTCCTCCAGGGACTTTCAGAGAAAGCATAAGACCACAGAAGTACTTCAGTCTTATGAGTCAGCTTATCAGTTCAGAACCTTCATCGTACGAAGAAGCAGCAAGTAAACAGGTATGGGTTGATGCCATGATTGAAGAGTATAAGTCAATCATGAAGAATGATGTTTGGAAAGTTGTTCCCAGACCTACAGGAAAGTCAGTAGTGACTTCCAGATGGCTTTATAAGATCAAGCATGCTGCAGATGGCACAGTGGAGAAGTATAAAGCCAGATTCGTAGCTCGTGGCTTCACTCAGAAAGAAGGCATTGACTATGACAAGACATTTGCACATGTTGCCAGGTACACTACCATCAGAACTATCATCTCACTTGCTGCAGTATTCGGATGGAAGTTACATCAGATGGATGTAAAGACAGCCTTTCTCAATGGTAAGATTGAGGAATGGGTTTATATTGAACAACCTAAAGGCTTTGTTACTCATGGAAAGAAGACCCATGTATGTAAACTGAAGAAAGCCTTGTATGGGCTAAAATAGGCTCCGAGAGTCTGGTATGCCAGGATGGATGGATTTCTCCATAGCTTGGGGTTCTCCAAAAGTACAGCTGATCTAACTTGTACTTTAAAGTTGTTCATAATCATGTCTTGATACTTGTTCTATATGTAGATGACTTGTTTCATACAGGTGATGAACAGTTGATAGACCAGTGTAAGAGGGAGCTTACCTCTGAATTCGAGATGAAAGATCTCGGAATGATGCATTACTTCCTTGGCTTCGAAGTCTGGCAAAAGCCAAGTGAGACCTTCCTGACACAAGGAAAGTATGTGCAATGGATATCTTGCAGAGATTTGGGATGCAGGACTGCAAGTCCATGAGCGTACCAATGACTACCAACTTGACAAAGTTGCGGGACTCATTGGTTCCCTGATGTATCCCGTGCATACGAGACCAGACATCTGCTACATAGTGAATGCACTGAGTCAGTTCATGTCAGATCCAAAGCACATACACTTGGTAGCCGCCAAACATGTACTCAGATATGTGCGAGGGACTATCACTTATGGGCTCATGTATACTTCCAGCAATGGAGTATTGTTATCCGGATATTCAGATTCAAATTGGGCTGGCAGTGCAGTCAACCGAAAAAGTACCTCTGGTTATTGCTTCAATATGGGATCAGCAATGATCTCTTGGTCCAGCAGGAAGCAAGGTTCCATAGCTCAAAGTACAGCTAAGGCAAAGTATATTGCTGCAAGCGCTGCCTGCAAGGAAGCAGTTTGGCTCACAAAGTTGTTATCTGATCTGTTCGAGGGAAAGCTTGACTCAATGATCATCCATTGCGATAATCAGAGTTGCATAAATCTTTCAGAGAATCCAGTGTTTCATGACAGATCGAAACACATTGAAATGAGGTATCATTTCATCAAAGACCTAGTGCAGAGAGGTGCTCTAAAGTTGCAGTACATTCGTACAGATGAACAGATTGCAAATATCTTGACCAAGCCTCTAACAGCATCAAAGTTCGTGTACTTTCGTGACAAGCTTGGTATGGCAGAGAATGCCTCTCTCGCTGAGAGGGAGTGTTTATTTTCTAAGCAGCATCGAGAGCCCTTCTCTTCGGAGAATGGGACCACCTGGTCCGAGACCACGGTGAAGACTCAACCCAGTGTTGAGTGACCATTCTGTTGAACGGTAGATATCTGGTATGGGAACATGATATAAACCCAGATCTGCCCTGGGTAGACTCAACCTTGTGTTGAGTAGACATCTGGTTCAAGACCACGATGTAGACCAGTCTGGGACTGGTAGACTCAGCTTAGTTCTGAGTAGCCATTCTCTGGGAGAATGAAGACACTGTAAGCCCTAGACTGGGTCCGGGCATGTGTGTGGCACTTTGACCCTTGATCTATGGCCTTGGTGTGCTTCTCCAAGGATTAGCTACCCTTGGTTAAGTTACCCTGGTACCAGATCTAGGTGTCACACGGTGTGTGAGATAAAAGCATTAATAACTCTCTTGGTTTATGATGATGGACTTTTGAAATAAAAAAATAGGTACCACAGGTAATGACCACAGGGGCACTTGGTAAAAGGCCAAAGTCAAAAGTCAAAGGAAAAAAAATAAAAGTACCTTTTTGGTAATAGTGAAAGTGAAATTAGGAAAAGAATAAAAATATTATTAATTTTATCTTTCCTAATCTTATCCACCTAAAAGGACTTCTTATAAAAGTCAAAGAAAAAAAAATAAAAGTACCTTTTTGGTAAAAGTGAGTGAAATTAGGAAAATAATAAAAATATTATTATTTTTATTTCTCTTAATTAAAGAAGGACTTCTTATAACAGTGGTTGATGAGGAGTGGTTAGTAGTAACAGTGGTTGAGCAGCGTGATACAGTTGTGGTACAGTGATCAGTGATTGTGCAGTGTAGAACAGGTGTTGATTAGCAGGTCCGCGGGATCAATGCAGTTGGTGGTTCAGTAGTTCAGTTTCTACCTTCTTATATGGGTGGCAGGACGGGGCAAGGAAAGGGGGTTGCAGCCGGAGAACTAGGAAGTTGTAGCTTGTAAATCAGGGGGTTGCAGCCTCCTTCCAGTTATAGCTGGAGAACTGAAGTCATTGAAATAAAGGGGCTGTTGTTGGATAATTATTATTATAAAGGCTTTCGTGGTTTTTCCCCAGGGACTTGGCTTTCCACGTAAAATCTGGTGTACTGTGTATCATGCTATGCTTCGTATGTGATGATGATATGATGATGATGATGATGATGATTATATAATGATAATGTGATAATACATGATATTAAATAAGTTGTTGATTGTTAAAAGTGAAAAAGTAATAAAAGTTGCACACACTGATTCACCCCCCCCTCTCAGTGTATATGGTGTGTCCAACATCCCATAGGTGCACCGAACGAAAAGTTTAGAGGGGCAAAATTTAGCCCATGGGCAAAATTTTGACAATTTTTCACTGAACAAGATTCATCAATTTGCAATTTTTTTAAATGATTCATCCAAGCTCCATAGGATAAAAATATATCACTCTAAATATCACCAAAATTGTCCGTAGAACTTTGAATATTTTTTCAAAAATATCGCCAAACAATTCATGGTTTGATATTTAAGAGCTAGTAAAATTTGCCAAAGTTTTAACATTTTAAGAAAATTATGGATCCTTAAAATTTTCCCTGGGCCTCAGAAGATAGAAAACTAAACCCTAACCCTAATCCTAATTCTAACTTAGGGAAGTCAACCCTGTGCCTACATAAGAGAATGGCTTGATTAGAACCTCTGTTACAAAAAACCCTACACAGAGAGCCATACCAATACCAAAAACGGATGGAAACACGAAAACTGATACAAGATGACATGGAAATGCCATTGATCATACCATACAACGTTTCCCGGTCAATTGTACCCCAAAACATTGGATTTGGAAACGTCGTGCGGTACGACTGCTAACGTTTCTATACTGTTTGAAGAGAATTTGGCCACAATTCTAACGAGTTTTAGCTGAGATATGAGGTCGCAAATGCTAATGCGAGGGGCCGCATTAATACTAAAGCAAATTGTAATTAATGGTGGTAATGTAATTACGTAAAAGTGGCACTCTCCTCTATGTTAGAATTCCATCATTTTCCTTAAATTTTTAACATTACCATTAATTGTTTCATGATGTTTGAGAGTGGTTCTAACCTCATCGGACTTCATATGGAAAAAGTAAAATATCATATCCCGTTCAGATTTCAACAGAGTTAACAGTTTTCTGGATTTCGGAGTTGGTAGGAATGTAGCATTTCCACTGGATTCTATCATGTATGAGGGTACATGACTGGCTTTAGTAAATATCACCAAGCTATAGAGTTTTGTGTCATGTAATCATCTATGACAATTAATATAGACATGGGTTTCCTTTTAAAATGTTATTTATTAGTATAATTCTTACTTGCATATTTTCTTGAAAGATATTGTGTTATATATATATATATACCACATTTCCCCTGACGTACCCATTTGGGTCACATTTCCTGACGTTCTCATTTTGGAAATTGTTATAAACAAATATATATAATATATAAATATAAATAACCATTACAATAAATCAATAAATCAAGAATTAGTACTCAATAAATTAGTATGTAATGAAGAGAACCTTCCTGATGAAAGGGCACGTCTCTTTATGAAAGGGCACCCCTACGTGGGTATATATGCAAGCCCTCATTCTCATTGTATATCATCATCTCATGTCTCTCATTCATGACACATTTATTATATACTAGTTTATTTATGGATTATTTATCCTATTTACATTGGATGTTTTTAAGTAACAAACTCTGTCCGTCACAGAAACTTGAAAACATATCCACATTTCATGCGACTTAAATTAGAATGCGCAGCAGGGACTGGGAAGCATCCATACAAGGAAGTGTTGGCTCCTAAATTTCTATGCCCTACTTAATCTAATCATTAATGTCAACTAATGTGCTTTTCTTATAGCCAAATAAGCAAACTGGAAATAAAAAAAGCAACTGTTGGTGAACTACAAAGGCGGAATTCTAAACCTGTAAAAGCTAATAATGGAACAGCAGTGATAAAACTGGAAATGATCAAAGAGTGTTGCATGCATGTGCCCTATACTCTACTACATAACAGCACCTCCTCCACGCTATCTTGATTCTTGCACACAGAAACCAAGACCAAATGCTGCCATTAATGTACTGTATGGATCTGCCTTCTCTACCAAACCATACTGGAGTTGTATGGGCCTGGAATAAGTGCACCTCTGCTGAAGAATACAGTCTGACCTAACCAAGGTAAAATCTAAAACTATTCTGGGTCTTGAGATATTCTTGGATATTTTCTTTATATGGATCTATACAAGGGGAATTTTAGAGAGATAGATTGATTGGTGATTTTAGAGTCCTCCACTTCTCATTGTTCCACTTCCATTCTTCACATTCTAGTTACTTCCATGTTGAATCGAAGTTGACTTTGTGATAGGGAGTTGGTATAACCGTGATATTGTTCATGCGTGTTGGAGCGTAAATCACTTAAGCAGTGATCGTACGTCCACCTGAGTTCTTTATGCTGTCAATCTATATTTACAGCTTTGAAATAAAGAATAAATCATTTGGAAGCTGAATCTTTATTATGAATGAATTTAATGGTGTGATGTTGAATTTTCTGAACTGATGAGCTCCAAATAACAATTGCCTCATCAGTTTTCTAAGTTCTTTCTTTTCTAAAAGTACTTTAGAAAAACAGTTTATTTCACTGATTTGAGTGTTTTACTTACAGATCTCCAACTTTTTGTCACAGATCTGACGTAGATTATAGCAAACTTACAAAGTGTAAGCATTAATTCAACATTCTAATGTATAACTCTGAAGTTTACTTGCTATTCTCACGTGTTTAATCGCAGATATCTGAACAATTTCTAAGAATTAAGCGAGTATAGTTTGCAGATTTGAGATCTTTTGCAGGAACACTTACAGATTTTTTACTTCACATCACAAGGGATTCCCACCTGACGCTAGAGAGCACTATCCGAGGGACTATGCAAGGGGACATTGGCACTTTTCCTAAATGTCCACTCAACTCCCTCCCGTTTTGAATGATAACTGTAAACATGACTCTTTAGAAACACGAACATTTCTTCTTGCCAAACACCAGTCATTGCACCAGGTCACATTCTAGCAGAGGCCCGCCTCCCAGTATTCTCTTGTGACATTCCATACAAGAAATAGCTCTTACTAATCATGATGTCTTTTGCCAAAAAGCAGGTACCATCAACAGAAATTAGGGACAATTTCCTCTCAGTATGGAGAAATTGATGAGACTTAGTCCCCAAGTGCCTAATAGACTGTGAAACTATGTATTTGTTATTTACACTTTGTATTACTATTTATCATTCTCCTATCATACTGTAAAGAATTTATAGGTGATTTGGTCAAACTTTATCACTGTCCTTTTATTGTATTTTTTTTAAGCCTTGTCAAACTTGATCACTCTCCTACTCTTTTGTCAATATAAATGAGTGTATAGCACATGTACAGTTCCAGCAAACACCTTCTCTTATGTTTGCATGCTTGTCCTATTCCTTTTCCTTTGATGTAAGCATTTTTCCATTTTTGTAATTGTGCTCATGTCACAACAAAATATTAAATAACAACAAAAGGGATTTTCAACCATGACCTTATGCAGTTTTTGACTTGACTCTTGAAAATGACTGCTCAAACAATGCTCAATTAGCGAAACAATAAAGCTTGCCTTCTTGAAATATTTAATACATGTTTTGGTACAGATGTGAATGTTCTAAAAATAAAACATGTGCTTTAAAAGCAAGCACATCATAGCTGTAGAAAAGCACATAAACATGCCAGAAAAGCTAAAACGCTTTTAAGTTTTAACAATAGCGTACAACAGGAAAGTCTATTTTAGACTAGATTTGTGAAAAGATGGGGATCTAAATTTAGCTTCACTGACCAGTTTGAAACAATTTTGTATTCTAAATATATTAAATCTTGCAGGATAATGACAACATCCAAATGAAGAAGATTCTTCCTTCAATCATGTAATTTTCCCCATGCATGTGTGCTCTAAAATATCTAACATTCATAACATTTTACTATGGCCACATCAAATGCCCTAAGCAGCAAGAAGTGATTTATCATTTGATGGATTTCTTTAAACACAAGGCTATTATTCGCATGCATGCAGATGACACAGACTCCTGCACAAAACAAGCTCTACCAGATGCATGGTCCTGTTGCACAAATCAAGTCTAATGACATATATTCAGTTACCTAGTTAAAATTGTCATTGATGTTAATTTATTTTATGTTTCTTTTCTGTTTTCTTTTTCATTTTTTTGGAGATACGGCATGGGAATCCATGGTGGACATATCTGGAACAGATCACATAAGAAACTATGATGTGTCCCTTCAGGATATGGATCCATGAAGGATTCAATATGGATCCACAAAGAACTCAATATGAAATCAAAAGCATTCAGGTATGATACATATATGGATGGATCGAGGGAGGAGGGGAGAAGGTCTAAGTTCTAACATACATTATGAAACTTGTATCTTGCATACAAACAACCTGTGACTACAGGATTTTCAAGTTGTTGAATGATGGGCAAACCTAACAATAGAACAATATCTGAGTACCTCACTTACCTTCTCGTTATTCCAACACCTCTGATAAAGGTATTAATTGCCTCTGAAGAGACTCCTCTTCGTCGTAAACCAGCCAATGTCATAAGTCGTGGATCGTCCCAACCATCAACCAACTTTTCTGTCACCAGCCGATTTAACTACAAATATGCAACCAGGATAAAAAGAAAAACATCACAGATGGTAGCGGCAAATTACAAATACAGAAATATATAAGATACTCGAATTTTAGAAAAATAAAACAAAATTTTGACACAATGAATGCTATCTGCTACTGCATTATATAAAGTAGCATCTGTAGATCTGTACCTTACGTTTGGACATTACTGTATTGGACATGTTTAGTCTTGAATATTCCCACACATATGGAAGGTAAAGATCTAAACATTCCAATAGCCAGTAGTAAGAAGCACGGCGGGTCTCAAATTCAAGAGTGCAAAGCTGCAAAGAACAAAAACTAGATTCAATGCTCCATCACAATGTTAAGTTAATACTTTATCAATTCCTCAAACGACCAAAGGCAGACAACAATGGGACAAAAAGACCTATCTGCATAAACAGCACACAACCAATGATGAAGAAAGAAAAACATCATTTTACATTTCCCAAACACAGGAAGAAAGACTGGGGAAATAATTGCAAGATTCCAAGGACAAACACAGCTATGAAATGCTTTCTGAGAGATGCAGAGCATAAAAAGATTTTAAATGTTAAAACAAAAGAAAAAAGTCTAAAAATGTTGAATACATCAGTCAAGAATTTTTTTAGAGGAAATAGCAATCCCAACCAATGACAGGTTGAATACATCAGAATACTACATAAAAAAATGCTATACAGAGATATAATGATATGGATAAAAGACTAGATTGTTCTATGGGGTTCTGGCTTCCAGGCTGCTGTAAGATCCACCCTTTCTTAAGGTTCCTCATCTAATCAGGAGGCAAAAATGCAAGGAAAAGGGGAATATCACTCTGAGAATGTTTGTTAAAGATAGGAGTTACTGCAGATGCTTGGTGATATGGCTGCCAGTGATCTTGGTGATCCCTAAGGTGATGCTTTGAATCTTTCTTATAATTTGCTACGGTTGTGTATGGCTCACCTTCTGATTTTCCTGGTGGTGCAATTTGCATGTCATTTTCACAGTGATTCATCTTTTGTGTGCATTATATAAAGTAGATTGTGGTGAACAGTTCTTGTTCATATAGTAAATATCCACTTTAAATAGGCTAGATAACAGTGATCCATAGATGACAATAAACATATATTAAAATGAATGATATTATACAATGACCATGTGATAGTGGACTTATAGCATTGACTGGTCACAATGATAAGTCATGTCTTTTCAATAGGTCATGTCTTTTAGATAAGATGTGTCCTTTCAGTAATTATTAATTATTATTATTATTATTATTATTATCATTATTTATTTATCGTTATTTTGTATGTTACATTGCCTTTCCCTTTAAAAATGCTTTCTCCTCAAAGCATACAAAAGTTATGTCTTTGTTCTGGCTTGTAATGCCTTCTTAGGATTCTTCTTTCTTAAGTTCATCATTGTTGAGGACACAAGGCAATATGATCTTATGAGTCATGAACAAAGTTGTTGAATTGTGTAGGTGCCAGACCACCCTAATTCAATCTTTTGTGATTTTATTAGGCAATGACTTCGATGATGATAGGATTCCATCCTTGAACTTCTCGTTAATAGAGTAGGATCTATACTTAACCTTGTATATTTATTGTCTTCAATTAGTTCATTGATGACCCTTATAATTAGGATGAGGATAGGGTATGTTTGTATCTAGTGTCGTGTTCTATAAACCTTCATCATTTGATGCTTCTGGTGATTTATTGGTAGGGATGATTTCAATTGGATCTGTATTGGTTCCCTTCTCCAAAAGCTCGATTTTTTCATCTAATGGCTTCTTTATTTCAAAGAGATCAGTCATTGTTTCTTCACTGGTTGTTGGTTCTTTATTGATAAGTTGCTCTAGTTTCCCTTGTAATGACTTCTTATCATTCCTTAACTTCTTGATTTTGATTTGGGTAAGTAAACTCTGATTATGAATCCTTAAGCGTGAAAGTTCTTCACTGTTCTCTGGCTTTTCAACTTTGTCCTTCAGGTCTTGGTTTTCTAATTGCACTTCTTTTAATATTTTGATTTGCTCAAGCAACCTCTAGTTAAGGTTCCTTAAGCTAGAAGCTTCTTGATCTTTTTCTGATAACTTCTTGTTGAATTCCTGCGAAAGATCTTCATTTTTGTGTTCTAACTTTTGAAAACATTGCTTCTTCTCCTTAGACTTCATGATTTTTGCAAGTGTCTAATTATGACCTCTTAAGCGAGAAATCTCATATTTTCCAGTGATGACCTTGTCACATTTTTTCTGTCGATCCTGCAACTTTTGTATTGACTTTTGGCTATCTTGAAGGATCACTTTTAATGTCTCCTTCGAATCTTCTGATGAAGGAAATTTCCGAGTCTGACTTCATACCGATAACATATTTTTTGCAATTGTGGCAATTGAGCATTTTATTTTTACAGGTTGGGAGATACTTGAACTTCATTCTTTTGTGGAATTCATAGTCAATATCAACTTATAAATATCTTCACAAATTTCAATAATCTATTTAATAATTCGCTTTTTCTTCTTTATTTATATTTGAATTAAGGATACTATAACCCTTTTTATAATAGTCCCTTAATACTTCACTTTAATAAAAAGCTTAATATATTTTGATCCTTTATGTAAATCTTTAGACTTACTTCCACTTTAATTTATGTATTGATTTGTAATAAAGAGAGATGTTAAAACCCTTAAACACCCCCCTTCTTATAGTTTTCTTTAAAATATACTTCCCTCTCGCTTTTACTTAAACTCTTAATTCAAACATAGGACCTATTTAATAACTCTATCTCACTTTTGATTATAAAATGTATGACCAACTATTAACAATTAAAATCACAACTTAGATTGGCGGCGTCTCAAATAGATAGTTCAGGGACAGATTAATAGCAGTGTTTTCAACCATCATGATTTCCCTTCAACTGTCACAATGACTCAATTCCAAGCAACAAATTATGCTTTACTTTTCTTTTCACGTTTTGGATTTTTTTATTATTACGTTAATGATGCCTTAGTTTATGTTCCCCACGACCTCTAATCAGCAGCGAATCTGTGAGGAATTTCCAAATAAATTATAGCAACGCCAATAAATTCTGTCTTGTATTCTGGCGGCAATGAGAAGTTTTCTCCACACGTCTTGTCTTTTTTTTGGTATTAAATCCCAATTTAAGCGATGCCTTGTTGCGGCGGTTCAAACAATTATTTATCACCTGTCACCCAAAAATGAAGCCTAGTGATTGGCAACACGATGTTCCAACTATTAATCGACGACTAAATTTTGATGGCAGTGTTTATTACATTCAGCAATACTTCTACCAGCTCTGCATATACTTACCCATGTTTTCAACAATTTTGAAAAGTAGAGAAACGAATTTGGCAACAGAATTAGTTAGTGTTTGTCTTTATCTGCATCATACACGACCAAAAAAAATGTCATCCCTCTATACCTTCCCATGGATACTTGTTCCTTCAAAGGATTCGTGTGCCATATGATTTTCTCATGAACCAATTTTTTACCAGCATGGCAGCCTAGAACTGGTAACACTGGAAACATCCGCAGATCTCTAAAAAGAAAATGGATCATCTGCAGTTCTCGACGAATGATAAAGAGCTCCTCTATCTCAACCTCTCAAAGGTGGCAAACCAGGCAAACCTTGTCTGATCAATCAATCTGATGATCTGCCTCAACCCTAAGACAATAGGAGCCCACTCTCAACTCAGCATTAGATCCATGAAATGCTAAACATACAAGGCCATTTTTGGATGTGACCCGCCTTTAGGGTTGATCTATGTGACATGCACATATTGCTTTTAGATATCATTCAAGTGATTTTGATCAACTCCTCTCTGGCAGGCAACAGGTGGCTAGGCGCATCCAGAGAATACCGAAATGAAGGAAGGAGGTCTATAGCAATACCGACTCCAAAAGAGCCAAAACTCCTGCATACAAGCATTAAGTGCAGCATGAAGGGCTAGTAGAGGCAATGGACTGGTATGACCAGTAGGAAAAGTATGGATAGTTGTCTCACCCATGCACCGAGTCTGCTAAGCTCTAAGTGCGGTTTAATAACGAGACCACGCAAAACACTGTCTCAAGTCAAAAAAAGGCAGGCACCAAACTCTACGTGTGATGGGTTGAGGTACTGTTTGTTTGCATTTGATGACGCAATGAAGGAGAAGGGTCTGCATTCACTCTACAAACCAGTCAGAGTCAAGTAGACAGTAGGAAAAGTATGGATAGTTATCCCGCCCATGCACCGAGTCTGCTAAGCTCTAAGTGCGGTTTAATAACGAGACCAGGCAAAACACCATCTCAAGTCAAAAAAGGCCAGGCACCAAACTCTGCGAGTATGATGGGATGAGGTGTTGTTTGTTTGCATCTGATGAGGCAATGAAGGAGAAGGGTCTGCATTCGCTCTACAAAGGCCTAGTCAGAATCAAGTAGACAGGGCCCCCAAACCTCTGAGTTGTAAAGAAATGAGGGTTTGATGAAAGTGTCCATGAGAGACATCTTGGACGAGATGTCCTCAAGTTGATGTCTAAAACTCTGTCTCTTAAGAAGTGCTAAGGATCCATATTCTTTGTTGACACAAGTTTGAAGGGCATGCTGCAAATTGAAACGAGGCCCAGTGAATTGTACCCCCAAATAAGTGTAGGAGTAAGTGATCTCAATCTCCTCCCGTCTAAAAAGAAAATGAGGATCCAAGAGGAGCTTTTCTACCCATTAAAGATGATGACCTTGGTTCTAGCAGGTTGATTATTAACTGACGTCTAACAAAGATCACAAAAAAGGGCAAGGCATATAGCTATCTCTACAAACCATCAGCACATGAGGCCAAGATGATAACATCATCTATGAAGAGAAGAATGGAGATCGAGACCCGATGGAGGAGGCACCCATCTCCAACTTGAATGTGCTCTTGCAAGAAAGATTCCAGCTTGCCAATGTAGATCCCAAAAAAAGTCAAGGATAGAGGACATCCCTGCTTTACCCCAATGGTACTCTTAATGAAGTCTGATACCTCGTGTACTATGCATAGACAACCCAGGACTGTCTCATATAATTGCATGATGGCAGTAAGAAGAGTCTCGAAAATGCCTATGTCTCCAAGCCTCTGGAACAGTGCCTCTATGGGTACTGAGTCAAACACTTTTTGAAAGTCTACAAAGCAACAATACACTTTCAAAGAGTGATGGCATGCCTCCTCAATGATGACCCAGAGCGTAAGAATGTGATCGATGGTTTGGTGTGTCGGTCTAAATCCAGCTTCTCCTCTAGCTCTAAGGTGCCAACCATGATCATTTTCTAGCTATCGAGATCCGCACTAGATCCCGACTTGTGAATCAGGTGGATGATATGATGTGACCAAGAGTTTAGAAATCCTATACAAACAATGTGATTGAACAAAGCATGGAGGCCATGCTTGTAGAGTTCAATATGGAACCTTATCCACTGCTTCGTTGGTCCTCATGGCCGAGACTGCTTCTTGGATTTTATGGTAAATAAATAAGTAGCAATAAGAGGGGGGGAGGTGACGTAGATAAGGGATTGCCTCGAGATACCATATAAGGAGTAGGTATGGGAGAACAAGAATTTTGGATCAAGATCAGCGAGAGACAGGTGTGGCGAGGGAAAATGGTACGCTAGAATGTTTTGGCGTACTGGATGAGGGAAGCACTCAACTCATGTCTCTTATGGGAAATAAAGAGGCGTTTCTTGTGGCGAAGGAGGCAACAATAGGAATCTTTACGACCAGGGAAGGAGGGTTGATCATGAGCGAAGGCATGTCGTAGCTGGGTGTGAATATTTTTACAGCCTAGATCATACCACAGATTCATGGGGCAAGTCGTGAATTTTTGGGAGAAAGAGGTGGACCGAGTAATGTGGGGGTAGGATTTAAGGACAGCTTCCAAAATAATTGAAGAAAGACAATATACATGAAAAATACGGACTCAACTGATGCAAAGCAAAACTCAAGTGGGAGCATCTGTCAGAGAGTGGAAGTAAACATGTCAGCATCCCCCTCCGCAAAGTGGATAATGGTTTAAGGTGGACCCAAAGGAAGGGGCATGGGATGGGGGGATGTTAACCTGGAGGAAAAATGAGAGAAGGGCATGGTCAACCAATGGGAGGGGGTTACTAAAAAGTGACGAATAAAGGGGAGAGGTCCATGACTAAAGAGGATGTAATCCACCACACGTGCACCTCCACCATGAGGATGGCAAGTGAAGAAACGAGAATCCAAGAAGCCAGGGAGGCCATTAAGGATCAGAAGTTGGTAGAATTCTCCAAGCCGTATGAGATGTCTGCCATACACTGTATTGTTAAAGTTAGTGCAGCTACGAGACCCATACTGAGGGAGGATGGTACCCTAGTCAGTTAACTAGGGTAGAGTAAGACCTTAGAAGGTACCCTAGAGCCCCAAATAGTCTCCTAGGGTTGTTCGTATGGGACCAAGCAAGTTGAAGTCATGGCAAAGTCCCTAACACATGGTTAGGGCCTCTATTTGCCTCTAGTGTTCCTGGTCTGAGACCAAGCAGATCCTGTAGGTTGAGGCAAAGACATTCCTGGTCTAGAGCCAAGCAAATTCTTGATCTAGGACCAAGCAGTTCCTGCAGGTGCACCCTTGGTCAATTAACCAGGTAGATCTTGGTCAAGTTGACCAGGATGATGTTGTGCGATGTCCTCTCTCCTAAATGGTTATTGTTAGGATGTTTCTCAAGGGACTGGCCACCCCTTGATGATGTCACCTGCACCTAACCCTTAGGGGTAGTATTGAGGACTAGAGGATCACATCATCAGTTTGGATCTTCTCCTTATACAATGATGATATATATATATATATATATATATATATATATATATATATATATATACCTTGAGAAAGAGAAAAGATTAAGTCCTCGGTCTTATAGGTCCTATGGATAAATGGGGTTGTTTCTCCACCCTTATGGTACCCCTTGGTCTTATGAGTATGAGGGTTTCCTTACCTTCTTATTATGACCACTTTGGTTGACTTATGGTCCTTCATCTTTTACTTGGTCAGATGGTCCTAGCGCCCTTATTGTGTGTACCTTTGGTATGATGACTTTTATTTTATTGTTTTATTGTTATTGAATATATACCTTTAGTACCCTATTCTAAGTAAACCTAATCTTATTTTTTATTTTATTGGTAACTATCCTAAAAATTAGGGGTTACCTAGGAGACCTTTCTAGAAGGCTTGTCAAGATTATAAATTAAGTTTCACTTCTCCATTTTTATGTGGCATCTAGACAAGAGAGAAAACCAGATCTGATTCTTTGTCTGCTTTAGAGTTTGTTGCTACTAGTTTTGCTTCACGAGCTTGTCGTTGCTTAACATCTAGGGTGACTGCTGCTTTGACTTGACGTCTAGGTTTCTTGTTGATCTTGGAGCGAGTGGTGACTCTCCTGTTGTCGTTTTTAGAAGGTCGTGACCTCATTACTTTTCCCTGGGCTGATTCTACGGCTGGTCGTGACTCCTCTTTGTGGGATGCTTATACTTGACTGTGTCTAGGGCTGCTAAACTTGATTCGTGACCTTTTTGTGATTGGGTTGTGACTGTTGTGACCTACCTAGCTTGGGTCGTGATTGTGTATGCCCTCTAGGGCTGGATCGTGACCTGTGTGAGCCCTCCAAGGGCTAAGCCGTGACTCTTGTGACCTTCTTCTGTTGGTTGTGAGCTGAGGTCCTGACCTCCTTTAGTTGCCCAAACAGAGTCGTTACCTATTGCTGGTTGCCAGTCTTGAAACCTGACCTTGTTGGGTTTTTCAAACTTGATGCGTGAACTTGTTGAGTCGGGTCATGAACTTGTGTGCCTCGGCTGATTCGTAACTGTGTTGTTGTCTTCCTTTTGTTGGGGCATGATCCTTTGTTGGACCCTAAGTTGTCGTCACACTTTTGAATAGGACGTGACTTTATCTTGAACTAATAAAGGTTGGACGTGGTCTATTTGGGGGTTTCTAAGGTGCCCTAGGCTGACTCGTAACCTATTTGGATAACACAGACCTAGCCTATGATTTGTTTCGTATGCCCTTTGGGCTAGACAAGACTGTGGTTATCTTCTCCTGACACATCATGACTGTTTGGATACCTTTTGGACTAGATAGTGACTATGTTGTCTCTATTTTGGTTGGGTCATGACTATGCATAATATCTCCTAGCTTGTCCATAGATTGTGGTGCCCTATCCTATCTGAGTTATGACTATGTCAAACCCTAAATGATAGGTCAGTAGTAGTGGTAAGTTTGCTAGAGGGAGTTGTGACTTTTAGGGTGCCTATTTGTGATTGGGGTTGAGTGTCAATGTTGTTATCCTAATGAGATCTTCCCACTGGGTGACTGGGATTTGTTACTGTATGTATCCAACCTAAAGCCATATCACTTTAACCTTCTCTCTCTCAAAGTATGACTTATGATAGCTTGTCCTTACAGTGACAAGAGCTAACAGAATATGCCTGAGTATAAGGCAGATTCAAACCAGATCTATTTAGCATTTGTTCTTTAATTATTGTGTATTAGTTTCATTCTAATTTTGCTACTATATATGTTCTGTATATTGGAAATGATAATCCATCTCAAGGACCAACTCTAACGCAGTGACCAGCAGAGTGTTAAAGTTGAAAGAGATGAAAATTATGTTTGAGTTTATTACAACGATACTCTTTTGGATCTAGCTTTTTTTTAGATTTGTTTATGCATTAAAGTATAAATTTAAATCTATTCTTTATATTAACCCTAACCTAAATTAAACTTTAACATGTATAAGGCCCAAAAGCATCATCTGATAGGCGATGAAATCCCACTAAAGTTGAATCAAGCTCTAGAATATATAACCATTCCTCAGAGCGATCGTGACCTCATTACTTTTGCCTAGGTTGATGCTAAGGCTGGTCGTGACTCCTCTTTGTGGGATGCTTATACATGACTATGTCAAGGGCTGCTAAACTTAATTCAAAACCTTTTTGTGACTAGGTTGTGACTAATGTGACCTCCTTAAGTTGGGTCGTGATTATGTATGCCCTCTAGGGCTGGTCGTGACCTGTGTGAGCCCTCCAAGGGCAGAGTCGTGACTGTTGTGACCTTCTTCTGCTAGCCGTGGGTAGAGGCCGTGACCTCCTTTAGCTGCCTAGACAGAGTCGTTACCTACTGTTGGTTTCCAGACTTGAAAAGTGACCTTGTTGGATTGCCTGAACTTGATGTGTGAACTTGTTGAGCTGGGTCATGAACTTGTTGTGTGCCTAGGTTGATCCGTAACTATTTTGTTGTCTTCCTTTTGTTGGGCCATGATCCTTTGTTGGACCCTGAGCTAGGCATCACTCTTTTGAACAGGACTTGACCTTATCTTGAACTGATAAAGGTTGGACGTGGTCTATTTAGGGGCTGCTAAGGTGCCCTAGGTTGGGTCGTAACCTATTTGGATACTACAGACCTAGACTGTGATTTGTTTTGTATGCCCTTTGGGCTGGACATGATTGTGGTTATCTTCTCCTGACAGGTCATGACTATTTGGATACCTTTTGGACTGGATTGTGACTGTATTGTCTATATTTTGGCTGGATCATGACTGTGCATAATATCTCCTAGCTTATCCATAGATTGTGGCGCCCTATCCTAGCTGAGCTATGACTGTGTTAAACCCTAGATGATAGGTCAGTAGTAGTGGTAAGTCTGCTAGAGGGAATTGTGAATTTTAAGGTGCCTATTTATGATTGGGGTTGAGTGTCAATGTTATTGTCCTAATGAGATCTTCCCACTTGGTGACTGGGATTTGTTACTGTGTATCTAACCTAAACGCATAGCACTTTAACCTTCTCTCTCTCAAAATATGACTTATGACAGCTTGTCCTTACAATGACAAGAGTTGACACAATATGTCTGAGTATAAGGCAAATCTAAACCAGATCTCATTAGCATTTGTTCTTTGATTATTGTGTGTTAGTTTCATTGTAATTTTGCTACTGTTTATGTTCTGTATATTGGAAATGATAATCCATCTCAAGGACCAACTTTAACGCAGTGACCAGCAGAGTGTTAAAGTTGAAAGAGATAAAAAGTGTGTTTGAGTTTATTAGAGCAGTACTCATCTGGATCTAGCTTTGTTTTTTAGATATCTTTATGCATTAAAGTATAAATTTTAATCTTTTCTTTATATTAACCCTAACCTAACTTAAACTTTAACATGTATAAGGCCCCAAAGAATCATCTAATAGACGATGAAGTCCCACGAAAGTTGAATTGAGCTCCTGAATACATAACACATCCTCAGAGCAATCGTGGAGTGGAACATGAAGGGCTCTGGTGTGGGCATTTAAATCACCCAAAAGGATATCTCCCCCAACATTGAGTACTAAACAATGCCAAAATATAAATCTAGGTAAGGGCCACCCTCAAAATCGTTATGGACAACAAACTGAGAAGAGGTTAAGGGAAAGTAGCATACCGCCATGTAAAGATCTATGGGGAGAGGAGGTACACCACTAAACCAGACCCAAATGGATCTAGCAAAGCTCATCCAATGATACCAAAGAGACCGTGCTCTGAAGGGAGTCTCTGACCATACACGTTGTTGAAAAATGAGAACTCTGAAGATCCTCACTCATATTTTTGGTGTGGGTGTAATAAGGAGGACTTAGACTTTGTCTTTTGTATATTATGTATTAAGTGAATTTTATACAAATAAAGTAATGTTTTGTACTTTATAGAATGCGTCTAACTTTAGTGATCAAGCTCATCCAATGATACCAAAGAGAACGTGCTCTGAAGGGAGCCTCTGACCATACACGTTGTTGAAAAATGATAACTCTGAAGATCCTCACTCATATTTTTGGTGTGGGTGTAATGAGGAGGACTTAGACTTTGTCTTTTGTATATTATGTATTAAGTGAATTTTATATAAATAAAGTAATGTTTTGTACTTTATAGAATGCGTCTAACTTAAGTGATTATTTAATAATTAAAGTGAATTAATTATTAAAAGTGAGTGCGTTAAATGATGCCCCTTGATTTTGTAAATGAATCTCAGCCCTAGATTACGTGGTTAAGATAAGTAGTTACAAATTTAAAGTATAAAACAAAGAGAGAGAGGACAAATGAGACACACCAGTATTGAAGAGAGAGGAAAAAGAGAGGTGAAGAGAGAGAAGTTTTCGTAGAGAGGTGACACGATTTCCAAGAGAAGGTACAGCAGCACACTTCCCAAGGCAGTCTGAAAACAGTCCGTACAGTAACCTCTAGCAGTTTTGTACAGTCACACATGTGGGCACATTTCCCATGAAAGATGATTGCCATTAATTGCAAGTCATACATTTTGTACAGCTGACATTTTCAGGCACGTGTGAGCTCAAAAATCGAGGCAAGGAGAAGAGCAAGTCGTACAGGTTCCGTAAAGCACATGTGGGCAGATTGTACAATTGTTCTTTTGGCACGAATTTCAAAGTAGAAATTGTTCTTTCATATTTGTGAAATTTTGTCGGTGAGGGTTGATTTAAAAATTCATTGTATTGAATTTTTCAAAAAACTTCTCTTAATAAAATTTTCGTCTTCTAGAGTTTTCCCCAGAGTTGGGGTTTTGCCCGATCTTTTGATCAAAAATATCTGTGTTTTCATGTTTTTTATTGATACTTCAGTTTTCTAGAAGAACTTGAAGTGGTGGTTTGAATTTTAAATTTATGAGTAAAATTTTAATCAAAACACTATATATTCAATTGTTTCACAGGATGTGTGAATGGAAGTTTTCATATTAATGTCAAGTTATTTTCTTCACATGCCACCTTACCAGAGCCTCAAACCACTTTAGAGGGTTGGGTTTCTTGTCGACAGGCAAAAAACCATTGCTAACTTGCGATGTCTGGAAGTGCCCTCATGAGACTCTTATGGGTTTCAGTAATAAGGAGATCAGATGAAGCACGAGCATCATGCAACATGCTTGACGAAGACCAAGGTGACGCATTCCCATTCCAGCAACCCATTGAAATCCCTGCACCCTGTCTACACCTCAGCCATGCGAGTCATTTAGAGAATCCAACAGAGAATACCCTGGAGGTGGGGAATGCCAAATAATGGCCCCAACATCTCCAGTGGCCACTCATTTCCCTGCCTGTCTTGTTACTGTGACTAATGCCCTGGAATGTTTCAACTCTGCAACATGGTATTTGGTAAGGTCAAGGTCTAGGAAAATCTTATTAGGTAGGGAGAACAACTGCCACTTAGCTCTGAGAGTCCAAAGACTGTCCCCAGCTAACCTGAACTGAATGAAGAGTGTAGAGTCATAACCAAACCAGGCCCTTTCAAGAGGGATATCAGGACACTTGAGGTAATCGCGGAGAAATGTGGTGCTCATTTGCAGGGGCTCCAAGAACAGAGAGGGTGAAGGGAGCCCCCTAACCTTCAAGTTTAGTTCTCGAGCTCGCCTACTACATTCTTCTAGTAGCTTGGCATGCATAATTTCCTCACCTCAACCACAGCAAGAGGAGAGGGGGCTTTGTAACCGCCCCCCCCCCCTCCCCGACCCAATTTGCGCCCATGAATAGAAGATCTTTTCATGCTTGGTTTTCAGGTGAAGAAATTCAAATTTCAGCATGTAAAGTATCATATGGGGGTTGGAGGATTTCCTCAACTTGTCTTGCATTTAATAAATTCTAGAGGGATGAATTTTTTTATTCAATCTCGACTACTCTCATCGAAAGAGCTAGCAATTCCAGTTTGTCCTGTTGACTCTCAGTGTGAAGCTTGTTATTTTCTGTTTCAAGGGCCTCCATCTGTCGCATAAGGAGTTTGATTTGGGATGTCCAGTGAGAAGAATCAGATTCCGGAATCACATAGGTGGGACTATAAAATGTTCCCTGATTACCAATATAGTTTTTAAGATATTCAAATTGTTCCTTGTTGTTGAAGGAATCCAATCTACGGAGATATATGTTGAATCATAAATTTTGGCATGCAAATTTCATTTCTATCATGTATCTGTAATGAGTTTACATTATATTTCATTGAATTTTATTACAAATATCTTTAAATTTTTAAATTTCAATGTTTCTCGAACTTAAATGTCAAATTTTATTGTCGATTTTTTGTCGAATGGAAAGAATGTAATATTTGAAGTTAAAGTCAAACCAGATGACTTAAGCGTGCCTGCACAAAATACAAAAAATCTGCATTTAAATTAGTGCTTACAGCATTCAAATGTCATAACAGCTTGCCGGAATTTCTTTTTTGTACTTTAATTAGCATGTTTCAGCATATCTTTGCATTATGATTCATGCCCATAGTTTAGCATAATTTTCTGCATTGTTTTCCGTGCAAAATTACAGCTTTTAGGACAGATTCAAATTGTTGGTTTTGAATAATATTAATAATAATAATCTATTTTTAAGGTCACAACAAAGCCAGACACTATTTTGGTGTATGAGACCCCCTTGTTTGTGGGACAAGAGACCCCCCTCTGCGCAACAATGTGACCACTAAAGTCTACAGAGATGTACATACCCTATCCACCTCCGGATTTGAACCTATGACCTCTTAGAAGGAAACACATGTTCTTAACAGTTAGGACCCATATTTCTTTTACAACACCAAGTGTTTAATTCAGTTATAGGTGTTACTGATCCGGTTTTGACTTACAGTTGACTCCTAGAATCACTTGGGGATACCTTGTGAAGTTAGCGAGCACTAACTTCGAAATGAAAGGATCTAAGCGTAGTGACAGTGGCTTATTTCCTAATGTTATTCGGACTCCCTTAAGTTTTGCAGTGTGGGAATTTCCAGGTGATAAACACTGAAAAACTTGCATCTCCTATATGGAATTATGGTGTTTTTAAGGTCAATCATTTATGGTTAACATTGCAAGTGTTTCTAAAGCAACGTTTAAAGGGTTCAATTCAATTCCAAGTCACACAACTCAGACTTAGGGACAACTTGCAATGCTGAAAAGTCAGAGTATGAATCAGAATTGGAAAATACTTGCAAAAACTCGGCAAATAATAAACTTAATAAATTCTTAAAGTTCACGGAAGAAAGAAGATTAAATACACATGCTGAATATTGATCAATCTCAATGACTTTGGTCGAACGTGCCTGACGCTAGACAAGTTTAGTGTGTTTGGCCAAGTTTGACTGAGTTTGATTGAGCATTAGATTTTCAAGCTGACGAAGTTGAGGAAGATAATAGTATTTGGCAAGAGAACAAGGCCACAAGGTGCTTCGGAGTCACAAGTAAGACAATTTGGAACAAAGAATTCGATGATGGCTGGGTGAGCAATCCAACAATAATTTTGGCAGTTTTGTCAAGACTATTTTGCCGTACTCATATTTGTTGGCCATGGGCATTTTAGGCTACAACTGACCCCTGTGTGTACTTGTAACACTGGAACTTTGTATTTTGCAATTCCTCTGACCTAATCCAGTGGTCATTAGTTGGACTATAATAAAATTATCTTATCTTATCTAATCATCGTCAAAGTAGGTATTACCCATCAAGGGGTTTTCCACTATAAAACAATGTTGGCTCTTGTTGTTATGGTTTGGAATTGCCATTGTTACAGCTTGAAAATGCAAGTTGCATTTTCAGAGGAATTATTTTCTGCAACACTGAACCAGGAAATGTGGGAGTTAGAAGGAATTATGGGTTAGAGCTTCATCTTCTTATCATGCATGTGAAAGACAGTGATCGCTTTTATTCCATAATGAAGGATGCTCACATGTTTTCAATAGTGTTTTACTGTGGTGTTCACCTGTTTGGAGACACTACTACACATGTGGCAGCATCTCATGTTTGGGGCACTTTGCTACATATTTTTGTATGGATATTTCTCAAATGATGGTACCTTTCACATTCCCCAAGGCTATCTCTAAATATTTGGAGGCATGAGTCATGTATGTACTTTTGGCACGCTATAAGAAAAGAGAAAGGCTTGTAGAAAGATGGCTTACAGTAGGGAAAAGACGCTGCTAGGAGTGCTCCACCAAGAAAGGGCTCTGATGAACTTTAGTTATATTTATGAAGATTTCTAGATACTTCTAAGGATATATTAATGGAGAATTCTCGGAGGTTCTTTAAAATCAATTATTATAAGAAATTATGGAGGAGGAATTGTAAATTTTCATTTAAAATTCAAACTAGGGCTAAACAGTATATTAAATTATTACTGAAAACCACACATGAATTTCTTTAACTAGTATTGCTGCGGAAAGTAAATATTGAGAAACATCAATAACATCACATCAATATAGACATAGTGTTTTGGGTATTGAAACCCCCGAATAAAACCCAAGATGGAACACAGTGTCTTATTAAGAAGATATGGAACAATTACATCCAGCAGATATATTCACCCAACCTGGTGAAATAGAACCTCTGCAGAATCACTGAGCAATCCCAACAACATGGTACGGCCCTTGCGTCAGCTGCACGGCAATCCTGCATCAACTGTACAGTTCATACGTCGATTGTACGGGATTCGTACTGTTGTACGGCCTTCTCTGCAACGTATGGTTTCTCCTCTGCGTGATTTTGTACGGCCTGATACTCAGCCTAGTAACGCAACGAATCCTCTGGGTGAGTGTCCCTTCGTCTTCTCTGTAAACCTCTCTGTCTGACTTCTTTGTTTGTCTGTATCTCTCCTGTGTATGTGTCCTCTCCACCAAATCTTCTTTTAACTCAATGGCTAAGAGAAAACCCTAACCCTCACTATGGATCAATGGATGTGATCCTCCGATGAGATCAATGGCCAAGATTAGATTAGCCATCATTTAAATTATTTCACTTTTCACTTTATAAAAGTGATTCCATTAAGTCAAAATCAAATTAGATTGATTAATGTATTTTCGTAAGTGTAAAGTTAGGAAAATCACATTAAATACAATTGGCTTCCTATTTAATGTCTTCCTAGCATGCAACGACACATGAAATGCTAGAAGACCTTCCTTGTTGCCACTTTCTAACACTCCCTCTCAACAAGAAATGGATTCAGTAGCAACCCCAACTTGTCTCTGAACTTCACAAAACTGTGTCTGCAAAGTGTCTTGGTGAAAATGCCTGCCACCTTCTCATCTGTTTGAATGCACTCCAACCGAATGGTTCCTCTATACACAATCTCTCAGAAAGTGGTACCGAGAGTCTATGTGTTTGCTTCGGTCATGGAACACTGGATTTTCAGATAGCCTGATGCCATTCTGATTGTCACAATGAAACACAGTAGTCTCTAGATCACACTCGAACAACCTTGAAAGCAACTTCCTCGGCCACATTCCCTCACAAGCAGCCAAACTGGTTTCCATGTACTCAGACTATACCGAAGTCAATGCCACTGACTTATGCTTCCTGCTGAACTAAGAGACAACCCCTGATCCAATGTTGAAGCAGCAACTTGAAGTGCTCTTCTGGTCCTCTACACATCCTGCCCAGTCAGCATCCGTGAAACCTGTTAATTGTACACTCCCCGTGCGCTCATAAACCAACCCATACTCCACTGTACCTCCGATGTAGTGAAGTATGTGCTTTGAAACCGTCCAATGCACTCTTTGAGGATCCACCATGAACTAGCTCAAAGAGTTGACTGCAAAGCTAATGTCTGGTCGTGTGTTGACCAGATACATGAGCAATTCAATAAGCTGGCGATACAAGGTAGGATCAAATCCGTCTGACCCTAATGCATCAGTGCTCCTCCAGTTGGAAACTAGAGGTATGACCATAGGCTTGCAATCCACCATCCTGAATCTCTGCAAGATCTCCACTGCATACTTCCCCTGTCCAATAAAGAAGCACCCTTCTCTCTGCCAAACCTCCAAACCTAGGAAGTAATGCATCAAACCTAGGTCTTTCATCTCAAACTCGATTGCAAGGTTGGACTTGCAGACATCAATCAGCCTCTCATCTCCTGTAAGAAAGAGATCATCTACATACAACACCAGTATCAGAGGCACCTCATCCAACAAGAAGTACAAGTTGTGGTCCGCCTCACTTCGTTGGAATCCCATCTCCCGTAGATAGCTGTTTATCCTCAAGTACCATGCTCGAGGTGCCTGCTTGAGCCCATAAAGAGCTTTCTACAGTCTGCATACATGTGTCTCCCTATACTCCACATCAAACCCCTCGGGCTGCTCAATGAATACCTCCTCCTGTATAACTCCGTTGAGGAAGACAGTCTTGACATCCATCTGATGAACACGCCAACCCATCTCTGTTGCTAATGAAATAATGGTCCAAGTAGACAAATCCCTAGCAACAGGGGCGAAGGTCTCCTCATATTCAATACCCGCCTTCTGTGAAAACCCCTTTTCCACGAAGCACGCATTTTACTTCTCCACGCTTCCGTCTGTTGCATGCTTTACCTTGTAGATCCATCTGGATCCTACCACCTTTTTACCTTCTAGCCTTGGCACAACCTCCCATACTTGATTCTTCATGATTGAGTTATACTCCTCAACCATGGCTTCCTGCCACACATCATGTTGTGCAGCCTCCTCGAAACTGGAAGGTTCGAAGTTGATCAACTCCATCATCAATGCCATATAGCTAACTCTCTCTGGTGATTTGCTCCGCCTCAGGGAGCTCTGTGGAGGATTCACCTGCATGGAATCCTAAACTGTAGACCTAAACCACTTAGGCCTTGGCCTAGTGTCTACCTGTTGTGACTCCTGGATCCTGCCCTCCTAGTGGCTCATCCTCCAAGTCAATAACTGAAGGATCTTGTCCACCTGACTCCATGTGACTACCAAAACCTGCACTCTCTATCTGTACCTATACCTAAACCTGTGGCTCCTCCAACTTGGTTGCTCTTCTGCTGGTAAGTCCATAGATCTCCGCGAGGTCCTGTCCTCATCAAACTAGACATCCCTACTCACAATGATCCTCTTGCGAGCAAGAATATATACTCTGTATGCCTTCGAAGTCTTGATGTAACCAACAAGTAACCCCTTCTCTCCAGAAGGGTCCAACTTCTTCCTAGTGTCAGCATAAATGTGACAATAGCAAACTCCCAAATATGCGCATGTGACTCACATCTGATCTAGTTCCTGTGAAGACCTTCTTGGGTGTCTTCCTCCCCAAAGCTAAGTGGGGACACTTGTTCTGAATGTAAACTGCAGTCTTGTATGCCTCGGCCCAAAGGAATAGTGGTAATCCCTGCTCCTACCATTGCCTTGTTCTTTCTCTCCGCCACTCCATTCTATTGTGGGGCATGAGGCACTATGTGGTCCTTCTTGATCCCCTCTGATGAGCAATCCTCCAAGAACTCATTGGAGGTGTACTCACCCCCGTTGTCTGTCATCAATACTTGGATGTTCCTTCCTGTATGGTTTTCTACGAGAGTCTTGAACTCCCGAAACCGCTCAAAGACCTTTGACTTGGCCTTCAAGAAATAGATCCAGGTTTTCCTGGAATAGTCGTCAATGAAAATGACGCAGTAAGTGTAGCCACTGAAAGATTGGACACTCATAGGTCCACAAACATATGAATGCACTAAGTCCAAGAACCCTTTTAGACTTGTGCTCACTCTATGGGAAAGGTTTCTCGATGTTCTTCCCCAACGCACAACCCTTGCAATGGTTATGCTTCTCCCCCGGTACCTGAGGAACTCCAATGACTGCATGTCTCAAATGTCTCACTGCTCCATGGTGTAAGTGTGCCATCCTCCTATGCCACAAATCACCCTCACTGTTGTTGTTGTTGACTAGAGCCTTTGCAGACTCAAAGTGTAGTTTATACACCTTCCCGCTCTGGATCCCAATCACCCGATCCAAACTCCTATCTGACCCCTTTGGTCTGATATACACCCTATGGTCTCGAAACTTCACCTGATATCCCTGGTCCACTATGGTGGAAACGGATATGAGGTTCTTAGTCAGCCCCGAAACATACAATACATCAGCAAAATTGAGGGGTTTTCCAGACTCCCTCCGAAATGAAACAATGCCAACTCCCTGCGCATGATATTGCGCATCATCACCCAACTCAATGTGGAGATTTAATCCACCCTCCTGCAAGCTCTTGAAGAACCTCTTATGTCCTGTCATATGACAAGATGCTCCACTATCTACGTACCAAACGCTACTGCCTGTGGTGCTTGCCATGCAAGCTATCAAGCAAAAATCCTGATTGAAGTTTTTGCTGAACTCATCCACCTCTGCAGATCCTACCATCTGGGTATTGTTCTTCTTCTTCCTGTCTAGGCACTGGGAGGCAAAGTGTCCTTGCTTCTGGCAGATAAAACACTTGACCTTTGACATGTCAAGGTTCTTCTTACCACCTTTCTTTTTCTTCGCCTTACCCGTGCTCTTCTCTGCTAGGGCTAGAGCATCTTCGTCCACAATCTGAGGGGCACTGCTGGATGAACCTAACCCTTGACCCATGCAGGTCTCCTCCTGCACAAAATCATCCCACAACCTTTGCCAATCAGGGAGCTTCTCCCTATCCATCACACCTTTGGCAAAGGTGACCCATGGCTTAGAAAAGCCATTGAGGGCTATCCAAACTAGCTCTCCTGTCTGACTTCTCTGTTTGTCTGTATCTCTTCTGTGTATGTGTCCTCTCCACCAAATCGTATTTTAGCAGTGTTCCACGGGGACGCATCCCGCACGGTCGGGGACACGTTTCCACGTTTCCTGCGTCCCGGGGACTTGGGGACTCCTGGGCGAAACTTTATCTCCCCAACCATGCCCCTGGGAATTTTTTTTTAATGTTTTCCCATTATTTTCACATTTTACAATTCCTACTTGGTACTACTTAGAAAATAAACCGATATATTTAGTATTTACATTGCACAATCATTAATATACATCAAATGAATTATTATTTTTGATATTTTATTTTATTTTTATAATTTTAGAGACGTCCCCACGTCCCCCTTGAATATCCCTAAATTTGGGGGTGGTCTCCATGCGTCCCGAATGTGCGTTTCCTCACTCCCACGTCCCCCCGTCCCGAAAACTTGGGGGAACATTGTATTTTAGCTCAATGGCTAAGTGAAAACCCTAACCCTCACTATGGATCAATGGATGTGATCTTCCGGTAAGATCAATGGCCAAGATTAGATTAGCCATCACTTAATTATTTCACTTTTCATTTTATAAAAGTGATTCCATTTTGTCAAAATCAAATTAGATTAATTAATGTATTTTTCTAAGTCTAAACTTAGGAAAATCACATTAAATACATTTGGCTTCCTGTTTAATGTCTTCCTAGCATGCAAGGACACATGCAATGCTAGAAGACCTTCCTTGTTGCCACTTTCTAACAGGAATCTCTAGGACCCAATGGTGACTGGAATAATCCTTTATTGGAAGTTTCTAAAGGAGCACTCTTCCTTTGAAGTTCTAGGGTTTTCTTTATACCATTTTATTTAGGCTTTTAGTATTTTCTAAATATATTTTATTGAAAGGTGGTTGGAGATTGAAACTATTAAAAAAGGCCTTCCCTCATTTCCAACTCGTGATTTCAACTTGGAGCTGTAACTGTTAAGGAGCTGATATTGAGCAGATTTGGGATTGCTTCAATAATTTTCAGGGCTGTAGCATTGAAGTAAGGCTGAATCCTTCATATTTGTATTTGATTTATTTGCTTGAGGATTGTACTAGACTATTTCTGTTGGTCTGAGCATATTTGGGATTGCTTCAATAATTTTCAGGGTTGTAGCATTCCAGTAAGGCTGATTCTTCCATGTTTGAATTTGGTTTCTTTCCTGGAATATTGTACTAGAATATTTCTACTGGTTTTAGCTAGTAAAAGAAGGGCTGAAGGCTGCTATTCAATGGAAAATTGTCCTGCTGCTTCATCTTCATACTCTACTGTCATCTATTTAATGCAGATCTGTAATAACCTCTAAATACTGCAGATCCATGGGACATGACTCTTGATGCATTAATTGTCACTGAAGTCAATTCCAACCAATTCATACACATACCAACTCCATGCACTTTGGTCAAGGCACTTCTCTCTGTGTGGTACTATTAGATCTGTGTTAGTGTATCTATTGGATAATTAATACTGGGCTGTAAGTGAATATTCAAATCTGTAATAACCTCTAAATACTGCAGAACTGTGGGTCTTGATGGATTATTTGTAACTAAAGTCAATTCCTGTTGGAATATAATCCGTCGGGATTATATTTTGTAAATAAATAAAGGAAAATGAATAGTTATGTAGGAAGCTGAAAAGGCTGGTCGGAAGATGAAACTCAACCAGCATATGTAATGTATAAATAAATGATTTTGCAATGGAATAAATGAATTCGGGAGTTATTTCACCTAACAGTGGTATCAGAGCTCCATAACTCCTGCCTGCATGCCTGCCATAACTCCTGGCTACATTTTAGTCCTGGCAGTTTGCCTGCCAGACCTCCGTTCTAACCTTTGTCAATTCGTTTCAGACTGCCTGCCCATTATCAGTCTACATCCGAGCGTTTCTCCTGCCAGCCTGCATACATTCATTGTATGCGTTACAGTTCCAGAACTGCGTTGAGGAATGGTTTGTGTTTAAGTTATGAAATGGTCCGTTGTTAATTATTTCCTCAATTTACTGCACATTTTTTGACTGCTCCTTGCCAGAGCGTTTGAATTGCTGCTTAACCCTAATCCTTTCACGCCGAAGTTTTTTGTTACGACCTTCATTTGTGTTTATCATCTGATAGAGTCTTCTCCATCGAAGAATACATTTCTCTTTACCTGTGGAGAAACGATAGAGACCACCACTTGTTGATTACTGCTCCGTGTGTTCCCACACCATCCGATCCCGATTTCGTGTTGAGGAGTGAGAGAGAGACAATGTCGTCTCCAAATTCCAATGCCAATTCGAGTTTGAGGAAGCCCGTCTTTACCTGAGCCTGAAGATTGAAGCCTGTGATATACTGCTGCGAGTTCTTTGAAGTTCGGTGACTGAAGATCGTTGTTGGAAGACTCCTGCCTTTACTCAAGAGCATGGAGAAGCATGTGTATGCTATGAACTTGCATTGTATTCACTTGGAATGGCTGCGCTTTCCTCCTAGAGCTGCATTGAAGACTGACAGTGTATATTCAGAGCCTTTTTCAAGAGCGTGGAGGTAAAACTTTGGTGTTGTATTACTTGTGACCATTGGGAATACAAAAACCCTAAATTTACCCTAGCTATTTGCGTGAAGTTTGAAGTGAAATATTTTCATGTATATGCATCTTGTATGAGTTCGTGTTTGCTGCTGAGATTTCCTCCACCTACGATTAAGGCCCTTTCTCTTGTATTATGGTTTGTAAACTATCCCGGAGGGTCGTAAATCATCCCTACTTACATTTGCGTGGAGTTGCAATACACTGGGCGAGGCTGAGCAATATGGCGATGAATCATTCTGGAAGCATGATGCAATGATGAACCAGGTACTTGCTCTGTGAAGACACTGTGGATTTGTAGAAGAATTTGAAACGACATAGATTCTGGTGAAAATTGAAGTCGAGCTGATTATTGTTGCCTCAGGCTCGTTGAAAACCAATGACTGATAGTTGATACGTTGGAGAAGAAGTGCATGTTGCCCTTCTCTTTTCTGAAGCGATTCATATTATATGTTGCAATTGATTCATAAACCCTAGATTTTTGCGTGAAGTCTATCTAGAAACTTCTGCAAGCATTTGTTTATTATCATTGAGTGAAGAGCCTCGTGATTGCTATATTGGAACCGTAACTGTTGCATGAAGAGTTTTATATTCTACGAAGTGCTGCTATGAATGTTATAACATGGAATTGTTGTATTTTCTCCTTTCGATTTAAAGCTGTGCTTTGAGCTCGAAACTGTGACCAGTATAGGAGAAGATTGTTGGTGTTTGCTGTGACCGCTTTGAAGACTGATTATCATTGGCATTGTTGTAAAGCTTGAGGAAGGTAGCAGAGACTTAGACCTGCACCTTTACTCTTTCTTCTTTTTCTCCTATTGTTTTAGTTGCTTAGAATCACTTTGCTTTGCTCAAAAAGCAAAGAACCACACCAAAGACCAATCCAAAGATCATCCCAAAGGAGAAAGCAGCATGAGAGGCAGAGGAAGAAGAAACTTCAGAGGTAGAGGAGGCAGAAACAACTCCAGCAAAAGATCAGATTTGAAGTGCAAGCGTTGTGGAAAGATTGGAGACACAGCAAATCAGTGTTGGGCTTCGTGGGACTCCATCAAAGATAGACATAACCAGAAGAAAGATGACAATAAGAACCAAGATGCTAGTAAATCTTCAGATTCTGCTCATTGTATTGTTGCACATTGTAATCTTGGTATTAATGAAATAACTTCACTTTCATCTTACACAGATTGTTGGCTACTTGATACTGGTGCAACATCACACATGACTTTTAGAAAAGACTGTTTTGAAGAACTTAATGAAACAATAAATGGCATAGTTTACTTTGCAGATAAGTCAAGTCTTAAACCAAAGGGAATGGGCACCATTCGGCTGAAGATGCCTGGATTCCCTGATTTCTTGTTGAAGAATGTTCTTTATCTTCCAGAGTTGCAGAGAAGCCTGCTGTCCTTGGTGCAGATTCGACAGCAAGGCCATTCCATCCACATGTTTGATGGAATCGTAGAAATAACAAAGTCCTCTGACAACCAAGTTATCATGACTGGATACGAAGATGGGAAGCTGCTGAAGCTAAAAGGTTCATCTGCAAGGGTTCAGAACTATGCCTACCTCTCTCAGCATGGAGAAGGTAATTTATCATCAAGTTTATTGTGGCATGCAAGATTTGGTCATCTTAATTATAATAGTCTTCGTTTGTTGAGAAAGAATGGTGTATTTGGTTTGCCCACCATTCCCAAAGAGGAGCAAATGTGATGCATGTATATTAGGGAAACACACTAAGTTGCCATTCCATGAATCTAATTTCAGAGCAAGTAGGAAATTAGAATTAGTGCATTCTGATTTATGTGGCCCAATGCCAACTCCTTCTGCCAATGGG
>LPNX010171205.1:243025-270193 GCA_001517045.1 Pseudotsuga menziesii
TTCGGCAGATTCAACAACAAAAGCAGAATATGTGGCTGCAGCTAAAGCAACGAAAGAAATAGTATGGCTCAGGAAGATACTTGAAGATTTGCAAGAAAAACAAGAGAACTCCACTCCATTATTGATCGACAATACTTCTGCAATCAAGCTGGCTAAGAATCTCAGATTCCATGATCGAACCAAACACATCAACACAAAATATCATTTGATTCGACATCATGTAGAGGCCAAGACAGTCCATCTTCGACATTGTTCCACAAATGATCAAGTTGCAGACATCTTCACCAAAGCGCTTGGACGAGAAAAATTTGAAAGATTCAGAAACATGCTCGGACTTACTAATACCCCTTCGGATTAAGGGGGGGATTGTTGGAATATAATCCGTCGGGATTATATTTTGTGAATAAATAAAGGAAAATGAATAGTTATGTAGGAAGCTGAAAAAGCTTGTCGGAAGATGAAACTCAACCAGCATATATAATGTATAAATAAATGATTTTGCAATGGAATAAATGAATTCGGGAGTTATTTCACCTAACAATTCCAATCAATTCATACACGTACCAACTCCATGCACTTTGGTCAAGGCACTTGGCTATGTGAAATTACCATATAATACATATTAAAATTTGAAAACCATAAATGTCTCTTTTGTCAAACCCAAAAGTTATCTTTGATTTTAATGACAGCTTTGGCAATCCTTCTAGGGAATCCCTCCTTGTGCCAGAGGAGAGCTGGCATAAAGTTATGAGGACAACCACCAAAGTGGCAGTGGGTGGTTGGACTTATCTTTTGAAGTGCAAACCCTGGAGGTAATGGGTATGTTTAATGTTCGTGGACATAATCTAAGTTTATTACTTGCTGTTTCGTGGTGAAATTATTAAATCTTGAAACAGATCTAAATTAATGTACTTGGTGGTTTATATTAGGACTTTCACTGCACTCGGTCAAGTAGGTTTTGAGACGGGTAGTCCATGATCATCCTAGCTGTCTTAGCTAGTTGGCCAGCCAAAAAACACAAAGGTGCGCCTAATAGGTGGACCAAAAAAATGAAAAAATTAACCTTGAAGGCTAGGGAGTCAAGGACATGACAGATTGTATTAGAGCCCATAACCAGAGGAATTTCTTAAAGGTCGACAAGATCATCTGGACTGAGCAGTGGACATGGATTAGCCTAGTCTACCCAAGTGTCTAACCTACATTGGACCCCAATTATCCCCATTTTCAAAATCTCACTTCCAATAATTTTCTGCCCATTTCCAATTCTTAGTGCAGATTATGTATAGCCAGATTATTCCACATATAAACAGTCCAAAAAGGTATCATCCAGTTTTTGTCTTTGATAGTGGAAGAAGCATTCCTGATGTTATAGTTGAGTGGTCCATTGGGCTCTGGTCAATGGCTGACATGAGATGTCACCATGCAAATTACAGAGGCTCAAACCCTACAATGAGTAGAGTGCCTGTGAAAAACTGGGCCCAGTTTGATGGTATTCATATAAGAATTAATTTAATAATTAAAAATTTAACAAACATAAAAAGGTTATAGTTGAGTGGCGCTTGAGAGGTTAACCACATGTAGGAAAGTATAGTTGTTAAAACATAAAAGGTATTTTTGTAGACCAGCCCAATTTAAAAAGGATGGCCTGTTGGTACAATAATATGCAATTATCTAGAAACGAGACCATATGAGTCAAGAGTACCATTTACTTTTGTTTCACAAATATGAAGAATTATAATTTATTGCAGCTCGTGCCCACAATGAGACTGCCATGATGCATATAAAATGAATGCCTCAAAAATTTAATATTTAAAAAACGAGTACTTTGACTTCTATGGAAGGGATATTAAAAATTTATAAAAAAAAAACTATACATGTGAAAGATAGAGGGCTTACTGAATGTGTGATATTCTCAAGAGAATCTACAATGCAATGTGTATAGTCATAGCTTGGATAAATGCACCATTTATCTCCTGCATGTGGATGGGGCGTAAACTGAAGGCAAAGAAAAAAGTTCAATCAACAAAAAAAAACAATCGTAAATTCAAATAAAGTTCTTTCGAAAACTCAAATATTACCTTTATGCGATAAGCAATTAGATCATACATATTATAATTATCACTTTGCATATCTTGTTTCATGCGAAGTGTTGCCTTTCCTTCATCAACCATTCCCCGCTTCATTTCATCAAACAATATTAAAGACTCTGCAATAGGACGATTTCTCCAAGGAGAATCTAGTTTTTTTTCTCTATACTCCTTCACTTCTTCAGGCGTCTGAAAAACAGATTTCATTGATAAATAAGCCATCAAGAATGGCGCTAATTCCTGAATCCATTTATGATAAATATCAACTTTTGTGTATGTTTATACTTGGTTGTTTCTTATCTCTTAAATATATATGTTAAAAAAAGAAAAGAAAAAACATATTTAGGATGCTTTTGGTAGAAATATTACGTTGTTTGATTGGTACTTACCTGATGATCAACATATGCATGGCCACGTTTTATCAACTCCACTGCCAGATCATAAAGCTCTTGAAAATAGTCACTGCTATAGGTTATCTACAACAGCAAAACAGAAATTAGCATTTTTCAAGATGGAGCACAAAATCCTGCCCGCTTGATGCCTACAGAGATGGAGATTTATATGCTGTAATTCCAGGCCCATTAGGAGCTTTTGCCTTCTAGTGAATGTTAATATACTATTATATTGTTCTTTATTTCTATGTTTGAGAATAGATAAATTAGCATTTTCCATTTAACCATATGTCAAGGGCATACCTTGAAAGGGCCCCATCCCATCCAATTTACAATTTCTTGAATATGGTCAATATATTCTTTTTTCTCAGCCTCTGGATTTGTATCATCAAATCTGCAAAAAAAAGATCCAAACCAGATCAACCATAAAAGACAAACAAACCTTTGTATAAGCACAGCCCAAATTTCCAATCCAATCCATTCAAACTCACTACTATGCCACCTAGACTTGTGCTTGTTTATTTGTAATGTCCCCATTTTTGGGTTCCCTTGCTCTGTAGTTGGGGATGACTTTAAGGATTTATGTCAGCCTGATCGGGGGGTGATTTGATGTTAACAGTGAGCTTCGGCGGTTTAGAGGAGTTAAATGATGCTTTCAGAGGTCCGTTTATCATCTTTCATCATCAGGATCACTCATGCACAGTCAGATTTTGATTCCAATGCAATTCGACCGTTCCCATAAATTGGGAGTATTATTGAGCATTATTTAAAGGAATTCACTAAGGTTGTCATTTTAATAAATCATCTAAAAGGGGTAGCTTGGTGTAATAGAGAGGATGAAAAGTGACTTCCAGTGCCTAGAAATGCTTTAAAGTCAACTAAATCACTTTCTGGAGTAAAACAATTTAGTAAATTAATAAAGTGATTTTCGGGGAAATATTGAAGAAATAATTATAGTCACTTTTTAATTATTTATTGAGCGGGAAAGGTGAAGAGGGGATAAAAGAGAAATAGGAGGTCATTCTCTCATTATTCATGACTTATTTTCAAAAAAGAGATTGGGACTCAGGAGAGCTCTTGTGGCTTTTGGCCCTTGGGACGGAAACCCAAAGAGAAAATTGATTCCGGTGGTGAGACTATCCACCCTAGTCAAGCAATTGGAGATATCGCTCAAATCTTTCACAGGTTCTTCATTGCAGAGGAAGAGATCCATGTTGCAGAGGTAGTGGAGGTTAACAATATTGATTTCAGCAGTGACAGAGGCTGTGGGCTCTTGTTGCAGCCGAGTTATTTATTGGCATCAGTCGTTGGCCAAAGAAGGAGCCATGTTAACGCTTGGGGAGCCACATTCTGCTTGTGTAGGCAGAGTGTACGCTTGAAGGGACTGTGTGCTCATATGTGAGACTGTGTCTACAACTTGGAAACCGCATTTTCTTGTAAAAGAAAGCACAATCAGTGGGGGCGAACTCAAAGAGGAAATCTGCTGGTGTATCACTCATTTCAGAGGTCGAATTGAAGAGGTTCTGTCCATTTCAACACTGCTGGGCGTATCCATTGTGATCTGACCTCTTTCTGAGGCTGTATATCATATTCCTGAACATAAACAGAGAAAGCTAAAGCCATAAAGGAGCTGGTATCTCAGACTGTCACTTATAGCACCAAAAGAAGCAAGCTGTGGCTTCTCCAGGAGGCTGTTTCACTGTTAAAAAAGGGAGCCGCGAGTATACTGCTGTCTACAGGAGTATTTTCATGCTTAGTCTGACTTAAATCCCAGCTGTTACAGCATTTGAAAGGTCAGTCACCTACAGCCATATTCACATCTGAAAGGTATTCTGTAAGTCTGATTTATTTGTCTCAATAGACTGCTGTTACAGCTGAACAGATTAGCAAATATCTGCATGTACCTTTGTGGGTTGTTTTATGACATTAGATGCAATAAATAAACAAAGTTCTGGTGCATATTCCAATGTTAAGTGCCACTGTGTATGAGATCTGAAATATAGCTTGTAAAACCACCAATAACACTCGTTAAAATCCAACAAAAATCAGCCCATACACAAAAGGGATATTACAGTGGGCTCAGATCTATTGTTGCCAAAATGTTTGACGAAAGTCCAAACCCAAAGTTACAGAACAGTTAACTCAACTTTCAGCCAAGACCTAGTGAGGTATCTTACATTATTCCTTGTTTGTTTTCTTACTTTATACTCCTTTATATATTTTCTTTGCTGCAACTTCTCATCTTCTGGAAGAGATTAATATGTGATCACGGAACATTACTACATGCACCTCATTCGGAAAACCTAGCTATCCCCTTTTAGGCATATCAATCTAATATTGGCATTCTGTTACCCCTCATATCGTATGAGGATTACACTTGTGACCTTCATCACATCACTTTGGAAATTTTTCACAAAGATCAACCTTGCAGGACTTCATGGCTAGACATCTGAATGGGTAGGGGGGTATCCTTGTGTTCTTGATTCAGAGATGGTGCTTTTTCATGGTGGAGCAGTGGCCATGGTGATTGGCTAGGAGGTTTGGTGTGGTGTATTCATGGTGTTAATTGGTGAGTATGGTGTGCCTAGCTAGTAAAATTGCCCATACGATGATGCACTACCTCTTAATTGATGATTAAAACTTAAAAGGAAGAATACCTAAATTACAAAAGCAATTAATTTATTGGCAACCCATCAACTTAGTATTAATAATTGCATTTTTGAAATAATGGATAAATTAAAGCGTCTTACCTTTGGTTTTCTAAAATTTTAGTGTGATTACTTAAATTCAATGAAAGAACAGAACTTTATCACACTAATTAACAAAGTACCTAAGGTCTGCACTTTCGATTAATTTAATTCACTTAAGATTGGCACTAGGCACTATGGTACCTTATAGGCTAATCTGATCTATCAATCTGATCAATCCATCAATCTACAATTCAACTTGGGACCAAGACTAATCTCTTGGTTTACCAGGAAGCAGACAATAGTAGTGTCGAATTCAATCAAGGCAATGTATATACTGGCTTGTTTAGGGACCTACAAGGTAGCACAAATTAGTGGTTAATGCTGTTGTAAATGTAACTTCCGAAGATATTCATTTGTATTTTATATTTATATTATTATTGTATTTTATTGTTCCTCCGTCAGAGATGTTTTTCCTTCGTTTGGGGATGTCATTATTATGTTTGTGTTAGATTAGCAGCAACAAAGAAGGTGTTCCTGCATGCAAGGACCGCATGCAAGTGTCCTTGCATGCAGAAGACTCTAAAACAGAAAACCATTTATATTTAATTATTTTTCCTAAGTTTACTTTGGAAAATAATTAAAGTGATCTAATTAATTATTGACTTTATGTGAAAGTGAAATTAGGGTTTTCACTTTACCTAGAGTTATATAAGAGAAGTCAATTGGTTGAGAGGACACACACAGTTGCATTCCGACAGAGACGGAGGAAGAAGTGTGAGAGAGCCAATTTTGGCAAAGAAGGCAAAGGAGCACTAACTCAGGAAGGAAGGCCTAAATTGCATAGGAGAGAGACAGGTGACTTTCGCGTAGGTACACCGTACACCAGCAGGTCGTACAACAGCAAGCTTCCTTGGGAACCATGCCATCTCACAGGTTTTTCTCAGTGATTTTTGGGTGTTTCGATTTTGCCATCTAGGGCATAAATCGGTTTTCTAATATTGCAAAAGCTCTGTATTTTCTTAATAAAAATATCCTCTCATACTGCTGCACAAGTTTTCCCATCTTGGGTTTTGTCCGATGGTTTCTACCCAAAAAGATTGTGTCATTTCTATTGATGTGATTAATGTTGTAAATAGTTCTCAATTTTATATTTTGCTACATACTGTAAAGAAGTTCATGTGTGGTTATTTCAGTTAAATTTAAGTATATTGTTTTAGCCTTGGTTGTGCTTTAAAGGAAAATTTACATGGTATCAGAGCTCTAGTGAGCTAAAGCTGAGAGATTCGCAGCAACAATGATAGATCAGGGGCAGATCTATAGGAAGACACAAGCCTAGACTTCCAGATCTAGGGTTTGACAGGTACATTTCAGTATGGTCGTGCAATTGAGAGTTGAGGATGGACTCCAGGTGTCTCAGAACTTTCCTACATGGAAAGAAAGGATCACAAGGATCCTAGATGTCAGAGATGCAGAGGAGCACATTGACTTCACGAAAGCTAAGCCCATAGATCCGATAGAATTAGTAGCTTGGAAGAAGATTGATTCCAAGGCCATGTTTATTATCATGGATGGAGTGAAGGACCATATAGTCCCTCACCTTTCTGGTAAGAAGACCGCAGCAGAGATGTGGACGGCTTTGGAGAGTCTGTACCAAAGCAAGAACGAGAACCGGAAGATGGTGCTACAAGAGAGGATGCGCAGCACCAAGATGGCCAAGGGAGAAGGAGTGGTGTCTTATCTCACAAGGCCCACACAGATCAGGGATGAGCTTGAAGTTGTTGGCTCTAAAACTGAGGATGAGAAGCTAGTTCGGATAGCCCTCAATGGCTTCTCTAAGCCATGGGACACCTTTGTCAAAGGTGTTGTGGCTAGGAAGAAGCTCCTTGATTGGCAAACTATGGGATGACTTTGTGCAGGAGGAGACCCGCATGGGTCAAGGATCAGGCTCATCCAGCAGTGCACCACAGATTGTGGATAAGGAGGCTCTAGCCCTTACAGGGAAGATCAAAGGTAAGGCAAAGAGGAAGAAGGATTGTAAGAAGAACCTTGACGTGTCGAAGGTCAAGTGTTTTATCTGCCACAAGCAGAGACACTTTGCCTCCCAGTGCCCAGACAGGAAGAAGAACATTAACACTCAGATGGTTGGATTTGCAAAGGTGGATGAGTTCAACAGGCACTTGGGTAAGGAGTTCTGCTTGATAGCTTGCATGGCAAGCACCACAAGGAGAATAACATGGTACATCAACAGTACAGAGGAGATTCTTCAGAGACTTGCAGGAGGGTGGAACAGGGATCCACGTTGAGTTGGGTGATGATGTGCGGTATCAGGCGCTAGGAGTTGGCACTGTTTCATTTGAGAGGGAGTCTAGCAAACCCCTCAACTTTGTTGATGTGTTATATGTTTCAGGACTAACCAAGAACCTTATATCAGTCTCCACTCTAGAGGACAATGGATATCAGGTGAAGTTTAGTGACCATAGTGTATATCAAGCCCAAGGGGTCCGATAGGAGCTTGGATCGGGTGATTGGCAGAAGGAGCGAGAAAGTGTACAGATTACACTTTGAGCCTGCAAAGGCTCTAGTCAAAAACAGCAACAACAGTTAGGGTCAATTGTGGCATAAGAGGATGGCGCACTTACACCATGGAGTACTGAGGCAATTGAGATAGGCTGTCATTGGAGTTCCTTAGGTACAGGAGGAGAAGCATAACCACTGCAAGAGTTGTGCTTTGGGGAAGAAAATCAAGAAGCCTTTCCCACAAAGTGAGCACAAGTCTAAGGAGCCCTTGGACTTGGTGCATTCTGATGTATGCGGACCTATGAGTGTCCATTCGTTCAGTGGTTACAGTTACTACGTAACCTTCATTGATGATTATTCCAGGAAGACATGGATCTATTTCCTGAAGGCCAAGTCAGAGGTCTTTGAGAGGTTCTGAGAGTTCAAGACTCTTGTGGAGAACCAAACAGGAAAGAAGATTCGGGTGTTGAGAACAGACAACAGGAGTGAGTACACCTCCAATGAGTTCATGGAGTATTGTTCGGCAGAGGGAATCAAGAAGGAACACACTGTGCCCCATACCCCACAATCGAATGGAGTTGCAGAGCGAAAGAACAGGACTATGGTTGAGCAACCAAGGGCATGCTATCAGATCAGGGATTGCCACTATTCCTTTGGGCCGACGCATACAGGACTACAGTGTACATTCAGAACAGGTGTCCCCACACAGCTTTGGGGAGGAAGACACCAGAGGAGGTCTTCACAGGCACTAGGCCAGATGTGAGTCACATTCCCATATTCGACAATGTCTACTATTGTCATGTTCATGTTGATAATAGGAAGAAGTTGGACCCTTCTGGGGAGAAAGGGTTACTTGTTGGTTATAACGAGACTTCGAAGGCATACAGAGTTTACATTCCTGCTCGCAAGAGGATCATTGTGTGCAGGGATGTCCAGTTCGATGAGGATAGGGCCTTGCAGAGATCTATGGACTTATCAACAAAGCAGCAGCCAGCACAGGATTCAGTGGTCAAGTTGGAGTAGCCAGATGTACAGGTACAGGTACAGACACAGGGCACAGGTTCTGGTGGTCAGAGGGAGTCAGGTGGACAGGATCCTTCTGTCATTGACTTGGAGGATGAGCTGCAGCAGGAGACAGATATCCAGCAGCCGCAGCAGGTTGACACTAGGCCAAGGCCTAAGTGGTTTAGATCCACAGTGCAGGATTCCAGGCAGGTAGATCCTCCACACAGATGTTTTAGACAGAGTGTACCACTACAGAGGCTTAGTTCAATGGCACTAATGACAGAGTTGATTAACTCTGAACCTTTCAGCTTCGAGGAGGTTGATCAACATGATGTGTGGCAAGAGGCTATAGTTGAGGAGTATGACTCCATTATGAAAAAACGGGTATGGGAGATTGTGCCAAGGCCACAAGGAAAAAAGGTGGTGGGATCCAGATGGATCTACAAGGTGAAGCATGCAGCAGACGAAAGTGTGGAAAAGTATAAGGCACGCTTCGTGGTAAAGGGGTTTTCATAGAATGAGAGTATTGATTATGAAAAGACCTTTGCCCCTATTGCCAAGTATTCTTCCATTCGGATCATTGTCTCTTTAGCAGCAGAGATGAGTTGGCAACTCCATCAAATGGACGTCAAGACTACCTTCCTCAACGGAGTGATAGAGGAGGAGGTATATATTGAGCATCCAGAGGGGTTTGATGTGGAGAAGAGGGAGATGCATGTATGCATATTGCATAGAACTCTTTATGGGCTCAAGCAGGCACCTCGAGCAAGGTAATCAAGGATAGACAGCTATCTACAAGAGATGGGATTTCAGCGAAGTGAGGCTGACCACAACCTATACTTCTTGATAGGTGAGGTGCCTCTCATACTGGTCCTATATGTGGATGATCTCTTTCTTACAGGAGATGAGAGGTTGATTGGAGACTACAACTCCAACCTTGCAGTGGAGTTTGAGATGAAAGACCTTGGGGTGATGTATTACTTTTTGGGCTTGGAGGTTTGGCAGAGAGATGGATGCTTCTTCATTAAACAGGGGAAGTATGCAGTAGAGATCTTGCAGAGATTCAGGATGGAGGACTACAAGCCTATGGCCATACCTCTAGTTTCCAACTAGAGGAGAATTGATGCATCAGGGTCAGACGGATTTGATCCTACCTTGTATCGTCATCTTATCAGATCACTTATGTATCTGGTCAACACTAAACCAGACATCATCTTTGTAGTCAACTCTTTGAGTCAGTTCATGGTGGACCCTCAGAGAGTGCACTGGACAACAGATAAACACATACTTCGCTACAAAAGAGGTACAGTGGAGTATAGATTGGTTTGTGAGCGCATGGGGAGTGTGCAGTTAGCAGGTTTCATAGATGTTGACTGGGCAGGATGTGTAGAGGACAGGAAGGGTACTTCAGGTTGTTGTTTTAGCAATGGTTCAAGAGTTGTCTCTTGGTTCAGCAGGAAGCAAAAGTCAGTTGCATTGAGCTATGCTGGCAGCCAACATGGCTGCTTGTGAGGGTATGTGGCTGAGGAAGTTACTTGCAGGGTTGTTCAAGTGTGAGCTAGAGGCTACAGTAGTTCACTGTGACAATCAGAGTGGCATCAGGCTATCTGAGAATCTAGTGTTCCATGACCGGAGCAAACATATAGACATCAGATACCACTTCTTGAGAGATTGTGTTCAGAGAGGAACTATTCGGTTAGAGTAGATACAGACAGATGAGCAGGTGGCGGACATTTTCACCAAGGTACTTTGCAGACAGAGTTCTGTGAAGTTCACGGATAAGTTGGGGTTGCTGCCGAATCCCTTCCTCGTTGAGAGGGAGAGTTAGATTAGCAGCAACAAGGAAGGTCTTTCTACATGCAAGTGTCCTTGCATGCAGAAGACACTAAAACAAGAAACCAGTTATATTTTACTATTTTTCCTAAGTTTAATTTGGAAAATAATTAAAGTGATCTAATTAATTATTGACTTTATGTGAAAGTGAAACTAGGGTTTTCGCTTTACCTAAAGTTATATAAGAGAGGTCAATTGGTTGAGAGGACACACACAGTTGCATTCCGACAGAGACGGAGGAAGAAGTGTGAGAGAGAATTTTGGCGAAGAATACGGAGGAGCACTAACTCAAAAAGGTAGCCCTAAATTGCAGAGGAGAGAGACAGGAGACTTTGGCGGAGGTACACCGTACAGGAACAAGTCGTACAGCAGCAGATCGTACAACAACAGGTCATACAACAGCAAGCTTCCTTGAGAACCGTGCCATCTCACAGTTTTTTCTCAATGATTTTTGGGTGTTTCGATTTTGCCATCTAGGGCATAAATCGATTTTCTGATATTGTAAAAGCTCTGTATTTTCTTAATAAAAATATCCTCTCATATTGTTGCACCGGTTTTCCCATCTTGGGTTTTATCCGGGGGTTTCTACCCAAAAAGATTGTGTTGTTTCTATTTATGTGATTGATGTCGTAAATGGTTCTCAGTTTTATATTCCACTGCATACTGTAAAGAAGTTCATGTGTGGTTATTTCAGTTAAATTTAAATATATTGTTTTAGCTCTAGTTGTGCTTTAAAGGAAAATTTATAGTTTGGTCATTGAGGTAAAAACCTACTTGTAAGTCGGGCCAATAGTCCCCAGATGAAATAATGTAAAATGTAGTTTTGAGTCTCCTAAGAGGGAAGTCGGCCCTATTAGGTTAGGAAGTCGACCCAGTTAGGGTTTAGGTCAGTCACTTGAAGTGTATAAATAGGGAGGCTCCCTCCCTCTTTTATACACCACTCACTCACTCAAGTTCGCGTGAGCACGAGAGAGAAGACAAGTTCGCTAGAAGAGAGAGAGAGAGAGATGCAAAAGAATTCTTATTTTTAGGTTTTCCATTATATGATATTGTATTAGTAGCGAATCTATCTCTGAGGAAGTTGCAGGGTTTTCTCCTATATGGTTTTTGCGAGGAAAATTATTGTGTCTATTGTGTTTTGCAGTGCTTGTGATTCTTTCAATTAAATATCCTAAACAAAATGAATTATAGTGCTAACTCTAACATGGTATCAAATCTAGCCTGAAAAGAAGGCATTGTGCAACAGCAGTAAACTAGGGCTTCCTAGTTCAAGTCTTCTCTCCACATATCATCAGAAAAAGAGGGATTGGCTAATTCGACCTAGGAGGGTGCATCTTTTGAAGGAAGCAGAATCAAGTTTGAAGAATATTCATTTTTGAACCTAACACTAGTGCCAGAAAAAAACTAGGGCTAAAACAAGTGCAATAGTTAGCCAAGCATCACACAATTGAACACATGATTTTTCACAGGGAAACCTTTAAAGAACAAAAACCTCAAAGCATTAGTAATTCATCCCTTAAATGAGATGACTGAATTTGTTTATGAAAATAGTTGATATCAGAATTTTGAGATGAGTGTATAAGAAAAAATTCAAGAACAATGAAGCCCTATCAGTCTTACTGTTGCCACCAACTTCTTGTTGTTGCCCAAGACACCAATAGCAGCCCTACTCCTACCGCCCGAGTGACTGTTGAACTGTTGCCTGAATTTTTATGACTGCTGCCGAACCTGTTTTACTGTTGCCCGAACTTCAGTGATTGCTTCCCAAGCCTGTTTTACTGTAGCCCAAACTACAGCAACAGTTGCCCGAGTTGTATTACCTGTTGTCTAAATCTGTGTGCCTGCTTCCCGAGCTTCTATGCCTGCTACCCGAGCTTCTCTGCCTGCTTCCCGAGCTTTTGTGACTGCTTCCCGGACAGTTTGCCTACTACCCGAACTGTGGGTTGTTGTTGCTGATACAGCAGTGAAGTTTGAGCAGCCTTTTATTGTGGCCCTAAACCGCCAGCAATGTTGCTGCCATAAACCACCAGCAATGGTATTTTGTTACCCTAGAGTGCCAGCAAGGGTTGGCAGCCTTTTTGTTGCTGTTGTGTCCACCACCGAGAGCAGCTGTGACAACTCACTATTGTTGCCCTAATCACTGTGAGTTGTTGTGGCAGCTTGTTGCTACGCCAATATGCATTATAGACTGAGAAAAAAGACACCCTAGCAAGCTATGCCGCCATACTAGGACAAGAAGGAAAAGATAAAAGACTCAGCTATAAACCTTCTTCCACGACAGCGAATATCCAGTCATAAATTGCCTCAGTCCACGATGGAGCAGTCTAGTAATGAAGTGTGTCCAAAAGAGTTGCAAATGTCATTTATTTATAGACTTTCAAACATTTGAGTTGGTCCCACATAATTAAGAGTTGACATTAGGGTTTGAATCTTTTTCATCTTTGAACCTTTTGACTTTAATATTTTTGTGGTACAAAATGTCTTCTTGTATTTTGAATTGTGCCACTTGGTCTTTCTCATGGACCGAGGCTTAGGGTTAAATGATCGTCCAAGTATTTTGTGGTCAAAGCAAGTGGTCTCTAGGGTCCTTAATGCCCACTCAAAGCACATCTTCATAAATAAGGAGAATTACTAAATGCTTTGACTTGATCTCCTCGTGCCACCAAGATCAGGTGCTAGGTCTCTCAACTAGCGGTAGCTAAACCCTAGAAAATGTCTCATAGCCCATAAATCAAGGAGAGGAGTGCATCACGTGCCCAAACCCAGTCTAGGGCTTATGGTGATGACCTGGTAACTAACCAGGTGCCTTAGACCTAGGTTGCATCAAATGACTCAATGTCAAATACTTGGTAATTGACCAAGCGCCTCCATTTTCTTGGAGAATGGCCCTCAACCCCAGGCCGAGTCTCCCAATCCCAGACTGGTTCAAATTCCTGGTAACATACCAGGTGCCTCCATTCAGTGAATGGCCCTCAGCTCTAAGTTGAGACCCCCAGTCCCAGAATTGGTCAATTTCCTAGTAATTGACCAGGTGCCTCCATTCTCCCAGAGAATGGCCCTTAGCCCTAGGCTGAGTCCCCCAGTCTCAGACTGGTTCAAATTCCTGGTAACTGATCAAGTGCCTCCATTCAAAGAATGGCTCTCAGCCTTAGGTCGAGTCCCCAAGTTCTAGACTAGGTCAAGTTCCTAGTTCTCCAAGAGAATGGCTCTCGATGCTACTTAGGAAAAATCAACACTCCCTCTCAGCGAGAGAGGTATTCTCTGCCCAGACCCGGTTTAGGGATTATGGTGATGACCTGGTAACTGACCAGGTGCCTCAGCCCTAGGTTGCATCAAATGACCCAATGTCAAATACTTGGTAACTGACCAAGCGCCTCCATTCTCTCGGAGAATGGCCCTCAACCCCAGGCTGAGTCCCCCAATCCTAGACTGGTTCAAATTCCTCGTAAACAACCAAGTGCCTTCATTCAATGAATGGCCCTCAGCTCTAGGTTGAGACCCCTAGTCCCAGACATGGTCAATTTCCTAGTAACTGACCAGGTGCCTCCATTCTCCCAGAGAATGGCCCTCAGCCACAAGCCGAGTCCCCCAGTCTCAGACAGGTTCAAATTCCTGGTAACTGACCATGTGCCTGCATTCAAAGAATGGTTCCCAGCCTTAGGATGAATCCCCAAGTTCCAGATTGGGTCAAGTTCATGGTAACTGACTAGGTGCCTCCATTCTCCAAGAGAATGGCTCTCGATGCTGTTCAGGAAAAATCAACACTCCCTCTTAGCAAGAGAGGTATTCTCTGCCATACCAAGCTTGTCGCAAATGTTCACAAACTTTGTTGATGTCAGAGATTTGGTCAAAATATCTGCAATTTGTTCATCTGTACAGATAGCTTCAGGGTGCCTCTCTGTACTAAGTCTCTGATGAGGTGGTACTTCATTTCAATGTTTTTCGATCTGTCATGAAACATCAAGTTTTCTAAAGCCTTAATGCAACTCTGATTATCACAATGAATAATCGTTGACTCAATCTTTCCACCAAGCAGATCAGAGAGAAGTTTCCTAAGCCAAACAGCTTCTTTGCAAGCATCACTAGCAGCAATATACTCAGCTTCAGCTTTGCTCCGAGTTATGGAACCCTGTTTCCTGCTAAACCAAGAGATCATTGTTGATCCCATACTGAAGTAGTAACCTGAAGTGCTTTTTCGGTCTACTGCACTGCCACCCCTATCGAAATCAGCATATTCAAATAACATTACTCCACTACTAGAACTATACCTGAGCCCATAAGTGATAGTACCTCAGACGTATCTGATTACATGTTTAACAGCCACCCAATGTATGTGTTTCGGATCGGACATGAAATGACTTAGATCATTCACTGTGTAACAGATATCTGGCCTCGTGTGCACTAGATACATCAAGGATCCAATGAGTTGCCGATACAGAGTGAAATCCACATCCTGTGAACAAGAAGCTGATTCACGCAACTTCTTCAAGTTCGTTGTCATGGGAACGCTCATGAACTTGCAGTCCTGCATTCCAAATCTCTGTAAGATATCGACTACATACTTCCCTCGTGTTAGGAAGATCTCGCCTGGCTTTTTCCAGGCCCTCTAACCCAAGAAAATAGTGCATCAAACCAAGATCCTTCATTTCAAATTCAAAGGTAAGCTCCCTCTTACACTGAGCTATCAATTGTTCCTCCCCAGTAAGGAACAAGTCATCCACATACAAGACTAGGATCAAGTGATGGTTATGAACAACCTTAAAGTACAAATTGGAGTCGGCAATACTTTTGGAGAACCCCAAGCTGTAAAGGTAGCCATCAATTCTTGCATACCAAACTCTCAGGGCCTGTTTAAGCCCATACAAGGCTTTCTTCAGTTTACACACATGGGACTTTTCCCCATGAGTCACAGAGCCTTCCTCATGAATTTTTCCATTGAGGAACGTTGTTTTTACATCCATTTGATGGAGTTTCCATCCAAACACAACAACAAGGGAGATGATAGTTTTGATGGTGGTATATCTAGCGACAGGAGCAAAAATTTCATCATAGTCTAAGCCTTCTTTTTTAGTAAAGCCACAAGCTACAAATCTGGCCTTATACTTTTCAATGATGCCATCAGCACCATGCTTGATTTTGTAAAGCCATCTAGATGTTACCATCGACTTTCTTGTCGGTCTAGGAACAACTTGCCACACATCATTTTTCATCATTCCATACCCGTTGGCTTGTTGCTTCTTTATATGTGGAGGGTCTACATTGATGAGCTTGGAGTACTTCTAAGGCTTTATGCTTTCTCTGAAAGTTTCGGGAGGAGATTTATGCTTCTCAGCTTCTTTCAACGTTTCTCAGTACCAGGCAGGTCTCCTTTTGGAAGGAGGAGCCTCAAGTAGTTCTTCAGCTGGTCTTTCAAATTCTTCAAGCACATTTGGAATTTGAGGCTCAAATTCTTCTTCCTCCCTCTGAACTTCTGAATCTGGAATTTCAGAAGGAGATTCTTCTATATCCTTTGGAAGCTGAAACACAGCGTCCTCATGGAATATCACGTCTCTATTGACTTCAATGTAACTTTGTCCAGGAACATAGATGCGGTAAGCTTTCGAGCTTTCATTGTAACCAATCAAATATGCCTTTCTTTTCGAAAGGCTCTAGCTTAGCCCTCTTTTCTTTTGGTACATGAATATACACAGGAGTGCCAAAAATCCTCATGCGGTCAACTGCAAGTATCTTGCCTGTAAATACTTCTTCTAGAGTCTTTTCCCCCAAGATGGTATGAGGGATTCTATTTTGAATGTACACAGCAGTACATGCAGCTTCATCCCACATAGATAAAGGAAGATCGAGGTGACTCAACATAGCTTTGGTAGCTTCACATATCATTCTATTCTTCCTTTCTGCAACCCCATTCTGTTGAGGGTTGTATGGCACTGTCGGCTCTTTTTTTATCAGGATACGAATGTGTCTTCTTGTCTAGTTTTCAATTAGAGCCTTGAACTCTTTGAATTTATCAAAAGTTTCACTTTTGACTTTGAGAAAGTGGATCTAGGACTTACGAGAGTGATCATCTATGAACAAAACATAATACAACCACCCACTCAAGGAGGGTGAAGACATAGGCCCACATATGTCAGAATGAATCAAGTCCAATATTCCTTTAGATCTATTCTTGCTTCAAGAGAAGGATTTCTTAGCATTCTTATCTAGAGCACAACCTTTGCAAACACCATTATATTTGAGATAAATCTCACGCATAGTCGTGACCATCTTTTGAAGACCAAGAGTTGTATAGTGAAGTTGTCCAAACCCTCGATGCCATAGTTCACATGAGTCAAATGTGTTGTGAACCAATGCTTGTGTGGAATTCCCCAAAGCTTTGTAAAGACCTCCCTCTTGAACTCCAATCGGTTCTGTTGAGCTTAGCTTCTCATTCTTTGCCCATAGTAGGACCTTCTTGTCCATGAAGAGAACCTTGTAGGCCTTATCTTCTAAGCCAGCAACAAAGAGGAGGTTCTTCTTCAAACCAGGGACATATAGTATGTCTTCAATATGCAAAAAGTCCCTGAATCAAGTTGAAGTGAAGTTTAGCCAACTCCTTCAATTTTGTAGGTGGTGTCATCCCCAAGTTCTACTTGAGTAGTGAACTTCTTTCTGTAGTTGGTAAGTGCTTCACGGAAACCTGTCATATGTCTGGAAGCACCACTATCTACTAACCAAGAGTTAGCACTATTGGTGATGGATCCTGAAAGAGCAAAGATGAGGTAGCATTCCCTTCTTGGTTCATCTTCTTTGGAAGACTTAGCATTCTTCTTCTTCTTGGGTTCTTCTTCTTCTGTTGTAGAAGCTTGGAACGTTCTTTTGAACCTTCTCTTTGGCTTCCTGCAATCTTGGGCAAAATGTCCCATCTTATGACAATTAAAACATTCCAAATTTGGAGCATCTGAATGCTTACCTTGTGGTTTCTTTTCTTTCTTTTTCTGAGTGAAGGGCTTCTTGAACTTCCTTGTCTTAGCTGTAAGAGCAAGGCTCCCTTCCTTAACGCCATTAGATTTGCACTGAATTCTTCCCTCTTCTTCCAAACAATCATGCCAAAGTCTATCAAAGTTTGGTTGAGATTCAAGTCCACTTATGGCTGCCAAAAAGGTTTCCCAAGAACTGGGAAGACCATCGAATACAGTCTATACAAGATCATTATCATCCACAGGTATACCAATAGCAGAAAGTTGGTCTCTTACCTGAGTAATTTTTGTGAAGAAGGGGGGCACTCCTTCATCCTTATTCATCTTTAATAAACGAAGCCTCTTCTTTAGTACTCTCTTATGGTTGGGTTCCTTCTTTTCATATAAGTTTGTCAAGGTGTCAAAGAATTTTTTGGCAATCTTCAATGGTGTAATGGTGGGCATCAAGGTCTCCTTAATTGAGTCATAGATGATCCTCCTTACCTTTGTTGCTTCTTCTTGAAGGCAATTCTTCCAGCGTTAGATGTAGGCTCTTCTTGGCATTAAAAACCAAGTCATCAAGCTCATTCTCTTCCAAGGTGGCCATGAGCTTAGCTTTCCATGAGTTGTAGTTGGCTGACCCCTCAAGCCTTTCTTCCAGTATGAAGATGTTGGTGGCCATCTCTGATTAATAAGTCTGCTATCTCAGTCTGCAAATATCCCAAGGTCTAGGAGGGTTACAGCGATCTACTCTCTCACTGCAATCTTCACATGCAAAGCTCCAATACCATGTTGAATTTTAACATGTGCATGTCATTCTTTAAAGTTTTGCACTGTAATATAGATAGAGCTTGAGAAGTAAACAGCAGTAAAACAAGTGCAGTAGTCAACCAAGCATCACACAAATGAACACATGATTTTTCACAGGGAAACCTTTAAAGGACAACAACACCAAAGCATTAGTAATTCATCCCTTAAATGAGATGACTGAGTTTGTTCATGGAAAAGAGTTTATCTCAGAATTCTGAGATGAATGTATAAGAAAAAAATCAAGAACAATGAAGCCCTAGCAGGCTTACTGCTGCCACCAAATGTTGTTGCCACATGGAGGATTAATGTTGAGTTCTTGTTGTTGCCCGAGACATATGTCGAAGCCTTGCTACTGCTGCCCGAGTGACTGTTGAACTTCTACCCAAATTTGTATGACTGCTGCCCGAACCTGTTTATTGATGCCCGAACTTCAATGACTGCTGCCCGAACCTGTTTTACTGCTGCTCGAACTTCAGTGATTGTTGCTGGAACTATGGGTTGTTGCTGATACAGCAACAAACTTTGAGCAGCCTTCTGTTGTGGCCCTAAGCAGCCAGCAATGTTGCTGCCCTAGACCACTAGCAGTGGTCTGTTGTTACCATAGAGTGCCAGTGAGAGTTGGCAGCCGTTTTGCTACTATCATGTCCACCACCGAGGGCAATTGTGACAACTCATTGTTGTTTCCCTAATCACTGTGAGCTGTTGTGGCAGCTTATTGCTAGTCCAATGTGCACTATAGACTAAGAAAAGGGATGCCCTAGCAAGCTATGCCGTCATACTCGGACAAGAAGGGAAAGATAGAAGACTCAGCTATAAGCTTTCTTCCACGGCAGCGAATATCCAGTCATAAATTGCCTCAGTCCACAATAGAGCAGTCTAGTAGTGAAGTGTGTCCAAATGAGTTGCAAATGTCATTTATTTATAGAATTTCAAACATTTGAGTTGGTCCCACATAATTAGGAGTTGACATTAGGGTTTGAATCTTTTTCATCGTTTACCCTTTTGACTTTAGTCTTTTTGTGGTACAAAAGGTCTTCTTGTATTTTGACTTGTGCTACTTGGTCTTTCTCATGGACCAAGGCTTAGGGTTAGATGGTCCTCCAAGTATTTTGTGGTCAAAGCAAGTGGTCTCTAGGGTCCTTCATGCCCACTCAAAGTACATCTTCATAAATAAGGAGAATTACTAATTGCTTTAACTTGATCTCCTCATGGCACTAAGATCATGTGCTAGGTCTCTTAACCAGGGGTAGCTAATCCCTGGAGCAGGTCTCATCGCCCATAGATCAAGGAGAGGAGTGCATCACGTGCCCAGACCCGGTTTAGGGCTTATGGTGATGACCTGGTAACTAACCAGGTGCCTCAGCCCTAGGCTGCGTCAAATGACTCAATGTCAAATACTTGGTAACTGACCAAGCGCCTCCATTCTTCAGAAGAATGGCCCTCAACCACAAGCCAAGTCCTCCAGTCCTAGACTAGTTCAAATTCCTGGTAACTGACCAAGTGCCTCCATTCAGTGAATGGCCCTCGGCTCTAGGTTGAGACCCCCAGTCCCAAACTTGGTCAATTTCCTAGTAACTGACCAGGTGCCTCCATTCTCCCAGAGAATGGCCCTTAGCTCCAGGCTGAGTCCCCCTGTCCCAAACTAGTTCAAATTCTTAGTAACTAACCAGGGTCCTCCATTCAAAGAATGGCTCTCAACCCTAAGCTGAGTCCCCCAGTTCCAAACTAGGTCATGTTCCTAATAACTGACCAGGTGCCTCCATTCTCCAAGAGAATGGCTCTCGATGTTGCTTAGGAAAAACCAACAAGTTGGTGGCTCCTCCTCTACATTTTAAGGTTGCTACCCCGAACTATAAGTCATTGGTAACCCTGGCTCATCCTTCAGAATTTCCTACTCCCCATCCTCTATCACGGGTATTGGCTACTACCTTCATGTTGCTACCCCAAACTTTAAATCCCTGCTTACAATTGTCTTTCTCTCCCCTAGAATATAGATTTTATAGGCTTTTGAAGTCTCGTTGTCGTATGTACCCAACAAACAAACCCTTCCTACTGGAGGCCTCTAACTTGCTCCTCTTCTTGACCGATACATGGATGTAAACTAGATAGCCAAAGATGCGGAACTGACTCACCTTTGGCTTCACACCAGTGAATGCCTCCTCTAGTGTCTTGTCCCCCAAAATCTTGTGAGTACACCTGTTCTGAATTAGTGCCTAAGGTCAGACCAGTCATACAAGACAGACCGGCAAGCCAACTTGAGTGCCTAGAAGGTGAATTTGGTTTCATTTCCTTCACTCGCATCATACAACACCTTAATGAAACGGCATACAAGCTGGACAAAAGGGGAAAAAAGGACAACCAAGTTAAATACTGAACATACTACTCTGTCATCATAATTAGAAACATCTGATTGATTTTATTTCTTTTTTCGTCATTTGAGTTTGATGCCCTTTACAGGAATCCTGTTGATGGAAATGGGTTATTAGTCTATGAAAAGTCGCATGGAGGAGGAAAAAGAAATCCTTAAGAAGCAAATTGTCTAGCAGAATCAGGCATGAGAACCCTGCAACAACAACAGATCTTCAGAAGGGTACAAGAGAAGGTGTGGAAATTCAAAACAGACTCCAAGCTTCAAGAGAGTATGGACGATATTGAGCAGGATATCAAACATACCGGGGACAAAAAAGACGACCGTAAGGACTACAAATGTACCATAGCTTATGGAAAAGTCAAGTGAAGACGTTAAAAATTGGACGACCGGCTGTAAAGCAGAATCAGGAAACCCTTCAAGTACCCCACTTTTGATTTTTCTCAGTAATCATTTGGAATTAAAATCTAATGTCGACCCTCTTTTGGATCTCATTCTCAAAATTAGGGCGCTTGAAAAATCTCTGAAAGCAGTTAGGAGAAGCCCCAAACATTTTGTGTTCCTATTGAAGATATAAGGCAGACTTGTTTGTGCTGTTGTTTGTATAAAAATAACCCACAGGTATAGCTAATGTGAATGGAATATTTTGTGAATTAGATAAATACTAGAGTTATTTTCCTTTCCAACAAGTTTAGAGGATTAAAAAAAGTATCCTTGCATTTTCCTATCCAAACTCTTTTCGTATCCTTTCTATTTTCATGAAAGTTGGAATTTTAACAAAAAAAAGTATGTGGTTAAAATACACAATCCCAAGCCAGAATAAGCCTGGCATGCCAGGTTTATCTGGGGACAGAATTCGAGGCAATCAGGTCTGCACAAGAAACAAAGAGACCGTACAGGCTGCTTCTGTCAGTGGGCACAAGTTTCAATGCCACTCATGTCTGGTTGTGAGATAAGTTAACTGCTGCAAATTAATTATATCGTTGTACATTTTCTCTTCAAGAAAGAAAATTTATACATCTCTCAAACAGGTTTTCCCCAAGTTGGGGTTTTGCCTGGGCAATTTGCCAAAATTTGTGAGTACGCAAATTTCATGGTGTGAAAGTTTTAAAATTTCTGTCTTTATTATTTGTACAATCTCCTAGTGTTTCTAGTTTAATTTGCTTATGAGAAATCAACACAGTTGTAGCGGTGACGTTCATTGGGTTGGGACATTAAACAATGTGAATAATAACTTGAAAACCGGGATGGGGAATGCACACTAAAACTTACATAACCCACAGGTATAGCTAGTGTGAATGGAATATTTTGTGAACTAAGATAAATACTAGAGGTATTTTCCTTTCCAACAAGTTTAGAGCATTAAAAAAAGTATCCTTGCATTTTCCTATCCATCCTCTTTTCGTATTCTTTCTAAATTCATGAAAGTTGGAATTTTAAGAAAAAAAAGTATGTGGTTAAAATACTGTTAGATTTTTATCAATTTAGACAATATTATCTTAGGATCTTATCTGAGAGAATAACATGCACAGCAATCAATCACAAGAGACAATAGACACAAAGATTTTCCTCGGGGAAACCATAAAGGAGAAAACCCCGCAACTTCCTCAGAGATAGAATAAGCACCAATGGCAGCAGTAAAACCCAAAGACAGTAAGATGATCTCCCACAGCTGTTCTCTCTCTTATCCCAGCTCCTTCTCTCTCACTCATGTGCTGCAACTGAGTGTGAGTGACTGTGTGTTAAATAGAGAGGCTCACTCTCTATTTATACTAGTTTTCGACTTGAAAATAACTTACCAGAGTCGACTTCTCTAGGAGAGTCTAATAACCCTAGTGCCCCACAACTGCGGGGGACTTTAACCCCTGATCAACAAGGAGGGTTAACCTCTATGACTTTACATGACATACATTATTGATTCTAATCAAATACAATATATGAAATACATAAGTGAATACATTCTGAAGTTACAAATACATCAACACTCCCTCTTAACTAGGAAGGTATTCTCTTGACACAATTCATCAGCACAAGTCTTCTTCTCTGGATAAAGTCTGGATCATCATCAACACTGGATCATCATCGAAACTGGATCATCACTAGATCATCATCAAAACTGGATTGTCACTGGATCATCATCAAAGCTAGATCATCACTAGATCATCATCAAAGCCGAATCATCATCAAAACTGGATCATCATCAAAGCTGGATCATCACTGGATCATCATCATCACTGCTTCCGCTATCTCAATCAACTGGTGCTATCTCTTAATTCTTCTCATCATAGGAAGTTCTACAGAGCCAGCCCTTTTTCATGCTGGTTGTAGGCCTAGCCTCCATGTAGGTCTTCATCTTCTTCAGCACTTATATCTGACCCAGTCAGAAAGGCCCACTCCACCATGTCAGAAAGGCCCAGCACTCACATCCAACCATGTGAGGAACACATCCACCATCATGTCAGAAAGGCTCAACACTTATATTCACCAGCATGGTAGGACACACCTACTACAATCTGTGAAAAGGCTCCAGCACTTACATCCACTGGCATGGTAGGACACACCTACTACCATCCATGGAAAGGCCCCAGCACTTACATCTACTGGCATGGTAGGACACACCAACTAACATCCAGAGAAAGGCCCCAGCACTTACATCCACCAGCATGATAGGACACACCTACTACCATCTGTGGAAAGGCCCTGCACTTACATCCACCAGCATGGTAGGACACACCTACTATCATCCAGGGAAAGGCTCTGCACTTACATCTGCTAGTGTGATAGGACACACCTACTGTCATCTAGGGAAAGGCTCGGCACTTATATCTGACCATGGGAGGAACCAATCCTACCACCATGTCAGAAGGGCACAGCACTTATATCTGACCATGGGAGGAACCAATCCTACCACCATGTCAGAAGAGCGCAGCACTTATATCTGACCATGGGACGAACCAATTCTACCACCATGTCAGAAGGGCTCACGGACTCATCACTTCCTCTTGGAAGGAACCTTGATCTGGAGAACACCAAGTTTCTCCCTGAAGTACTCAAACTTCACTCTGGCCAATGGCTTGGTCAACACATTAGCTATCTTCTCGTCCGTCGCAACATACTGGAGCTTCACTGCTCCTCTCTGCACCATATCCCTGATATAGTGATATTTGATCTCGATATGCTTCAACTTGTCATGGAACACCGGGTTTTCTGACAACTTCACACAACTTTGGTTGTCACAATATATACAAGTAGCATCCAACTGGAGATCAAATAAATCAAATAGTAGCTTTCTCAGCCACACTGCCTCACAACTAGCCGAACAAGCTGCGACATACTCTACTTCGGCTGTACTCAGTGCCACGCAAGACTACTTCCTGCTAAACCAAGAGATCACACCTGATCCCATCTTGAAGCAGCACCCCGAAGTGCTCTTCCTATCGATGACACTGCCTACCCAATCTGAATCAACATAACCCTCTAGGTTAATCTTCTGATCGGCGTCATACTTTAACCCATAATCAATTGTACCTTTCAGGTACCTCAAAATATGCTTTGCAGCAATCAGGTGAACATGTCTCGGATCCATTAGGAACTGGCTCAATGTGTTCACAGCAAAGCAAATATCCGGTCTCGTATTCGTCAAGTACATCAAGGACCCAATCATCTGACGATACATCGTAGCATCAACCGATTTTGATGAAGCATCACTCAATAGCTTCGGGTTCGATGCCATAGGGGTGGTCATGACCTTGCAGTCCATCATCTTGAACCTCTTCAGGATCTCTACTGCATACTTCGCTTGTCCCAGGGAGATTCCATCTACATTCTGCCACACCCCCATCCCTAGAAAGTAGTGCATCATACCCAAGTCCTTCATCTCCAACTCGGCAACAAGCTTCCTCTTTGTATCAGTAATCAACCCATCTACACCTGTTACAAACAGATCATCTACATATAGTAGGAGTATCACTGGGTTCCCTTCTTCAACCTTGTAGTAAAGGTTGGAATCTGCTTTACTCTTGGTAAAGCCTAAACTGGATAGGAAGCTGTCAATTATGTTGTACCATGTCCTGGGTGCCTGTTTCAAACCGTACAAAGCTTTCTTCAATTTGCACACATGAGTCTCCCTGTCATGTGTCTCAAAACCGAGTGGCTGCACCACATACACTTCCTCTTCCACTACACCATTCAAGAAAGCAGTCTTGACATCCATCTGGTGTATCTTCCATTTCATTACTGCAGCCAGAGCAAGCACTGATCTGATGGAAGTGTATCTGGCTACAGGTGCAAAAGTTTCTTCATAATCTATTCCTTCTTTCTGGGAGAAGCCACGAGCCACAAATCTTGCTTTATATTTCTCTATGTTGCCATCTGCAGCATGCTTGATCTTGTAGATCCACTTGGAAGTCACAACAGACTTCCCTTCTAGTCTAGGGACAACAACCCAAACATCATTCTTCATGATCGACTGGTACTCCTCGATCATAGCATCCTTCCATTCTTTCTTCTCTGTCACTTCTTCATAGTTGGAAGGTTCTTTATCAATAATGTCACATAATAGGGCTACATAACCGGAGCAGGACCTAGTTCTTTTCCTCTCTCTGTGCACTTCTTCTGGAGCCCCATATCTTTCTATACCTTGGATAGCCTCTCGTACCCATGCAGGTTTCCTCTTGTGAGGATTCTTCTCTTGGGGTGGATCTACAGGTTCCTGGGGTTCTTCGATTTCTCAATCTTTATCTTGATTTGCATCGTTCATAGTTGTATCTTGAATTTTGGATACTTCTGTTTCTTCAGTCTTCAACTGGTCTCTTTTTGGATTTCTTGTAAGCTGAGTCTTTGTCAAATGTTACGTCTCTGCTAATGTCGATCTTCTTGAATCTTGGGAAGTATATTCTGTAAGCTTTCGAGCTTTCACTATATCCCACAAATATAGCCTTCTTTCCAGAAGGATCTAACTTTGTCCTCTTGTCTTTTGGAATGTGTATGTACACTGGACAACCGAATATTCTGAGATGGCTGGCCTCTGTTTCTTGCCGGAGAAGACTTCTTCTGGGGTCTTGTTCTCGAGTACTCTGTGTGGAGTACGGTTATGTACATACACCGTTGTCCTGGCAGCTTCTTCCCATAGATGCATGGGAAGATCTTGATCATGAAGCATTGCCCTTGCAGCTTCCGTGATCGTTCTATTCTTCCTTTCTGCAACCCCATTCTGTTGTGGAATATATGGAGTGGGCAACTCCCTCTTAATCCCTGAATCTCTGCATAATTCTTTGAATTCATTTGATGTGAATTCTCTGCCATTGTCTGATCGAAAGGTTTTGATCTTCTTTTCTGTGTGGTTCTCGATCAAGGCTTTGAATTCCTTGAACTTGCTGAATACTTCATCTTTGTTCTTCAAGAAGTATATCCATCTCTTCCTAGAAAAATCATTAATGAAAGAAACATAGTATACATACCCACTCATTGAACTGGATGACATCAGACCACATACATCGGAGTGGATGATTTCCAAGATTCTTTTTGCCTTGCTCTCGCTACTTGGAAATGTCTTCTTTGTGTTCTTTTCTTTCGCACATCCTTCGCATACACCATCATGTTTTGTTTGTATTTCTGGAAGACCTTCAACAGCTTTGCTCGCAAGTGGTAGTGCTCTATAGTGCACATGTGCAAGCCTTCTATGCCAAAGTTGATTTGGATCTCCTGAGTCATGGACAAAAGCGTGTTCTGGTCGGCCCTTCAATTTGTATAGTCCTCCCTCTTGCTCCCCAATCACTACTACGTCATCTATTTTCTTTCCTTTTGGCCACATGAGAACTTGGCCATTTACAATTGCAACCCTTATGCCTTTTGCATCCAATGCAGACATGGAGAGGAGATTCTTCTTTAGTCTTGGTACAAACAAGACATCCTCCATCTTCATAGATTTTCCAGAGTCTGGTTTATATGAGGATTCTCCACTACCTTTTATTGGATACTGGTAGTCATCCCCAAGTTTCACTTTATGAGGTGACTCATGTTCGGATAGTTTCACAAAGGATTCTTTGAATCCCGTCATATGCTTGGAAGCCCCACTGTCTATAAGTCAGTCATTGCTTCCATGTGTGATAGTTTCTGTGAGGGCAGAAATCAGAACATATTCTTCATCACTAGAAGAAACTTCACTTTCTTCTTTGGCTCTCTTTCTGGGAGGTTCATCATCCTCTACAGTGTGAGCATGATGTCCTCTCTTATTTCCCCTCTTCTTGTGAGAGCCACCTTTGTTTCTAGGACATTCTCTGGCAAAGTGTCATTTCTCGTCGCATATATAGCATCTGATTTTGGATAGATCTTTGCTATATCTTTTAGGGTTATTTTTCTGGTGAGAATGCTTACCTTTGGGATGATGATAGTCCCACCTGATTTTCTTGGAGTGTACTATGAGAGCTTGATCTTCACTTCCCATCTTCTCTTCTCGGGCTACTATTCGAGCTTCTTCTTGTGAGCATTCCTCCCACAGTCTACTGAAGGTGACTAGCTTTCTTCTAGCAC
>LPNX010171205.1:271594-343689 GCA_001517045.1 Pseudotsuga menziesii
CAGTTTTTTTTTCGATTTTTTATTAAATTCGCCTTTACATTCGAATTCGAATTCGATAAAATTCGTTTTCAAATTCGTTTTTAAAATTCGGTGAATTTAATTAGAATTTTTTTCCCCTTGAATTTCAGCGAATTTGAACCTCAAGATTCAAATTCACAGAATCCTGTGACTTAGATCTCACCCTAACTAGTAACACAGCAATCCATAATTATGGCCCTGAAAATACTTTCATAAAAAAACAGCTTTAGGTAACATAAAGCAATAAAAAATCAATAGCGACAAAAATCAACAGCAGCAATGATGCAGAAGTCAAGAATGCAAAATTGTAGGAAATAAGTATAAAGAACATTTATATTCAGTGGTGTTAATTCCTCTATCTCACCTTAAATAGCAACGCCCATTTCTTTCTTTGGCTAAGCCAAAACTCACAAACATGGCCTGAATACAATTAAGACAATTAAAAATTCAGCTCCAGGTCAAGTTAGATAAAAATGAAAGAATGAATCTTAAGCTTCAATGTTGATGTTTTAAGAAATGAAAAGCTATAGCCTATGATTACCTTGGCATGGCCAATGTGAAGATATCCGTTTGGCTCAGGAGGAAAGCGTGTAAACACGTTGCCACCAGTTGCTTTCAAATGCTTTTCAAGTTTCTCTTTTGTGTTATGAGGCCTCCAAATAGAACCATCACTAAAGAAAATTTCTGTGTGTACCTGTACAACCAGAATCATGAATCAAATTCTCAACAGGCAGCAAGCCAACAAATTACAAAGAAACTAATCTGCAAGTATAAGCTTTAGGACAAACCAAAGTCACGTGATTTGTGTCTCTGTTCAAATTCAGCGATAATGGATTTCAAAACAATTGCCTAGCAAAAAACATTCAATAGAATTCGCCATTTAATTCGAGAATAAAAATATATACCAAATGCCATTAAAATATGTATGCCTATATCTAGTCAATCAGGCTACGATCGAGCAACAACATGGAGTGATCGTCATAACGATGGCCTGTGTTCAAATCCTAGCAGACAGGTCCCACACTGCATGGCGTATTTCAAAGTGTGGATAATTAGCAGTTGCAGTCCTCCCCATTGGTAAGGCCAATTACATTTATTAGTGTTCTCATCTAAATCACTGTGAGTAATTTATCTCCCAAACTAGTATGTGTAATTAAAGTCCCAAAGATGCACACTGAATCAAAGGGACTGCCCTTGTCTGCTGGTCACATTAGCCCTCAAAACCTCTGTCCATCTCTGCTCTGCCTCATTAAAATGCCTAGAATATATAACAAGTTGTCCAAGATGGGGACAAGAATATGCTAATTGGAGGATAAGATGCATTACTTCAATCTTGGTAACATTAGGCGTAATAACCCAAAAATACTATTTAATTAATTACAAATAAAAACTAAATTAAATATCAAAATCAATAAATAAATAAAATAAAATAAAACACTTATCACCATGAATAGGATAACCATGACTAATAATATTAAATAATAAATAAATAAAATTGCTAAATAAATTAATAAAATATACTAGAATCAAATTCCAAAGAAAATGAGAAAAACCTATCAGAAGGAGGGTTGGAGGGGAAGGGTATTCATTCTTCTTAGCTTTGAAGGAAGATTAGGTATGATGATGGTTATTGAAGAGAAGAGAACATTGGCTAAGGTTTATTAGTTGGGGGCTTCGAGGTTCTCGATGTCTCATTGAGGGGTTGGTTGGGTGGAGAGTAGTCTCCCACAGGTGGTTTGCCCCAGCCTTGAAAACCTTGCCGATTTCTCACGAGAAATCGCAAAAGTCGCTACTTTTGCTCCAAGCCGATTTTTCGGCAGAGCAAAAGTCACGATTTTTTTTAAAAACGCCGAGCCAAGTCGCGACTTTTTGATAAAAATCGTGTTTTTTAAGGAAACCGCACGAGTCGAAGGAAAAAGCCGCCCAGGCAACTAATCCATGGCTTAGAAAAGGAAAAAACAGGAATTTTTTATGTCATTTGGCAAATGAGTTTGTTGGAAGTGGAGGAGAAGGGCTTGAGGAGACCACCAACACCTTTGGAGGCTTTCAAACACCATTAAGCATCTCAACCAAGGATTTTTGTGGAGCAACTGTTCAAGGTATGTGCATTTTATCCCATTGTTTTTCTATCTTTTCCATGGACTGTTTGAAAGATTTCTTGCATTTTTTCTTGCATATTTCTTTTACTATTTCTTTGTCTATTTCTTGCATATTTCTTTGCTATTTGTTTTTACTATTTTGCCATTGATTTCCATGCCCAAGAAAATGAAAAACAGTCCCAATGTAAATGGGGGTTTTAAAAAATTAGAATGGAAAATAGCATGCGTTTTTTTTAATTCTAGCCACCCTCTTCTTCTTATCTTTCATGGCTTAAAATCTAAATTTAGAGGTCTGATTTTTTACGCTAGAATGTTGCTATTTTTTTCCAATGGAGTTTAATGTAATTTTTTTTGTTTTTGTGCCCTAGGGTTGCATTTGAGTTGAAGCATTCCAATTGCAAAAATGCCAAAGATATTGGCCCCATTTTGGCAGTATGGTGAGCCCAAGGATGGCATCATAGAGAAAATTTAACTTGCAAATTATGTGGGCATCACATGTCGAGAGGGGTTAACAGGTTGAAATACCATCTAGCGAAACTACCTGCCCATGATGTTGGCCTTTGTACTGCAGTGACCCCAGAAATCATGAGATTTGCCCATGACGCCATCCATGAAAAAATGAGAAAGAAGGATGAGATCAATGCAAACAAAGTTGAGCTTGCATCTTTTGGCCAAGCAAGAAGTGTAGGTGCATCTCTATCTACCACTATCGGTGAGGGTAGTGGGAGGGGCTCCACAGCTTCACCTCTTGGGAGGGTGGGGCTCGCATCCCATTTTGTTGGACCAGGATCACAACCTTCTATCAAGTCAATTATAAAGAAATCGGAAAAGGTAGTAGTGGACAGGGTAATGGGAAGGTGTCTTTACTGGAGTCACATACCTCTCAGCATTGTTAAAAACAATCCATTTTGGCAGCTGATGTGTGATGCCATTGCAGTAGTTGGCCCAGGGTATAAAAGTGCCACCTTTGAGGAGTTGCGAGGCCTAATCCTTCAAGCATAAAAGATGGACATCGGTGCTAGGTTAGCAGAGTTTAGGCAGTCATGAGAGAGCACTGGATGCACAGTCTTGTCAGATGGGTGGACAGACGGTAAGGGTAGACGCCTTATCAACTTCTTGGTACATTGTCCTAGAGGTACCATGTTTGTAAAATCAGTTGATGCATCGGCACATGTAAAAGATGCCGCATTTTTATGCGAGTTGATGGATGGGTTCATCCAGGATATTCGGGCGCACAATGTTGTGCAAGTTATTACAGATAATGCAGCTAATTATGTGGCTGCTGGCAGGATGCTTATGGATAGGTACCCCTCTTTGTTTTGGACTCCATGCGCAACTCATTGAATTGATTTGATGTTGGAGGATATGGGGAAAATTCCCTTTATCAAGGTGGTGATTGATCAAGCTAGGGCCATCCCCAAGTCCATTTACAACCATGGTTTTGTTCTTAGTATCATGAGGAGGCACACTAAAAACAAGGAGTTGAAGCGTCCTACAATCACGCGTTTTGCCACCACATTTATTACTCTTCAGTCTTTGCTTCAATGTTAGCTTGAGTTGAAGCAAATGTTTGTTTGTGATGAGTGGCGTGATTATGCTTACAGCAGAAGAGAGGATGGGAAAACCATTGCCAAGTTGGTGTACACTGACGCCTTCTGGGAAGGAATGGAGGAAGTGTGCTCGGTTAGTGAACCTTTAGTGAGGGTTCTACGACTTGTTGATGGTGATAAGCCCACAATGGGCTATTTATATGAGGCCATAGATAGGGCCAAAGAGACCATTCGGAATTTCTATGTGGGAAAGGGTACCCCAAGGCATGACAGGCACATGTTGTTATGGGAGTTGATTGATACTCGATGGACTGGGATGCTTCATCGACCCATTCATGCAGCAGGACTCTTCCTCAACCCCGCATTTGCCTACCAATGCAATTTTGATTTTGATGGTGAGGTTTTGGAGGGGCTTCTCACTTGTATTCAGAGGATGATACATGTTTATGACACTCGTAATGCAATCAATCGCGAGATAGACATGTATCGGGAAGGTACAGGAGTATTCAGCTTTGCTGATGCTATTCGTGATAGGACCGAATTCATGCCAGGTAAGTTATTAACTTATTAGACCGTTTTAAGTTTTCACCTTTATTTGAAAGATGAATTATGATTTATTTATATTTATTTCTTGTTTGGTGTAGCCACTTGGTGGTGAACCTATGGTGTGAGGACACCAAATTTACGAAAATTTGCCATCAAAATCCTTAGCCAAACCTGTACAGCTTCAGGATGTGAGCGGAATTGGAGAGTATTTGAAAAAATACATGCAAAGAGACGCAGAAGGTTAGAAACTTAGAACTTAGAATTTGAACAAAGCGATTGCATTTAAATGTTTAATGCAATTTATGAATCTACAATCCTCTAAGATATTATAATTTATTAATTTATTAACCTCTAGACTCTAAATATTTTTTTTATTACCCTCTTACAGGTTGGAGTTCACACATCTTAATGACTTGGTGTATATCCATTACAACCTCCGCTTGTGGATGGCACAGATACAGAAAGAACCAGATGCAAATGCCATCTCCTTGGACAATATTGATATATTTGTCTAAGTGGAGGGTGGAAATTGAGACTCCTATCATGGAGGACTCACCTGCATGGCTAGAGGAGGGGCAAGTGGAGGAGGAGGAAGTGATTGGAGGCACCATGGAGGGTGATGTGCTAGCATTGCCACCACCTTCTACACCACTTGATACATCTAGTCCTCCATCCATCACTCAACGTCGAGTATTAGATGCAAGCTCAGGGCCTTCTACTGCTACTTCTAGTGCTAGGGGCAGGCCGGACAAAAGACCAATGATATATCCCCGTAAAAGGGGAAGAGGGCATTGATATTAGACAACTAGATGCTGGTTTTCCTCAGATACATTTATATATGTGATGTCATTTTGTATTGCTTAAACTTTATACACTTTTGAGTCCTTGATTGGATAACTATGATGTTTCAAACTTTCGGTAACAACTTTGATGTATCGTTTTATATTTGGCATGACTACATGATGATGATATATATCAATGCTTTCTTCATATTTATGTTCCAATGTTTTTCTGATGTTATTGTTGCTTTGTATGTTTAAAATTCTAAAAAAATGCATGTATTTTCTATTTTTTAATGTTTACCGACTTTTACTGATTTTTCTTGATTTTTTCGTCGATGTTGCCGAGAAGTTGTATTCAGGACCCTCGCCGATTTTTTGTCGAGGCCAACTTTTTCAACATTGGTTTGCCCTCATGGCTTATGGAGGTCTAGAGGTACATACTTTCCATCTCTCATCAGATCTAGGTATGTCTTCTTCTTATTTCATTCTATTGTTGCTATGATATCTCGATTATTGTTTTAGATCTATAAATTTCCCATAGTAATGTGTCGATCTTAACCTAATTGTATGCAGTAATTGTTTTCTAAATGAGAGTGTGCTTGTTAAAAAAATGTAACTTCGAGAAAAATTCTTATTGTACTTTTATTATATTATTATTATTCCTCCTTCGGGAGATGTCCTTGATGTAATTGGTCATGTAAAAGGCTTGAGGTAAAACCTCCGTTGTAAGTCGGATCAATAGCACAAACAAGAATATTATATAAATGTTATTTTGAGTCTCCCTAGGTAAGTCGGCACTTTAGAGCAACAGGCCGACCTAGGTAAGTAAAAAGGTCACTCACTTGATGAGTATAAATAGGGGAGGCACTCCCCTCGTTTAGACACACATCTCATTCAAGCAAGTGCACGAGAGAGAGTGAAGAGGTCTGGTGGAGAGAGGAAGTCACTAGTCTTGTTATTGCGGTTGTTCACTGTACTTGGTTGAATTCTATATTGAGGAAGTTTTGTTGGGTTTTCTCCCCCAAGAGGGTTTGCCAGAGGAAAAAAAATCCTTGTGTGTTCGTGTGCTACTGTACTTGTGTGTCTTACAATGATCCTATTGCTTATGGTGTAAATTGTTTGAAGATCTCATATAACCATTAAAATTCTAAAAGTGCTTAGGGCTCATTGGGGCCTTACATTTAGTATCAAAGCCAGGTTTCCTACCCTACAACCTTTGGATCCTTTTCATATAGATAGATCTGTATAGATCTCGTGGATTAATACTAAATTTCTAGCGCTAACACTTCTATTGAATAAATTCAAAACCTTACAAGTCTATTTATATTAGATCTAATAAAACTCATGAAATTATGCTGTAATTTGGTAAATTTGATCCAATAGATTTGTACTATAATATACTCTTGGGATTATGCTATGATTTGGTAAATTTTAATCCAATAGATTTATACTATAATAGATTTGTACTACATTAGGTTTAATGTTTAGAAAAAAAATAGATCTTAAAAAAATATTATTATTTAAAAAAAATACTTTTCAATCGTCCTATATTATTTATGGTAATCGGAAATACATAGAGCAGGATATGATTTGGATTTTGTGTTAAAAATAAATATATATAATTGTTGAGAAATAGAATTAAAGATCTAGAAGAAAATTAAATTGCACATTGGAACGTAGGTCTACATACCCTAATGGAAACACTGATCTCATTCAAGAAAATAAAAGAATTAGATCTATTCACTCCCCCTGTAAATTATTCTCGATATGCAGAGTACCCAATCTCCATGCTAGATGTTGTTGTATAGATTATATTTTCCATCATAGTATCAACTGTATTAGGATCTCATACACAAACACAAAGTGCAATTCAACAAAAGTAAATTTATCAGTTTAGGGTTGCATTAAGAATTGGAGACTGCTATAATTACTTGGAGTTCACTTAAATGGACAATCTTTAACAATTAGAAAACTTTGGTTGGTTGTGCACAATGATTTTTCCAATGGGAATTTTGGCTCATAGATCTCGTTTATGGATGAGGTAGATCTGAATTAAAGCACCCAAGTGATGGTGTACCTCTCCTCAAGCCCTTGAGAGAGTATCGGTACCCATACATCAAGCCATTTCAGACTGGATACTTCTCAAGCCTGTTGTTTCTGGGTGAGTTTTGATATCTCTCTTGCCTTAGATTTTCCATTAAGGAGCTGCTCTAGATTTCGCTTTTAATTAGTTGGACTGAATTTATAGGATCAATGATATCGGATCTCTCTAATTTTGTATATCTTTTGTCCCCGCTTTGAATGTCAGGTTTTCAAACTCGGATCCCATGAACCTGTCTTCCTCTGTAAACAGCGTGGATGCCATCCATCTTTACCATAGTTCAATCAAGTAATGAACTTGAAATACAGCAAGAGCCGTGGCAATGCCCAATACAATGTTGTACTTCTGCCAGTGTGATCAATCCAATGGCTCTTCATTCCTTCGATGTGTTGCAACTCTTGAAATCTTGTACATCCTTGGTAGCAATCCTCTCCCCGTGACATACAAATCTGGCTGTAGCTATTCCTTGCATCAATACACAGGTTTTTGGCAAAGACTCAAATTGCCTAGGAGTTGAGGCACACACTCAAAATTGGAACATGGTCGCCGTCCGGGACAGAATGGAAAATACAACGTGGCTCAGTCTGATTGCTTGCATCAGCATCAGATTGTTGCTTCACCCACTTCTGAAACCACAGATCTCATAGCCTAGAATATACTGAACTCAGATCTAAGCAGGATCACACCAAATCGATAGCAGATGCGTGGGATATTGAAGGTCGCTAGTGTCTCTACTCCAATGTCACCAAATCGTGATTTGATTCTCTACACCAAAACATATATTTCTTGTCCAGATCGCAGATTAGATAGCACCAGATCAGATTGTGACCTTGATTTCTTGTCCAGATCCATCGAATCACAGGTCGTTCAGTCGTGGCAATGCGCTAGAGAAAATCAATGTTAATACTTATTACTACCTTCTTTAAAAAATCAAAAAAAAAATACTTCCTTTCCACAATTTCACATTGTCTCTCTGGGTCTAGAGAAGCTAATAACCGAGTTCGTTTCCAAGGTTGTAGAGATCTGAATGAATTCTTTGATTGATTGGAAATATGTCTGTTTGATTAGATACTGCGTTTGCTTTGTTAATTGGATAAGTTCGTTATAGCTACATCGATAATTTTCTCAGGGCTGTACTGGATCAGATAATAATAAGAATAAGGCATAGGTTACCCATACTCAGTATTGTGGATCTTATTAGCATAGCTCAGGGAAGGAAGACAGTTATCCTATTGAATTGCTCTTCTAGGATCGCAGCACTCAAGATCGGAAGCTTATCAAAGGAGATCAATGGTGGGTGCTTTATTTCTACACCAGAAACTTGAAGGGAAGACGGCCACAGGATCTTATCACGCTGCGTGTGACAAATACGCATAGAGGGTTTTTATTTGTTCTTGTAGCCATCAGCATTACAAGCATCAGACGCTTTCTCATATCTTTTTAATATCACAAAAATATTATATTAATTATAATACAGTAACAACAAGCTGCAGCACTGCAATTCATCTAGCTTTGAAGGAAGATAGGTATGATGATGGTTATGGAAGGGAAGAGAACATTGGCTAAGGTTTATTGGTTGGGGACTCGAGGGGGTCTCAGTGTCTCATTGAGGGGTTGGTTGGGTGGAGAGTCGTTCCCCACACATGGTTTTCCCTCATGGCTTATGGAGGTCTAGGGGTACATTATTTCCATCTCTCGTCGAATCCAGGTAAGTCTTCTTCTTATTTCATTTTATTGCTATGATATCTCAATTATTGTTTTAGATCTACAAATTTCTCATTGTAATGTGTCAATCTTAAGCTAATTGTATCCACTAATTGTTTTCTAAATGATAGTGTGCTTAGGGCCCATTGGGGCCTTACATTAGGAAGTCTTCTTTGTCTTCTTTTTTCAAAATTTGAAACTGCACCTTGAAACTTTGATTATCAACCATACCTTCGATAATTTCAGTGGCAGGACCACACCACATCCTTGGTAAACAACATGATTCAGCTTTCTGTCTTTTATTAGAATCCAGATCATTCTGATTTCTTTTTTAGTGTAGCATCTCTCTTCGACTTGTAGCTACTCACATCTTAATCTGCTACAGGATTTAGGCACTTTTGCACTGAGAACACTGCTGCAAAAATCACCTCCTAAGGTTGTTACCTCATAGAACACACCCAGGACTGCTGTAGAGAGTGATCAATTATCGATTTATCACACATGGGTACCCCTACAAAATAGGGAGTAACAATAGGCTCCAACTGCAGAACGTGTGCTTAATCTTACAAAGGAGAGCATACAAGAACCCTAGAACCTCTATAAGTAACTTGTGATCTTTGACTATCAAAAATAAAACTACAACACAACAACACACATTCGTCTTTATTCCACCACAACACATCAACCCACTGCTCATTGAAGAGCTTATTCATCCTACCTACCTACTCTAAACATGATGAAATGAGCTTGTCAAGTGATGTCATACAACCAACGAAGCCACCTTAGCATACCATCCATGCTAGGGCTTCTTCTTTGTCTTTGAAGATGGAACAAGACAAAATCACATCAATGATAAGCTGAGTAGATGGCATTATCTTCATGGATTTAGGGGTGGAACAATACATAAGATCAAAAGCAAAGATGTCTTCAAACCATCACCAAGGAGAATGACTTCTTTCGCAAGCACCTTCAATCCAAGATTGGATAGGGCTCAAGTACAAACCACCTTCAAGATGAATCTGCTCTTCAAAACCTGTTTGCTACCCCAAATCACCTTCAAAACCAGCAAGGAACCCGGCAAGATCAAGCTGGAAAAAATCTATATGCTAAACCAGATGCATCATGAAAAACCCAGCCAACAAAAGGTCAATTATACCCATCAAACCGAGTACCAATCTGCTGAAATAAGAGTGCAAACATGAATGCAAAAAAAATGTCTCAAAACCCTAATGTAAAGATTCATTTCCAGCCACCAAAACCCTTGAAAGATCTGCATGACAAGGCTGAAAACTCCTTTCCAAAGGATGCACTATCAATGCCAAAGAAGCAGAAGCACATGGCTAGCCCAAATTCTCACAAGAAGCAGCCCGAAAGCATCATCATGAGTGGATAAATATGGCTGTAAATGATCATGAGAACTTTCCATATCAAAATGCTCATCAAGGTCTTCAAAATCTACACTTCTCTCATTAGAAGAATCATAAATAGGATCACCAACCAAATGCCAATAATCCACATCCATAGTATGATCATAATGAGCAAAATGTACATCACCATCATCATGTCCATGGCAAGCAAAGAGATCTTCAACAATATCATCACATGAGGATTTGTCTTCAAGATTTACCCTCTCAATACTATCATCAAATATCAAGCCAAATTCAGAAATTTGAGAAGGGGAAGATAGTACAAATCCTTATCCATATAAGGAGAGCAAATAGGTGTACCAATGTCTTCATCAACATGGACGTCATCATAGGCCTCCAAAGGCAAATCAAAAATCTTTCCAAGGAAAATATCAATAATGTCTTCAAAATCTTTGTCCTCAACATATTCTTCAATGGGCTATGGCTCTTCAACAAGAGTTTCTTCCATCAAAGGTTCTTCTTTATGGACTTCTTTTTGCATGTGCTCAACATAGTAGAGAAAGTCAAGTCCTCTCGAACGAGATGGCTTATCCAACCCTTTGATGATCTTAAAAATTTGGACACATGATTCCTCTTTCATATTTAACTCATTCAGGAGATCACATGAGGGGTTGTTTCTCCATGCCTAGGGCATCCACTGCTTCTCCCTTCATCCTCATCAAAATGACTTTCCAAACCCATGAATCTCTAATTTCCTCATCTCCATAAGTACAATCTTTCAAGAATTTTGTGACGAAGTATGGAAATGAATAAATCTCTTTGGAGTTGATATTACAAAACCAATCCCAAACCTTCTTGACATTTAATGAAAATGTAAACATTATCATCAACTAACCTTCATTAATCGCATTCACCCAAACAATAAAATCCAGGAATTGTGAAATTTGTGAAAATTCTCCAAGATTGTGCGCCCTACAATCAGTGGCTCCTCAATACAAGCATTCCTTATCAAACTATGTGCAAGGTGGTTGAATGCTCTAGGGACAAGTGCCTAACGCCCTCCTCCAAAGTGGTACTCCAGACATGCCCAGCACCCATCCTCCACAACAGGTGCACCCTTGTAGAAGATGCCAGATAGTCCACACGTGCCAAATACCACATAAAGAAATGTGCCTCCCTAGCACTAATCCCAAGACAAGCATATACCCACTCTAAGCTATCTAAATGTAAGTCGAAATAAACAAAGGGGATAGGAGACCACAGCCGTTCACATCCCATGAAGCGCTTTCCTAGCTAGGTGAATACACTTTTGCAGCAACCAAAAGCTAACATGAGGCGTGTATAATTCCCTTTGGTAAATCCAGAAGACTAGTGTGAGTAGATCAACCTGATTATTTGCATTGAATTGTGAAAAGAGATGCCAAAATGCAGACATTGATAAGAGGAATACTTTTGTGGAAAATGCCAAATCAAATATGTATAGGAAACCTTTTATGATGTCTGCAGCGATACTAACTTACATAAAACAACTTCAAAACTCCGTTTTCCAAAAGCCTAAGATAAGACCTGAAAGTGGGAATTTAGATTTCTAACCCAAGACCATAATCAGCATACCTGAATATTCTCGCCTGGTTCAGGAAATATTAAAAATGGATTGGTATCCTCTAAGGCAGGAGCCAATGAAGAATTATTTGCAGCAATAACTTTCTCCTATACACACAAGATTCTACTGTCAGATTGGAACTCTGTAGCTTCAGAAAACACGTACTTTTCTTTAATTAAATACGAAACATTGCCAGTCTAGGTACTAGCTATTAAATTAAAGCTATCAATGGACAGAAGTTGTCATACTCAAGCTCACCTCCACTTTTGGAGCCTTTTCTTTTTTCTTCTTGACTGGTTTTTCCTCATCTGCAGCTGTCTTTTCCCCAAGTAACTCATGAAGCTTGGTGTCCATTATCTCCTGTGATTGGCCAAGCAAAACTCAACTCCATTCAAAGGAATTATACTTAAAGAAGCAAGGTTTTGATAGCATTATCCATTTACTACATAAAATTGCATATCTTAACTCAACTACGTTTAGTAACTTAATGATTGCATCATCAATCATCAGCCACAAGAAGCAATTTGAATGAAACTTAAGATGATATCGGCATATTCCCATAAAGTTAGCTCAGTAGCGTTCACCTTGACCACTCTCGCATCTGCCCATGGTTGTAGCTTACGAACTTGGCCATACAAATTTCCAGCTAACAAGTAACAAAAGATGAGAAAAAATAAAAATCACCAGATTTGCATGCTACAGTACTTACTACTAGGTACAAAAAAGATGGTAAAGTAACAGAGATATTGTCAACTCCAATCCTCAAAACGTTATCAAGAATGTGCATAGGGATGAGAAAGCATGAAATGAAATGTAAATCAATAAAGATATGTTGATAAAAAGGAAATGAAATATAGAAACTAAGTTACTAGCAGATGATTGCAAATGTGAACTAATAGTGATTTGAATTACAGAGTCCAACCATTTATTCGATAACGCTGTGCTAAAATGGCCTCCAAACTCTCATTCACCACCTTATCCACTGCAGCCTCGATGTCTCCAACCAAAACCTCAACTCCTGCTTCCAAGACATGAGACTCAACATCTTTTAGAAATTTTGAAATTTGGTTAAAATGCAAATTGGATACAAAAAACTTCAGTGATCTGAACAAATTATATAGGCATCAATTTTCAAAGCAGCATAGAATGGTCAGAATGGTCCTCATTTCTAATCAAAGTATTGCAGTCCATAGTTTACATACAACGACTCTTGAAAGAAGCCTTCTCAGGTTGAATGCCCACATTAAACCCAACAAAATAGCAATTGTCAAAAATATACACCTAATAACATAGTATCTGTTTGATTGTCTTGATATCTAAGAATAAATAAAATGCTGTCTTAAAATGCAATATAAAAACAACAAAATAGTACTAATAAAAAGACAACTTCACACCCACCATAGACATGGTCCATATTAAATTGAAGTACTTCCACACTTCAGCAAGGAAGAATCAATATATGTTTCTTTGGGGCAATAAGCACAGTAAACTTTTCTATTTGAACAAAACACCATGCCTCCTAGCTTAGTTCAGTCCATACTTAGTCATCTTTGGTCTTGTGCCAATCTCCTATTTCTACCATAACTTCTGTCCCACATATACATAATGGAAGTGGACAGGGACGGGTCTATTTTCCCAATCTCCACTCCCTTACCTTCTCACACACCACATTATAGAGAAATGCAACATCCTAACCCCTATACTAGTGTGCCATTACCACACATGTTTCAATGAATAGATTACCTACCTCAGGCATCCTTTAGCTCCTTGTGATTTATGGCACCTTCTCCTTCTCCATCTCCTAACTTATTTAAGTTTGCTAAAGACTTACATCAAGATCCTACAACACGTATAGAATCATAGATGCCCTTGTTGTTGTATGTGCTGACTTCATAACCTAGGACCCTATCATACTTGAACTCGACACTCTCATTGCAATGACAAGAACTGAAGTTATCAAACCAAAGTTTGTAACAACAATGAGACTCTTGGTACTTGAAGTAAAACCCTGAAGAGTCCAACATCACCTACATTGGGAGGTGGCACTAGGCGGTTGATTCTTACTCTCACATGCTTCCTAAGCCACAACAGTTCTTTATCGATGCTCTACAGTCTCAACAATCATATAGACCCCTTGCCCAATTTCAAATGTCGTGTGAGGACACCATAGAAATGTATCTCAACAATGAAACCATAAAGATTCATTCAAGTTTGAAACCCAATTGTGTTAGATACGAGGTTACTCTAAAAGCATTTACACCATGTTTAAGGGTGCTTCATGGTGTTATCCACTAAAATTGCACTTAGTGGATTTCCAGTGAGCCGCCAAAGTTATGAACAAGTACCTTATTCATTATCAGTGCTCAGAAGTTCCATGGTTCATCAAGGACATTTTTAAGCCCCTTTTTAATAATTACATGTCCATACCCCTTGGAGATATTGTAATAAATGTTCTAGCATGACAAACTTTTTGTAAAGGACTTGGCTTCCTAGGATTTAGACATCAATCCAATCATTCCAAGGTGTTTTTTTCCTTGTCAACTATGCAATGCTAAATAAGCGATGTATAATTTTCGAGTTTTTCACCGCTCCTCCAAAGTCGGAATGGTCGTCTTGGTGGTTAGGCCTTAAGAGGTTATTAAAGTTCATGTGTGAATGTATATAAGCATGTTAAACATTGTTTTGAGTCATTATGAACATGTACTAGGTACCCCTTAGGTTTTTTTTAACTTTTGAAAAAAAAATCCCCATAAACTTAGGCTATTTTTTAATAGTTTAATTGGGAAATTTCAAAATGTCATTAAAGTGTGGTCTAGAGGGGGGATTTTCCATGGGGGTGCTTGTTTTCAAACTCAGAGCACCCTCTTTACCCCAAAACCCACTTTTCCTAAGTTTTAAGTGATTATTTATCACTTCAGTGAAAAAAGGCTCAAAAAAATGCGAAAAGTGAATAAAAAATTTTAAAAAGGGAAAATATGGAGAAAAAACACATCCCTAAATCAATGGGAATGTAATGAACAATATATATAATAATTAAACATTAATAAACATTAATAATTAAATAAACTAATACTTAATGAAGAGGCACCTTGATGAAAGGTTATATCTCTTTATGAAAGGGCACCAAGTATGGGTATTTATACAAACATCATTCTCATTGTAATATCATCATTTATCTTATCAATCAAATGTTTTATACATGGAGTATTGAAATCTGGCTTATCTACGCTAGTTATTTCTATAAGAAACGAAGTTTCTTCGTTTCAGTGGTATCAGAGTGAACTCGGATCTTGCCTTCGGCAATAATTTACAGACCTTGTCTAAATCAACTGTTTGCCACATCCACTCATTCAAAGATTCTCTAAATTTTCATGTCTTTGACCAATTCAAGCCTTTGGCCATATAAAACTCAAAAGTTGTTGAATAATATTCTGCTGCAGATCCAGGAAGTCATATTCGGGCTAAATTTGCTCCAAAATAATCACAGTACCAAGGTTAGTTCGACGAGATTCTATTGTGAAATAATAGACTAAAGCGAGTCAATAGCAATAAGCCACCTAAGAACAGAGTAGATCCACTGTCAGACGAGTGTGGAACGGTTTTGACCTGTTCTGCACAAATCTGTGTATGGAAAGGCTACATAAATTGTCAAAGAACAAATCAAAAACACTGTGGAAACAAGTTACACGGAGTGTTCTCGCGAGGGAGCTTTTTCGTGAAATAGTAACCACCAAAGTATCTTGTTTGCATCTTGCATCAGTTGAATCAAACAATTGGTTTGCTGCAATTGGAAATCGCATCACTCAAATATCCTTGTTGTTCGACCTTTAACTGTTGCATTGATAATTGTAGTACTGGCACGTAATTGTAGGAGGGAGAAAACTTTGCATAGATAACCTGGCATAATCGGGTTTTACAGGTAGCTATGGGACCTTCTTTCAAGAATTACAGCTAATCACGAAAACGTTAAGATAGACTCGAGTTACGTTTCTTCCATCAAATCAAATCTTAATACCGACGGTGACTCAGAGGTCCTAGTAAGTTAGGGTCAACACATATTAGAACCATTTGAAGTGTCCAGTCAAGACAAAAAAAAAAAAAATTAAGTTCAAATTTAACTAAAGCATAACTATATTGTGCCCTTTATACTTTATAAAGGGCCTATTAAACAAAGTATTAAGATATAAAGGGAAGGAAATAACAAAAGTTGTAAATTAAAATATATATATATATATATAAATAAAGGTTTAAAAAAAATATTATATAAAAGAAAAAGTGATATAAAAAAGGTAATATTAGAAAAGAGGAAAAGACAAGCATGTTAGTAGAAAAAAAATAGAAGTTTATATAAGAACATCAATTAACGCCAGTTGTCAACAAAAACAAATGGAGTCTTACGGAGAAAAACAAGGAAGATTTCCAAGCACTTTAAAAACATATGTTTCAATGTTAATCCAAATAAAAGGAACAATTAGAGGGAAAGACATTACTATTTCTATTGCTCCCGACGAATGCAATAATTATATTAGTGATGAATTTGCTAATGAGTTAGCGATTCCGGAGTCAAATATAGGTGAAAGGTTAGACTTTTGGAATAACAAGAATATGCAATAAGCGATTTACAATGGAACATTGGAGATTATACTAGCGTCTCACAATTTATAGTTAAATCCTTGTGGAGTAGTGACGGTGACCTAGTCTTGGGATTACCATGGCTAGAAACATTGGGGACTTTTATCTTAAATGCTGAAAATAAGTTTATGACATTTCCCTACAAAAAGAAGAAAATCACATTGTCGGACATTAACATGAAGTCAGAATCATAAGTCGCATAATCGGAAGACTTTAGAGAAATATCAAAGGTGATGTGGCAAGGAAATGAGAAATCAATACAGACAATACACAAGGATTTCGACAAAGTTGTTGCAAGTAAAGAAGAAGAGATCTCTCATTTAAGAGATCATAATCAGAAATTACTTCTGCAAATCAAGAAGGAAAAGGATAAAGTTCAAAGCAGTCAAAATTTAGAAGAGAAGATTCAAGCACTCCAGCAAAAATCATTGGGAAAGGACGAAGAAAATTTTGTCATGAAGAAAGTTAATCAAGAACTAGAGGAACAAATCGAGAAGTTAAAAGACGACAAACTGTGGCAAGACAAAAGGTTTGAGAAGATTCAGAATAATAATAATCTATTAAAGAAAAAAATAGTTCAAATCCAGAAGGAAGCATCCAAACTATCCAGAAAACTAATTCTAGATGAGGAAGAAGAAACGAATGCAAATTCGTTTCTATCACAGTTCAAAAGGAAGTCAATCCAACAGAAAAACAAGCAACAAGAACTCCTTAATGACACCCAAACTACAAAAAACATTTTGACCAACGACAGGGTCAAAATGAACATAAACAAAGGATTTATAAATTCAAAAGTGAAAGAACACAAAATCTACAACATAAGCAGAAAACGAGAAGATTTATCCAACAAGAAAATCAACAATCACCTCCAATCAAAATAGATCTCGAATGGACCACATCATAGACAATGTGACATTTTTTCCTTAGAATTCGTAAATTTTATCGATTCATTTCGTCAAGTGTTGCAAGTACTAAAATAAAGGATCGAGAGATGACATTGCAACCAAGAAATCAGACGTAAGCTTTGTCTTCAATAAAGCTTTGAGGACAAAGCTTCCCTTAAGGGGAAGGCAATGTAATGAACAAAATATATATAATAATTAAACATTAATAAACATTAATAATTAAATAAACTAATACTTAATGAAGAGGCACCTTGATGAAAGGTTATGCCTCTTTACAAAGGGCACCCAATATGGGTATTTATACAAAGATCATTCTCATTATAATATCATCACGTATCTCATCAATCAAATATTTTATTCATGGAGTACTGTAATCTGGCTTATCTACGCCAGGTATTTCTATAAGAAACGAAGTTTCATCGTTTCAAGGAACTTGCCCCAGACATGTTCCAGGTTAACTAAGGATGATGTTGGTGATAATTGGAGACCAAATCAAGATCAAATCGGCTTGATTCCAATCAAATCCATGAGGGGGCGAATTTCTCCTTAGAGAGGCACATTTATCCATGAAAGAGCTCAACTCTTGTTGTATATGTGTTACATAAAGAGGGGGGATTACCTACCTTGTGAGAGGTGTCGCCTACCACCTCTAGTTCACTCTAGTTCGCACCCAATCATCTCAAAAAGCTCCAGCACTTGGCAAATTCGCCCCACTTGGGGTTTGCTCTCATTTTTTCTATTTAAGCCAGGCTTTCTTCCTCATTTGAGACGGAGTATTGAGCCTCTACTCATGTAATATTTTTTGTTGCATTATGAATAATATTGAGGCTTTGGAGGTCCATTGGTGCATGTCTAAACTATGAATGTTGTGAGCTTAATGAGGTAATCTTGTTCTACTTTTGTTCATGTTTGATATCAAATTGGTAATTGATCTAGCTTAAAAGGTTCTCTGCAACACGTAGGGTAAATATTTGAGGCTTTCAATTTATTTACTTACAATTTGGCTTATTGAGATTCAAGTGTAGCATTGTTTAAGTTATATTCATGCTCTTTTGGTTTCTATTAGTTGAATGTACTAGATCTGATCTGTTTGTGCAAGTGTGAATAAGCTTTCAGGTTACAATTTTGGTGTAAGGGGAAGAGCTAAGTTGCATCACCCTCTTCTTCAAGTCTTGAAGGATCTACAATTTCTTGTTCCCATTGGCATCCACAGATCTCAAGAAAGATTCAAAGCTTGAGCAGACTCCTTCTCCTTCTTCTTCAAAACTTCAAACTCTCTCTTTCTTGGTTACTAGATTCCATATATACTTTACAAATTTAAAGGATTTCATCATTTATCTCATTTTGCTAAAGCATTTTTAATAGATCTAGAATCATTTTAAAGCTCTATTTTAAATCTAGATCTAGATTGCCTCTTTAGTATTTGTTGTTACAAATATTGCTATCATTTTCAAGTACTAAAGTAGTTGTATATTTTAGGTAATTTTTAGCTAATCTACTAACTTTCCTTTGAGTTTAGCTTGTTGGTTTTTTTCTGGTTGAAAGAAAAAGAGAGGGAAATGATGTCGAAATTTCGAGTTTCAGGCCATCGAGAGCACCCAAAGTCCATCCTTCTTCCCCCTCCTCCATTCCTCTTCTTCCCGAAGCATTTGTAAGCCTTTTTTATCCTTTTTCAAGAGTCAAAAGGTATTTATTTATTTTTCATAAAAAACATCATAATAAAAATTAATAAAAGAGAATCAGGTGGGATTTCCAAGTGCTTGCACTCCATCTCCCCCAAGGGGATTTGTGTCGCCTTCTTAGTCGTTTGTTTTATGCTTTATTTTTTCACTTCTAACTTGATGTTAGTTTACTTGTTTTTACTTTCAGTAAGTTTAGTTTTCTTTCGAAGTTTCATTTACTTTTGCATAGTAACGAACACTAACCCGACATTGCTCTACCAAATCACCCAAGAGAGCTTGCTCGATTGGGGAAAAGACACTCTTTGTCGTAGTAATTACAGTTTCTTTTTCTTTTTCAGTTGTACTTTGATTTTATAAGATTAATTGGAATAAACATTAGCCTCTTCCTTGTATGCTCTACCCCTCGCAGGCTTGCTTGAGCTTGGGATATCCAAAAGCGAAAGTGTGCACTTTGTGATTATCCACATCTAACTAAAAACCCACATTAATAAAAGTTAAACACAACTAAAATTCAGCATTATCAAACTTCAATATTGTGTGGGCAAATTCTTCAAAGGAAGCAAGAACAACTAGAAAGGGACCGCGGGGCCGCGTCAGGCTACACCCTTGATTGGTGTAGTGTTGGACATCAGGCAAACATTCTGTAGATAATTCTCTTACAGGTTCGCGACCCATGGAAAGAATGGCCCCTTCGTAGCCCTGATTAGTCATGTGTTGACTAGATGAGCAAAGGGCTCGAATGCTTGGCCCAGGGTCAGTCATGTGTGACTGGAGTGCTAGTAGGCTAGTGGTCACATTGAGTACTAAGTGTGTGGGAGTGCTCCGTAGCGGGAGTGATCTACTCTTATAGAGTGAGATGACTTGTCTTTGTTACAAGGAGATAAGATCTCCTTGTATATTAGACAAAGTCAAATCTAATGTTGAAGTTGACAATTGGCTCTAAGAAGTGTTAGAGAATTCTTAGAGTATGGTCAAATCAACATTGAAGCTCTTGGGTAAGAATATGACCGCATGTGATGAGACATCAACGAGGACAACTTTTCCATGACAAATAAATGTCCAAAGAAGTCAAGACAATCCATTGAAGAAGTCCCAAAGAAAGTGGAAAGCAAGGAGAAGCACAACTATGCCAATAAAGGGGGTAAATTGACCCTAGAAGACAAAATGACAAGTCGGCTTGAAAGATAAAGAAAAGATAAATAAAGAATAAATAAAAGTACAAGCCGACCTAATTGTTGAAACTTCTAGTGAAAAAAAGAATATAAATAAAGTGCTTGCACACTTCATTAAGCTAGGTTGTCCAAGATCAAAAGGAGAAATATTTGGGGTTCTATTATTCTATAGAAGGCTCGCTACCCTCAATAGGGGTTTCTTGTGGAAGGAATGCACATTCTTGTGCTAGAATTTAAGCTTTATGATTGGTATTGTTCTTGTATTGGACTGATTTTCTTCAAAAAAAAGTTTGCAGGGTTTTCTCCTATTTGGGTTTCCCAAGATAAATCTTGGTATCTCTTCCGCATGGTTATCTTTCGGTGATCCTTTTTTTTATTTCTACTGCAAATGAATAATGTTATAATTGTGAGATGAAATGAATAATGGAATTAAATTGAAAGAGATAAAAATTATTCTGCTTAAGCTAAAATTTAACAGTAATTTGGATGCTTACGTGGAGGCTTGGAGTTGGCTTAGGGACGCCTAGGTTGTAACAGTGTTCATGTAGAGGGAGTGGACCCTCTAGAGTGCATGGCTTAGGAGGAGGATCCATGGATCCTTTAGAGGCATGTTGATCCAAGTGGGTATTGGTGGACACCCACCTGTTCCACTAGGTTACAACGGTTCTCCATCTTCTTGGCAATTTTCACGATTTTTTGGGTCTCGAATTTCCAAGGTCGTTTTGAGGCCCTAAATGGTGTTTTTTTTCCATTCGGGGGGTTGCCAAGGCATGCCCTAGCCCTGGCCCAAAGTTGTTTTAGTTCTTTCCAAAGAGCCATCATATACCCTAAACAAAGATCATATGCAAAAGTTGTGCCCCAAGGAAGTTGGCTAGCCACCTCAAGGCCCACAAATCCTTTTGGCGCTTCATCTCCTCGGGTTAGGTTTCTGGATGTTTAAGGTTTTTGCCTCTATGCTTATAATAAAAAAACCATTTTCGATCTCTTTGTAATCAACTCTTGCAAATGAGCGTAGCCAACAAATCTCTCTTTAAAGATAAGCTACCACCGTCCAAGCTAGTTTGTACTACTTGCAGTTTACAATGCTTTTCCATTCCATTCATTAATAAAATTTGGGTTTTACTATGATATTGTGCACTCTGCAAAATATTTGTGTGTGTTTCTATTTTCATATTGCTACCTTCATTTCATTTTCTAAATAATCCAAGTCACTCTTAGGAGTGTTGCATATACCTCATAGAACGCGCTTGTATTTAGAGCCTTGCTTGTGTACGACACCTCCTTGGAGCTTTGCATGTGTACTTTTAAAGTGTAATGCTCTACATATATCATATGTTATTGTAGGTTGACTGTAAGTGTATTGTCCCACATATGTAGTGTTGGCCTCCCCTATCTCTCATATATATAAAGGAAGGAGATAGTCCTTCACTAACTTAACATCAATCATTCTTATCACTCGTGTTAGAGACGTGATCAAGAGAAGTGCTCCACTTCTCCCTGAAGAAAAATGACAAAATTCATGAACTTTCCCTTTCAGATATTTTGTCAAACATTTAGCAACTTAGGTTTTAAATTTAAAGATTAATTTGCAAACTTTAATGATTTAAAAACCCATGCTAAATCCTTCAAATAAATAAGCACTGAACAATAACATTATACACAATCATTTTTTGTCAACCTTAACCAAGGCAAAACCCGAACTTGGGAAAACCCTAGAGAGAGAAATTTATTAAGAGCAACTGAAATTTATTACAAATTTACATTTCCTTCTTGAGAGAATTAGAAAGCAAACAGACTAGACTCAATAACATTGTTGTACCTTTTCTTTTGTAGCAGTACACCTCGAAATCTATGCAACAATACGACCCCCTCACACATGCCAAAAAGTATGTTGTTGTACAGTCCAATTCAGAGTCATTTTCAGACTTTATTAAATGCTTAGAAAACCTTTAAATCCGTGCCAAAATGCTTTGGACATCACCCACACATGCCAAAATTTATTCTTGTACGATACTATCAATCCCTTTTTGGAATGTGTGCCACTGTACCAGCAATTAATGTTGTACGGTCTAAGCATTTATTACTGTTAATCTTTCTTGTAAATGGTGCCAAAATTTTTCCCTAGCACTCTTGGAAATCGTGCCAAAATTCTTCCCTAGCACTCTTGGAAATCAAGCCCATTAATGGACAGTTGAGTCTTGGAAATTGTGCCCTCTCTCTTCTTGTTGGAAACTGTTGAGAGTACATCTTCAGGAGTCATTCCCATGAGACTTGTGTTGTATCAAGTCCAAAATCTATGGCGTATTAGGTTCAAATCTTCTCCATGGAACTTATGTTGTATTAAGTTCACTAACTTATGTTGTAATAAGGTAAAGAGCTTATGTTGTATTAACCTAGGACCTTGTCCTATTCGGGAGAGATGCTTGTACTGGGATCTTATGTGGTATTAAGATCATGACCTTATGTTGTATTAAGGTCGGAGAATTGTGTTGTATCAAGTCTAGACTTCTGTCGTATCAAGTCAAATGATTCTCATAGACAGTACCCTATGAGATAGTTCTCCTTAACTGGAGATGGTCTCGTGTTGTATCAAGACCACATGACTTATGTTGTATTAAGTCTCGAGGATATACTATGTGATGTATGGCTAAACATGTTCACCAGGTGCTACAAGTCTCCTTTAGGGATTAGCTACCCCTAGAGTGATTTATTTTAGGGTAATACATATGATCATAGGTTCGGAACAATTCTTATGAGTATGATATGATATAAATGATTAATTAATGAAACACATATGGACCAGGAAGAGATAATTAATATGAGCACAAAGATAGAGAGAGAATTTAAAATGCCCATGTATGCCTCCAAGTGAACTCGAATTAATAAGACATCAGTTGAATCTTAGTTGTGATGGAGAAGCACTAGTTCTGTTCAGTTACATGCAGTTCCATTCAACTTTGTTCAATTTTGTTCAGTTCAGTTCAGTTCAATCAGTTAACACTCAGTTAGAGGCAGTTAACACCAATGAATTAATGGAGGGCGCATATCTTCAATGTGGGAGATAATTAAGAGATGAAAACTTGGCACCAAGCCAAGGAAGGCTATATAGGTAAAGTGTGAACAGTGCACACAGTGCTTAGAGTGTTCATAGTGCCTAAAGGCATCCAACCATTCGCTACATTCATTGTATGACTGATTTCAAGCTTGTTATTAAAGTGTTATGCACTTGGCAAGACTAGTACAGTGTTCCATATGATCTACTCTCTTGTGCTCTTTGATCAAGCAATCTGCTATTGTGTTGCAATCATTCTCTGTAGATTATCAATTATACTCAAAGATTGTTTGTTGGGTTTTCTATCTTCTGGATCAATCGAGGGTTTTCCTAGGGTACATCATGTGTTCTATGGTTTGATTAATTTGTGTATTTGGATTATTGATGAGATCTATCTGCACTATAATAGTGGATTAAAGTTTTAAAGTTCAAGCATCTCCATTATTGCTCAAACACTAACAAAAACTGCTCTTCATCCTCCAATTCTCTCTCTCTTTCTGCTGGTGTGGTTTTATCTTTGTCCCTTCACTCTTTTCATACTTCATTTCCTAATAACTAACCCTAAATACCACATCAAAGGATAAGATCAATTTCTAAGATCAAAGGTTCACATTAATTGCACTTTTAATTAACAAAAGTAATAGTTAATGCACAACTTATAACAGGACCCATAACTTAAAAGAAGTATGTTATCCACTAAGTTGCACTTAGGGGATTTCCAGTGGGGCACAGAAGTCATGGACAAGCCAGTTGTTCATTATTAGTGCTCAGAAGTTCTATGGTACATCAGGACCAATAGTGGTCCCCTTTTTTTATTAATTACATGTTCATACCTCGCGGGGATATTGTAATAAAGTGTACTAGCATAGTCAAATAATGTAACAGATTTGGCTTTTCTAGGACCTGGACATTGAATTATCTATTCCAGGGTGTTTTTTCCCTTGTTAATTATGCACTGTTAAATAAGTTGTATATAATTTTCGAGTTTTTCACCTACTCCTCCAAAGCTGGAATGGTTAATTGGGTGTCCAAGACTTAGGAGGTTATTAAAGTCTATGGATCAATGTATATAAACATGCCAGACACTATTTTGAGTCATATGAACATTGCACTAGGTCCTTAGGTTTTTTTTACGTTCCGAGAAAAATATTTTTTCTTGTAAAACTTAGGCTATTTTTTAATAGTTTAAATAGAAAAATTCAAGTTGAAATGAAACTATGGTCTAGGGGCAAAATTTTCCATGGGGATGCTCTTTTTCATACTCAAAGCACCCCCTTTACCCCAAAACCCACTCTTCCTATGTTTTGGGTGATTAAATTATCACTTGAAGCATTTTCTCTCAAAAAAAGCAAAAAAGTTCCAAAAAGACCAAAATGAAAAATAAATTGAGAAAATCAAGGAAACATGTTAAAACATGTTGGAAAAGGTGGCAAAGTCTTCTTGAGTTGAGAGCGACTTCATCCCTTGAATAAAGCCTTGGATTTGGAGTTGATTTGGGAGATAACAACTCATTACGAGTTAGGAGTTGCGTCCCCTCTTGAAGCTCACGACTTGGTATATGTGGCAGCCCATAAATGGATTGGTGGGGATTGGAATGAGGGTGCATCTCCTTATAGAGATGTGGCGCCTTCATGTTGAGATCACAACAAGCATACTCCCCAGTTATCTCATGAAAACTCAAGCAATTCCCCTTCTTCTCTCAAGTTAACACCTCTCTTCTGGAGTTAGTGGTTGCGCCCCCCCTAGGGCTTGGTATTCTATAAAAGCAAGTTCTTTTTCCTCCGTTTGCATAGAAGGTAGGAACATTTGCTCCTGTAATGTGTTATTGTTTATCTTTTTTATGAATAAACTTGAGTCTTTGGAGGACAATTTGTTGGTGCAATATTTTCTAAGGTGAATGGTTGTTCCATAATCGAGGTGATATATGTTTAGCATTATTTTTTGTTCATGCAAGTTCAAATATATAGCTTAGAAGATTGTATTCCAATCCGCAGAATAGGCATTTGAGTTTCAATTTGTTTATGTGTAGTCATATAAGATTCAAGAGTTATACTTTGTAGTCGGCTATACTTGTATGCTTTTGGTTTTATGTGACATACCATACTAGATCTAATCTCTTGCATGAAGGGTTTTGTGTAGCTTTGTAGATCACCAAGCATGGAGTAAGGCTGGAGCTTGGTTGCATCTCGTCTTCTTCACCACTTTTCTTTTGGATCTAACGTGTTTGATCTACAGGACGCCTCCCCCTCGACTTTATTCAAGCTTGGGCTTGAATACTTCCTTCTTCTTTCTTAAAACATAAAATCTCTTTCTTTCTAGTTGCATTATTTTTGCAAGTTAAACCAGATCTTTAAAAGTTTATCATTCATGTTTGCTTGCTTCAATTTAGATCTAAAAGGGGCTGAAATTTTGCATTTAAAAGATCGGATCTAAATTGCATTTCTTTAGAACTTCAAGTATATTTTTTTCCAAAATTCTTCCAAGTGTTAAAGGTTGTAAATTTGTGTGCTTTAGCTAACATTTCTCACAATTTTACAAGTTTATTGCTTGTTGGTTTTTGTCTTTTAATGACAGGACAAGTGAAAGTGCTGGAAAAATTTGAACATTTGTAGCCTTTCAAAGGCACCTCTTCAACCCCCTCTACTTCTTTCCCACGTCTTCTTTCCATTTCCAAAAACACACTGTAAGCCTTCAAATCCGATTTAAGGATCAAAGGCATTCCTCTTTTCTTTTAAAGCATAGTAATACGAAATTAATAAAGAACAAGTGGGATTGCGGCTCCCACACCCTCCTTCCCCCATTTGGGGGAAGCCTGTATCTGCCTCTTTTGTTTATTTGTGTTATACCTACATTGCTTTAGAATAGATTTTCTTCCTTGGAAGAATAAATATATCAATCATATTTGCTTTAGTATATTTTCATTTTTTGGCAAAACCGGATATTAACCCAGCATTGCTCTGCCGAATTACCCGAAAGGGGAAAAGATATTCTTTGTTGTAGTAATTAGAAAATCCTTTCTTTCAATTTTATTTTATTTTTTGGAATTAACCCCCTTGCTCCCCCAAGTATGGTCTTCGGATTTGAAAGAGATTCTTGGGTTTAATAATCAAGAAAAACATTGCTCTAAAAATTCTTAAAATTGACCAAGGCTCCATTGTATATGCTTTGCACCTCTGCAGTTCGACCGACCAGTTGGTTACACGAAAAGCACTAGAGTGACTAGCTTAATAGGGAAATCCAACTAAACCAACCTTTGAAAAACTCAGGAGGTCGCAAAGTGTGACCACCACAGGGTCAGGGGGCTACTCCAAGTAGGTTATGGCTCGCCCCGTTGGACACTTCGTAAAGTTGCTTTAGCACTCAATTCAAGAGGGTGAAGTTTATTGGACCATACCAACAATTAACCCACACTCTAATCCACTCATCAAATCCACTTTTAATTAAAACTGACCAAGTACATTGCACAAGTGACAATACTTTACTTTTTCAACAACTTCATACTACTTTATTTTACTCCATTGGCACTAATCTATATTTGCAACAATACTTTTTCCTTTTGCTTAATATCAGCTCATTGTTGTTGTTAAATCCTTATATGTTGATGTTATCTTTGTATGTTGTTGAAATGCTATTCATCTTTGCAAAGATCTTGATTCAATAATTTACTTTGAAAACTCCTAAAATACTTATTCTTCCATAGGGACTACCCCCCTTGGAATCGTTATGAGTTTTGCCTAAACGGAGGAATCATGAGTAGGTGACAGTACCAGACTCAAGACTTGCCCCCAAGGTCACACTGAGCACCTTGAAGATCTCTATTGTGCTCCCCCCTAGGTGTGTGTGCCTTAAGGCGACAACAAAGTACAAAGTTTTTTTTATTCACATAAAGTCACTTTGTACATAAATAACTTGCTAGGAACGAAACTTTGTCCCCCCCATGATTAACACACCCAAAAACACGAGGAAGGACATCCAGAGTTAAATTTCAACACTCCCTCTTAACAAGAGAGGTCCTTCCGACACTAACTGTATCACAATCATCTAAGACCATGCTCCCTGCAACAACTCCCTCCTGCTCTGGAATATGCCTCGAAGATAAGTGTCTGGACCCAAACTAAAACTCTAAACCATGAGACTCTATCTGAGCCTCTTAAACCTGCTCGCAATCATTGTACTAGTTGAACCTCATGTTGGGCTCTGGAATTGTCCATTTTTTCATCATTTATCGACATACCTTTCATCCATTTTCTTACCATTATTTCTCATTTATCATTCCATTTTTCATCTATTTGTTGTAGCTGCGCGTTGAACAGCATGCTACTTCCATTGATCTTTTAAGTGGTTAATAGTGATTATTTTCTTTTATCTTTGATGAATTAAAAGACTATTATGCATAATTTTACTAATGATGGTTTGTGGAGTGAGTTGTCACGTACAGGACACTCATAGCCAGCTGTTACAGCCTTAACCAAAAACGCATACCACATAAGAACACCTTGATTCGCGTCTTGATTTGCGGGCAGATGGAAACGAATCTCAAAAATCCGAGACATGGGTTTTGTGCGTAACATCCTCATTTACCTGAATCGCGAGGAAATCACCAAACAAAGCTACGGTTTGCGATATGCAAATGGTTCTTCGAGAGGGTATTTTCCAGATTTGGTGTTGCGGTCGGTTCCAAAGTTGCCAACAGTTACGGCCATGTTCCATTTTTTCATCATTTATCGACATACCTTTCATTCATTTTCTTACCATTATTTCTCATTTATCATTCCATTTTTCATCTATTTGTTGTAGCTACGCGTTGAACAGCATGCTACTTCCATTGATCTTTTAAGTGGTTAATAGTGATTATTTTCTTTTATCTTTGATGAATTAAAAGACTATTATGCATAATTTTACTAATGATGGTTTGTGGAGTGAGTTGTCACGTACAGGACGCTCATAGCCAGCTGTTACAGCCTTAACCAAAAACGCATACCACATAAAAACACCTTGATTCGCGTCTTGATTTGCGGGCAGATGGAAACGAATCTCAAAAATCCGAGACATGGGTTTTGTGCGTAACATCCTCATTTACCTGAATCGCGAGGAAATCGCCAAACAAAGCTACGGTTTGCGATATGCAGGTGGTTCTTCGAGAGGGTATTTTCCAGATTTTGTGTTGCGGCCGGTTCCAAAGTTGCCAACAGTTACAGTCGTGTTCCAACTATTGCAGATCACAAGTTGGGGGCTCAGTTCTTCATTTCCATGAGATAATTTTATGTATAAATATGTAATCAATCTCGTTGAGAAGGGGATGATAGATGATAGAGGATAGATGATTTATTAGGCACGATAGGAGATGCAAGATAGGAGAGAACACAATGTTATGATGTAGGATTTGATCCAAATCTATTGTAATTCTTCCATTATGATAATACATGCTGGCAGTTTCTTAATTCTGGAGTTGTAGACTTTAATTGTGGAGATCCAGATCTGCTCAGTGGAGGAAGGGCCCTCTTCCCTGAGCAGATGCTGGTAGCGTTGATTGTAAGTGTTTTATTTTATAGATCTGTTATTTGTTAATTCATGATTTCATGTATTAGATTTATCATAATTGTTTTATTATTAAGCTCATGTTTTTATTCATTCGATTTATCATAGTGTTATTCTGTTAATTCATTTTGATAGATCATTGGCCAACATAACACTTCTTTTATATTTATGCAATTAGATCTTGTTTCATGATAATTTATTTTGTTAAAGTGTGATTAGATTTACAGTGTGATTTTATGAATAGGCTGAGGAATGATTTACTTTCAAGCATGTGTGATTTAGTCTACAAACAATCACGATTGCATACCAATAGATCAACAGTGTCAGGTAGAAATTGTGCTTGCATATATCTTGCACGATAGCTTTGAAATAAAAGACTTACTCGGGTTGATAATTTATGTTTAGCACTCTGCATGTTAAGTTTTAATTAACTGGCATATAGTGAGCACGACATTTTGGCGCCGTTGCCGGGGAAGTTATCAATTGTGCAATAGTACATCTGACATTATTTTGCAGATGCATTGTTAAAATAGGGCATGTAGGTTGCATGATTACATTTCAGTTGATTGAATTTATTTTGAGTGTTAATTTTCCGTCCTTACATTCAGTTTTATTTCATTCTCAATCTTTGCAACATAAATCTTATCATTCCCCTTAGTGGTGTTGTAAGCACCACCCATTCTACTAACAAGTTGACAGGAACATTCGAAGGAGGAGCCTCAAGATAGCACGCGAAGAATCTAATGAAGAGATGGCAAGTAAGAAAGATGCAGAAGTTGTTACCTTCGAATTTCCCATCAGAGATTCGAAAGGAGTGGCACCAACAAAAAGAATTCCCCCACATGTTCTACCAAATTTTCACGGTTTGGAAAACGAAGACCCTGATGTATTTTTATTTCAATTTGAAATACTTTGTAGAGGATATGGTTATTGTGCTAATGATCAAAAGTTGAATGTGTTTCCCCTTACTCTAAAAGGAACAGCCCTCCGATGGTTCATGAGCCTCGGTGGGAATTGTATACAAACTTGGGAAGACATGAAACATGTATTCTCGGAAAGGTACCAAGATTATTGCAGGGTCAATGAAGACATCTTCGAAATGATACAAGGAGAAGAAGAGAGTCTGGAGGAATACGTAGAACGATTTCAATATAATCTCCAAAGATCCAAACAAAGAGAACTAGGGAAGGAAATCTTAAAAACACTTCTACTCAAGGGAATCCAAACTGAATGTTTAGAAATATTGAATCTGATCGGAACAGGTAATGTATTTCAGTTAGCATATGATGATATTTGTGAGTTATGTAGGAGGTATTCAAGAGGAAACTTCAAGACTGATAAGAATTCTAAGGAACTTTTATCTCTATTTTTGAAATCTGCTGCAAAAACAAGAGTTTTACGAGCTGAAATCAACAATTTATTTGAAATTTCTAAAGCTGATTCACAATCGGGTGTTTTGCAGGATAAGAAAAAGCAGGAGGAAATAAGAGAAGCAAGGGATTTCCCTTTGGATAGTCTTGAAAGTTGTAGTATATGTGACTTGAATCATTCCACAGATCATTGTCCCTCCTTACCAAAGATGAAATAAACATATCATAGAGATCTGGGAGTTGCATCCAACTCGTTGCAACAGTCATGTCAACCATGGCCTACATTTATGGTTCGAAATTCTATCCCTCCATTTTCTTACTCTCATACTCAATCATTGAATACTCTTCCACCATGGCAGCTGTTGCAGCCTCAATTTAACTCTTACCTACTTTATCCACAAGGTTGGAATGGCCCATCCTATGATCATATGGCCACTCTCCCTCATGCTGCAACACAAGTTGGTCCTTCAATATCAACCTCACAAATCAATCATCTACATCAGCCACATCTATCTTCTCATCAAACTCCTTGGTACCCAACACAATTTCCTGTCCAATCCACCCTCCACCCTAACCATAATAAAGCAGTATAGTATGCTTACAGTGCTGAACTGCAAATTGTTCCTACATTTCCCTCTTGTTCTACCTCATCTACACCATTGCAAAAAGGCTGTGCATTGTTGCAGCAAATCCATACGAGGCCTGAACATGTTTTAAATCCAAGTTTTGCAGATGGAGTTTCTTCTAGTCCTCATAAGCAAGCAGACAAGATCAACAAGACACGTGATATTTGATGGAGAACAACCATTGGAACCAAAATCATCATTCACATCATTAGATCTGAAACCCTTATGCATTGAAGAAGATCAGTTTACTAAGGAGTTTCACGGTGTCACATCCATGAGAAATCAAGGGAACAAAGACTATATTGAAGCTTGGTTTCAATCTGTCTTCGGTCTGCAGCATCATTTCATACTTCACCAAATCTTGGCACCATCATTTCAAAGGAAGTTGATCTCTCGTATCCTAGCATTCATAAAGTTATATTTTTCTGTTGGGAGTATGGGCATACTTGAGTCACTTCTTTGAAAGTGGCTCCATTGGAAATATGCATACACTTGAAAAAAAAATTATATTTCCAAGTAGGATAGGGTAGAATAGAATATCATAATAAAACCATGCTTTTATTTTATTTTTTTAAGTATGCTCTCTTCCTGCGCCTTGTTGCGATCTGGAAGATCAGAAAGTAGGAAGATAAGGAATGGGTATGAGATGTTTTCATGAATGCTTTGGAATCATTGACTATTTGAACAAAATGCTTAAGTCATTTTTGTCATCAATTTCCCAATTTCAATTTGTCTCTATTTGTTACAAATAAAAATAAAAATATCATGAAAACAAAATTACAGTAATTAGGGAAAGTGAATGAACGATCCACAGGAAAATGAGCCCATGATTATGAAACCCTTCAAGCTTGAAATTTGACATGAATTTGTTAGCTGCAACACTAGCTGTGACAGGGAGCTGCAACACCCAACTGTGACTGTGCTACAGGTAAAAATTTATGAGTTCGAAATATGTGTGTGTTGCACATCATGATATGTCTTTAATTTTTATTTTCCATAAAAATGCACATGTTTTATTTCAACATTATGTCATTTTTTAAGAGTTGCAGCTGCGGCTGCAACAAACCGTGTAAGTCAATCTAGGTGCTCAATGCTTGGAATTTTTGGTATGGATGTGTGTTATATTTAAATTTACATCATTAAAATCATTCACATCTATTTCGATCACTCTTTGGGGGTTAAATTTCATTTATTAAATTTTTTGTGACATTTTGGCTTGAAAATTTTACTGGAACACAGTCAGGACAGTCCATTTTTGGAAGACCAAATGGACATATTTTTAAAACCTGTTTATATCCCAAGTAGCCCTTTGGATCTAGTTTCCAAAACAATTTGAATTTTTAATATTGGGTGTGAAACGAAAAACCTATGGCCAAAATACTAACAGGGTGTCAAGCTGGCAGCTTAGGAACAGAGATGGGACAGTCAATGTTTAGAGGCCTTATTGGACATATTTTGCAAACCTGTTTCATAGGTATATTCCCCTATGAATCTAGTTTACAACGCAATTTGAATCACTCCATTCCGATGTCGTACGCAAATTTTATGACCAAAATACCAACTGCCTATCACAAATCTACATTCCTAAAACTCTATTTTCTAGACTGTTCATTGGCTTATTTGACCCATCAATTCTTGTTGGATTCAAAATATGTTTCTAATGGAGATACTTACATGAATCTACTTTCATCTCCAATTGGAATCACATCAATCCTTTATCAAACGAAAAAGTTAAGCCTAAAACCGTGACTATTGGTCTAGTCCAGAATTCGAAAAAAAATCTTGTCATGCAGGCTGTTACTGAGTGATTTGGAATATCATTACATAGAATTTTAAAAACCTGTTTCTAATGGAAATAGACCTATGAATTTACTTTCATTTGGCTTTGGAATCACTCAAATTGGACAAGGAACGAAGAATCTATGATCAGAATACCGTTGGTGAGTCTAGATGGACATTGCTCTCCCGCAGGTATAAAATGGATTTTGCTTTGTTCATTTTTCTTTGGATTTGTTTTATGAGTAATTGCTTGTTATTTTTTTCATAAGTATTGGGTGAAGAGAGACCAATCATCTCTCTTCTTCCATCATCTCATGTTTTATTGCAGGCAAATGCTAGGTTTTTGCAGGTCCTTGGAAGAAGAAGGTCAATGCATGCACGAGTGACTCTTGAAGACTTTTTATCAATTTGCAAATGGATTGAGAACATAAAAAAATTGAAGAAATTGACATGCAAACCATACAAAGTCCAATGTTTCCGAAAGTCAAGTCTCATTGCAACATCCCAAGAATTTTTTTAGACACCTGTCATCCCCAAAAATCCATTCATGTCGAAGTCCCATTTTCCACTGCTTATGTAGTCACCATAACCATTTTATTTCCCATCACTACTACATCATGACTTCACATATACTTTCCGCTTCTGAGTTTCATGTTGGTCCTATTTTTTTTTTACTATGATTCTTCACAATCATTTATTTTGTACTCATATTGGATGATGTGGAATGCATTAAGGTCCACCTTCCAATGGTCTTGTCCCATCGACTCCAACACATCATCTAGGATCGAGATTAGAGTTTTTATAGTGCCCTGGTATCTGCATGAATCAATGGCAGATTTCCTTGTTGTTAATCATGGGGATTCATCAATGCCTCTTGATTGACAAATCTTGCAAGTGACTCAACTCCAGCACATCCATTCGTACCTGTCAAGATGCACTAAGGTACTTTAGAGCTCACTGTCATCAAAGGTGAGTTTCTTCACATTGGTTGATGGCATACATTAATGGCTGGTAATCCAATGATTTATTTCCATGCTCGACATCAGCACATCCATTTGCATGGTAAGAATTGTACCTCGGTTTTGTAGCAGTTGAAGATTATGTGATCTAATGGTTTCAACAATGATTTGCAGCATCATTTGTTCAGTAGTTTTGCAATTTCTTTCCATTTTCAGTTCAGCAGTTGATTTTCAGAATAAGAAAAAGGGCTTTCTGCTTCTATGGTAGAATTTTTCCTCATCAATTGTCTCAGCAGTTAGTCTTACATACAACCAGCACAACATCATGGATCAAATTCAGTCTCATCCAGTTTCAGCTCTCATATACATATGTCTCAGCATCAAATCAGCCTACATAGCTCCAGCATACACCAGTCCATTCATGTCAACCAAGGCTTCCATGGAGGTAAAACTTGAGGTAAAATAGCATGAGTTTTTTTTATTTGTTAAAGATTTAGGAAAATGTCATGAAGAACCACTAAGCATTAGCCATCTCCATTTTCTATATAGCATATTATGTCCATCCATTCCCATCATTTCCCACTCAGTTTTAACACTTCATCATTCATGCACATCCACTTCAAGTTCCAATCCAACATCTCACCAACCCAACTGACCAAGCATGAAAAAAATGATACCTTATTGTTGTCACACAAGAACCAGCAGTAAGAAAATAAGTCTTGCTGCTGCCACACAAGAACCAGCAGTAAGAAAAGAATCATTGTTGATGCCACACAAGAACCAGCAGTAAGAAAATAAGTCTTGTTGCTGCCACACAAGAACCTACAACAGAGGTTGCATTTCAAAGGTATGTGTTTCTTGGTTCACCTAATACATAAATCGGTTCAAACCCATGGATGTTGTGGCTGAAGAAGAATATAGGGGACTTAGTGCAAGTTACATGAATGGCTCTTCTATCAAAAACCACATATCATCATTTTCAGTATATACAAGATAGAAGGAAAGTTTGAAAGTAATAATATCAAGTCTTATTACTGTAATTATGAGGAATGGAAATCACAACATTCCTGTAGCAGTGCATACCAACGTTATCTTGTACATTCAAGGCAGAGGAATGATAACATTTATGACTGGTTCTAATCTTTTATGGGCATATTTCAAAATCAGTAATTACAGCAGTACTCCAACACATCTTTAACAGTATTGTGTTGTAGGTAAAAGATGAGACAATTTTATGACATTCCTTTCTCCACATGAAGGTTGGAGGGCTACAAAACTCAGCGGAATTTCCATATTTTATCTTGGGGCAGCCACATCTTCGCTACTTCATCTTAATTACATGGTAAAATTGGCATTTTGATACCATGAGCTGATTTGAATTATGTTTGGAGCTATCACAAAGTTATCTGCATGAGTATTGTTGAGTGATTGAGAGCCATATAAATTTGATATATGCATTTATGTAGCAACATTCTAAACAGATCTATGTTATATTCTTCTCCATGGAGCAATGGGCCAGCTGTTACAAGTGAAATGTTTGTGAGAATTTGAGAATCATTGAATGCTGCATATGCTAAGTTTGGGGGAGATGGCTACTTTCCAATTAAGATAACAACTCCTACTTTCCATGAGGACATGAAAAATTCTTCAGTTTGGGGGAGGAGCTACTATGCTTGCTGCTTTTTCATTCACATTCATAATTTGGATGCATATTGTTCTTCACATAAAATGCCGAATTTGAATTGAGCATCTCACAAACCACGAATTGGATCCTCATGAAATTTGGACAGGAAATGCATAACAGCATGATGAACAACCGTGGCAAGTTTCAGCTCGATCCAGTGCACGATTTTCGAGAAAATGACCATCATCACCTACAGCCAATTCGCATTTTTCTCAAAATCCGTGATGTGGGTTTGTCTAATTTTTGGTGAGGAGATGCACTATAATGGTATTTACCTGTTTACAAAATTTCAGCCCAACCCAGTTTGTAGTTTTTGAAATATTGGCTCTGAAAGTCAGCTGCAATACATTTTTTTCATGTTCAAAAGTGCAAAATTTGATTTGGGCATATCTTTCAATTGGTAAGTTAAATTCTCATGAAATTTGGACAGAGAATGCACAACAGCATGATGAACAACCGTGGCAAGTTTCAGCTCAATCCAGTGCACAATTTTCGATAAAATGACCATCATCACCTGCAGCCAATTCGCATTTTTCTCAAAATCCGTGATGTGGGTTTGTCTAATTTTTGGCGTGGAGATGCATTAGGGCGGTAGTTACTTGCTTACAAAATTTCAGCACAACCCAGTTCGTCGTTTGGGAGAAAATCGCTTTGGAAGTTTCCCGTTCAAAAGGCTGCAACGCCGTAAAATATTGTCGTTTCCCGTTTTCCGGCAGCTGCGACATCTTTTCCGGCAGTCGTTTTCTGGCAGCTGCCCGTTTTCCGGCAGCTGCGACATCTTTTCCGGCAGCTGCGACATCTTTTCCGGCGGCTGCGACATCTTTTCCGCTGCCCGTTTTTTCAGCAACTGCGAGTTCGCCAAATATGCCGCTAAATTTAGCGTTGTTCTGCCAAATTCACCGCTAAAACCTTCGCCAACTTCTCTGCTAAAATAAGCTGACTCCGCCAAATTCGCCGCTACATCTAGCGATGTTCCACCAAATTCGTCGCTAAAACCTTCGCCAAATTCTCCGCTAAAATAAGCTGTGACTCTATCAAATTTCTACTAAAAAGCTGCGAATCCGCCAAAGTTTTTACTAAATCCTCCTCTAAGTGCGAATGCTAAAATGAAGGAACAAGTAAATGAGTTTTTCAAGTTGGATGCTACATAGGTATTGGGTTGCATGAGGACATGCAACAAGTTCAGTTTGGGGGAGATGTTGGGCTCTGGAATTGTCCATTTTTTCATCATTTATCGACATACCTTTCATCTATTTTCTTACCATTATTTCTCATTTATCATTCCATTTTTCATCTATTTGTTGTAGCTGCGCGTTGAACAGCATGCTACTTCCATTGATCTTTTAAGTGGTTAATAGTGATTATTTTCTTTTATCTTTGATGAATTAAAAGACTATTATGCATAATTTTACTAATGATGGTTTGTGGAGTGAGTTGTCACGTACAGGACGCTCATAGCCAGCTATTACAGCCTTAACCAAAAACGCATACCACATAAGAACACCTTGATTCACGTCTTGATTTGCGGGCAGATGGAAACAAATCTCAAAAATCCGAGACATGGGTTTTGTGCGTAACATCCTCATTTACCTGAATCGCGAGGAAATCGCCAAACAAAGCTACGGTTTGCGATATGCAGGTGGTTCTTCGAGAGGGTATTTTCCAGATTTGGTGTTGCGGCCGGTTCCAAAGTTGCCAACTGTTACGGCCGTGTTCCAACTATTGCAGATCACAAGTTGGGGGCTCAGTTCTTCTTTTCCATGAGATAATTTATGTATAAATATGTAATCAATCTCATTGAGAAGGGGATGATAGATGATTTATTAGGCAGGATAGGAGATGCAAGATAGGAGAGAACACAATGTTATGATGTAGGATTTGATCCAGATCTATTGTAATTCTTCCATTATGATAATGCATGCTGGCAGTTTCTTAATTCTGGAGTTGTAGACTTTAATTGTGGAGATCCAGATCTACTCAGTGGAGAAAAGGCCCTCTTCCCTGAGCAGATGCTGGTAGCGTTGATTGTAAGTGTTTTATTTTATAGATCTGTTATTTGTTAATTCATGATTTCATGTATTAGATTTATCATAATTGTTTTATTATTCAGCTCATGTTTTTATTCATTCGATTTATCATAGTGTTATTCTGTTAATTCATTTTGATAGATCATTGGCCAACATAACACTTCTTTTATATTTATGCAATTAGATCTTGTTTCATGATAATTTATTTTGTTAAAGTGTGATTAGATTTACAGTGTGATTTTATGAATAGGCTGAGGATTGATTTACTTTCAAGCATGTGTGATTTAGTCTACAAACAATCACGATTGCATACCAATAGATCAACAGTGTCAGGTAGAAATTGTGCTTGCATATATCTTGCACGATAGCTTTGAATTAAAAGACTTCCTCGGGTTGATAATTTATGTTTAGCACTCTGCATGTTAAGTTTTAATTAACTGGCATATAGTGAGCACAACACCTCCTGCCAGTACTCTGAAGATATCCACTCTCTTCATCTAAAGGTATCAGCTGACCACCTACAGCTTCTGCTCCATCCTCAGACTCTGTCTCGAACAACCAACAACCTGATCCTAGATGCACAACCTCCACCCGCCTGTGTTATCGGAACCGGACCGGAACCGGCAAAATCGGCCTGTCTGACCTATTTACAGGGTTGGTCGGTCCGGTCAGCAAAAAACAATCATAAAACCAGATTTTTTTCCAAACCGGGTACGGAACTAGCCGAACCGGCCGGTCTAGACTGGGGACTCACGAAACTCAATTTAAAAAAAAAACAAAAAATAAAACTTTGCTGATGTACTTTGGAGCCTCTTTGTTAATGTACTTTGGTTCAGAACCTCAGAGATGTATTGCACTAGATGTTATTTTGGATATTTGCACCCATATTTGCTACATATATGATAAATTTTGCATATTTTTGTATTAATGGTTTGGATTCATATGTATGCACATGAATATATATGTTTTTTACAAAATATGAATATTTTATGTATCTTTTAGTCAGCCGGTTTTTTGCCGGTTCCGGTCCAGTTCACATTTTGGGCTTCGCCGGTTTGATGACCGGTCCGGTTCCGATAACATTGGCCCCGCAGCACATAAATCTTGTCCCTCCTATCTCCGAGGAGAATAGCGGTACCAACTGGATCGTCTACTCGATAGATATAGACATGTCCAGACTTGACCATCATTCCAAATCCGTCATCCTCTAAAGATGAAATTGAGAGTTTGCTAACTCCCATTTGAGGGACAAATAAGACCCCATGCAACTCCAGAATTTCTCTGAGGTCCAGTTGGAACTGGACTATTCCAACACCCCATACTACTACCTGAGGTCTGTCAACATCAGTTTGCACAAAACATCCTGGACCCAACTCAGTAATGATCTAAAAGACACCATAGAGTCTAATCATATGCATAGTTGACCCATTGTCAACTATCCAGGCATGATGAAAGACGAAACTTCCCACATTGGAATCAATGGATGCCAGAGAGACTCCTGCTCAAACTTAGGAACATACTCCTCCACTGAGGCAAAGATGCTACTACATCCTTCTCCACCTTCCCTTTCTTCTCTGAACATTTAGAAGCATAGTGTCCATACTGATTACATTGGTAACACCTTATTTTGCTAAGATCCTTTTTGAAACCGTTCTTAGCCTTTCCTTTTCCCTTACTCATAAGAGCAACATTTTCCTCGCTATTTTCATCCTGTGACAACTTCCCTTCAAGAGCTTCATCGCGAATCTCTTCTTGGACAAAATCGCCCCATAGCCTTTCCCAATTAGGTAAAATTTCTCTATACACAACACCTTTCACAAAAGTGTTCCATTTTCCTGAAAATCCATTCAAGGTTGTCCTCACCATTTCTACACTAGTAACAGCTTCTCCAACTACACTCAACTCATCTCTAATCTTGGAGATTCTACTAAGGTAAGAGGCCACTTTTTTCTGTTTTAGTCATACAAAATCCTTGACTTGCATTAACTTTCCAAATATTCAACCAAGCTCAAGAGGAAAAATCCCCAAATCCCACCATATTAGAAAATGGAGTGATCAAACCCTTATATAACTTTCAGCTCAACTCCTTTTTACAATAAAATAATAATTAGTGGAATCTAGATCCACTTTATTCTCCAAGCAAAAATTTTAGAATTAAACATCAGTGGGACTCTCCAAGAAAACAATGCGCACATAGACAATAAACTAATGCAATAATGAGGAGAATGCCACATGCCATCATCCTCAAGCAACATGTCCATGCAAGCCCATGCAAGATTCCATTTGTCCTCTTCTCCTTTGGAATGCTCCTCAAGCATAACCTCCAATCACAACTTCGATAAAATAGTATATTCGCCAAGTCAATGGAAGGGGACACTCTCCAAGAAGCTCCTTGTTAAGAAATAAGGTAAAATAATCCTTGGAGTAGGTGCACCCTTGAGTGCTAGGAATCTTTGGGAACACATTTGACTAAGCCACATAATATAAAATAGTCCATACATGTTGTGCCCTTGGGGGATGTGCAAGGTAGTTAGGTTTCCTCTATACATGTGCCAAGATGCCTCCTAGGTGAGCGCTTCATTTCTTTTATGAGTCAACAACTTTGAGATGCCAAAACCTAACCAAAATAGCAAGGATAGTTAAACTTAAGACTCTTCCTGCAATGCAATAACTGACTCATCCCTCAATAAATGCCAACGAAATGTGTAAGAAGATACACTTTGGTTGTTACAACAACCTCCAAGAGAGGGGCACCCTAAGAAAATGTGCAAAGCTGGCTAGGTCTTCATAAATCATTTTCCAAGTGTCAAAAATAGTGGAGTGCTTCATATCCAAAGAGTGATCCACCATCAATTGAAACCAACCACCTTCCAAAATAGGAAAGGTAGTTAGGGTGCTTAAATTGTGTTCCTTGGACCATGTCAAGAGGAAGGCATCACTTATGCCATTTAACCACTCATGTTCAACCAAGTAAGGAAACTCTCCATTAAAAATGCATCTTTAATAAGACCAATGAAAGGGCATTTTCCCTATTTGTTGAGATGCCAGCCGAGTCAGAAATGAAAAGTCAGATCAGACCTGCTGTTAATCTCTGTGAAAAAAACTGAGGACGCATCATACTAATAACTCCTTACTGCTGGGTCAAAGGCGTCCAGACGTTACAAAAATCTCATCAACCTCCAGCAAGGAGATCACCTTACAATGATGGCTATCAAAGTTGGAATAAATCTGTGAAACGTGCCTTTCCGCTGCTGTTAAAACAAGGGACAATGCCGCGGGTCTGAATGTTGATGATCTCCAGATAACATGACCCACATCCCCCTGTCTAAGCAGTGGTTTTCTGCTGGTTGCTATCAGGCTTTTGATCTTTAATGCTGGATTGACAACCTCGATAACTTATGCACTAGGCCTGCTGCTGTTTGAATGATCAAACAAGCCCACAAACCGATAAAATCTGGAACTTTTCATGCCTTATTTACTGATACCATATTTATGGGCAAACATTATATTTTTCTTTCATCATGAATTGCCTAGAGACAAATGATTTACATAATATCCTTTCTGCAGAGTGAATATTGTAGCACAAACTTGCTTACAATCAAAGTTTCCAGCCTGCCTTCATATGATGGCCTCCCAGTACTTATCAACTCAATCCTTTCTTTGGAAAGTAGATTCACGTATAAATGTTTTGTGTCATAATAGCCTTTGTATAAGAAAACAGATCGTTAACACCAGTTGTACCAGGGGTTCAGACAGAAAGTCACCCTCAAAATCTTAGCTTTCCGTCTTCTCCCATATACATATCAGGCTAAGAATCCTCAAAAGTTCAGACCACATAAGCTGGAATGAGATACATAATTCCGATGCTTACAGTAATGCAAACAGTGTGTACAGAGGTAAAGAATGCATTATGTCATAAGTGTACCTATTGCTTGTCCGATCCTTCAAAATTTGCTGTTTACATGGCTGCAGCTTGTCTTATTAAGTCCATGACCTCCAGCCCAGTGCTTTGTCATCATATTCTGTACGAGATAGGCATGAAAACAGATCTCCATGGTAGAACACTAATAGATGGGCTGCTGTTGCGATGGTGGGCAGCCGTCTTGAGTTCGTCCAAGGTTGCACTTGTGTTTTAAAGCTTTGCCGATTTGGGAGGTAACACTCCCCAAACCCCAAAAGGATGTCTATAATTATAAGTACATTCCTCTCATTTGTATTCATTCACTCAAGTTGATTAGTGAAGGCCTAAGGGCATCACTTCTATATAGCACCTCCCTTGGAGTTCCTGTTTGGTTAGGGGGTGATTGTCTTTTGTAATGTGGTTATAATCTGCTAATTTTTCTCATCTGGATTAGGGTTTGATGAAGTGTTTCACTGTAGATCTATTAACACCTTATGATCTCAACATTTGTTTTCAATATGACCATTTATGAGTGTGATAAATTTAGCAATCTAATGGTCATATCATTATGTTCATTAAGTGTTAGAATAAAGCAACATGTCTCCCCAAAAGAAAACATATGCATCGTTCAGGTGTTTTGGCGACTTAAGATGCCTAGGAAATGTTCCAAAAACTGTCGAAAATGTGGAGACTTGCGGAGCGTACCCAAGACTTTCTGGGCAGATTTCGGTGACATTGCAGGCATGCGGTAATTTGCAAATGGAAAGCTTAAACTATTGTTTCCTATGAGTAAATATAATAATAGGCAATCTATTTCAATTATAAAATTGTAATAAAAAAAATGTAATACGATTGTCTCCAGCCAAGTTAAAATCAGAATATCATAAATTTTGTGTTCAATTGTTGGTATGCTAATCATATTGGGGGAAACATGTCATGTGATATTGTAACTGCATCAAAAACATGGAAAGTTAACTGAAATGTTACAGATATCTTATCCTACATATCACTGGCTATCATATTCAAACAAACATGAAATGGAAAAAGCTTTAAAGCACCTCCAATGCACTAAGCATTTGGCACGTTTAGACATTATCATTGGCCTTAATATCAGTGGCTATGAACACTTCAATATTTAGATATCTACAAATGCTTCAAATCCTACTGTGTGCATAAGCCTCCTATGACAAGAAGTCAACTAGAATGTAAATATTACATTGGCCTTTGTTGCAGGAGTAATGTGCTCACGGCAAATGCTTGATTTTTAAAGTCGTTACATATTTATACAGTGAACTAGTTCTAACTTCTATTTCAATCTTCTTAATTATATCATTCATGTTTATTATCATCCATATACATACATATATATATGCAATGTTCCCCGAAGTTTCCAGGACGCGGGAGGATGGGAGGGGGGAAACACACATAGGGGACATGTGGAGACCACCCCCAAATTTTAGGGAAATTTTGGGGGGGGGGGGGTGTCAAGGTCATAAAAATTATAAATCCTGGCAATAACAATTCATCCCGTGTAAACACAGTTTAAGCTGCTCTCTGTAAATACAGTCTAATTCTTCAATGATTCAACACACTTCAACATTGTGTGAATCCATGGCATAGATGTTGTAATGGGGAAATGTGACCAGAGGACCCTATTTCTTCAGGATTCCAGATGGCATCACATTATTTGAGGCTTTCAAGTCCAACATACAATTATGCACGAGTGAACTATTAATCCTATATTGGGATCCTATTCATCAATAGCCCCCCTCCTCTAGGCTTTTAGCCCTTGCCTCTACCTTGAATCTCGAAGTTGATCCTCGAAGGACATTACTCAACACCCTACAATTTTGGATGAAACTTCCTAAACCAAGCATTAAAATAAGGTAGAACTAGAAAAAAAATCCCATGCTTAATAAGTGATTTTGCTTGACTAAAGGGTACATTTTGATTAAGGTCATGATAGAGGAGTTCAACAATCAGCACCACCAACATCAAGGTACATAGAGAGGTTGATGTGCTTGATTAAATTACAATCCCTTAACCTCATACATGATGAAATCCAATGGAAACGTTGCAATCCTGAAATCCTGAAAACTGTTAAGTCTGTTGAATTCTAAACAAGATCTAAAATTCTACTTTTTGCATATGAACTCCGATGAGGTTGGAACCACTCTCAAACATCCTGAAACAATTAATGGTAATGTTACCATTACTACTGGAGCGCCTAGGATCCCCCCACTTCACTGATGCGTGCTTCAAAACATGGGGAGCGAGCTCCCTCCTATGTTTCCTCAAGTTTCGCCAAATTGGGGACGAGGAGAAACGTTTCGCCAAGAGCCCCCAAGTCCCCAGGGCGCAGGGAGCGAGGGGGGCGCATCCCTGACCCTGGGGAACGCATCCTCGTAAAACACTATATATATGATTGCCATCCCCAACCTGTTGTCCCCTGAAAAACTTAGTGTTGTGCTCTAGCTGTCCCAAGCACTCACCCCCAACATTACCCCATTGAAGAAACCAATGCAACATAGCTTTAGAGTCTATACATAATATATTAGAGTCACGTGTCACAATAACTAATTATCTCAAGACAAGTAAAGTATTAACTAACTTTTAATTATATCTTTAACACAATGCTAGTTGGTTATATGGGTGATTGTCTCTCTCATGAGACAAGAGTTTTGTAAATCTCCCTTTGTGTGTGTGTGTGTGTTTTATTGTGCATGCATATTATTCTATCAGCTATACTTTAACTACATGATGTCTAAATTTACAATTATTTTATTCCATGGGGTACAAAGAGAAAGATAAGCTACCACTAATGCAGCATTATGTTGATACATGTTATTTCTAAACTTGATGAAGGATAGGTGGAACATTCCCTAGCCCCTTAATGTAATACAATCTAAGATTAAAGAATATTGATGTACTGTACGATGTATTTCTTCCAGAAATAAGGAAAAGAAGGATAGCTGTTAATTTCAAACCAAAACAGTTTGGTTGCAAAGTTTGCAATTGATATCAAGCTCAGCTCAGTCTTATTCTCTGAATTTTTCACAATGAACACAAGTAAACAATCAAAGGAAATACAAAACATACCTATACCACAAGATTCTTCAAAGTCATTCACCTCCAAACTTTCAGGACCAATATTAGATAGAAAAGAAAAAGCCTTGTCCAGCTGATTTGGATTCTTTATCTGCAACAAGTGCATCCCATGCTTCAACAATAATATCAACTAACTGCAATACCCTTCAATACATCCATCCCTGACCAATAAATATTTGTGCAGGGTTATTACATTGCAGTACTATGTCTGTTAAGATTTTAACAGTGCTTTTTGTTTTTCTTTAGACTTTTCACATGGCTACTATCATGTTTCACCCCACAATAAGATTTACAAATGCATATTCCAAGTACCTTAGATGAGATGATATACTGGAGAAGAAAGGGACGATGTTTGAGTGCATTTGCTGGATATTTTGTTGCTACCTGTTGCATTGTTAATCGGAATTTTTACAAAAGAACTAGATCAAGATGAGCCGAAGAAAGACATTGTAGCTATATAATGCAATCAAAAGTTATTAAATGTGATATACCATATACAGAAGATTTCCAACAGACTTGACGCAGCCATCTTCCACGCCTGCCTGCATGCAAGAAATAATTTTAATGCCTGTCTAGTGGCAATCATTATCAAATCAAGCAATGCAAACAAGAAGCATTAGATCATAGTAAAATATTATTATAAAGATTTAATTTAGGGTGCAGAAATTTGAAAGAGCTATCTTAATATTCACTTTATCATGAAAAATCCAGAGATTCATCGTACTTTACAAAATCCACACCATAACAGCCTTAAAGTTACAACCTTAACTCAATTTATTCGTATAAAGCTGCTTGAGGTAATAATCTGTTCCTCAAGAAATGCCATCATAAGTAATAGGAAAATTCAAATTACAAAATGACAAAAGATAAGAATGAGAATCGCTGCTGTGGTTAGTTAAATTTTTAGATTAACATTAACACCCCAATTTTATTCCCTACAAATTACCGAGCTGGCAAGCACTCTTTCAAAATAGGAATTAGAAGAGAATGGCCAGGAACTCGCAAAAAAGACACAAAAAAGAAAAGGGAATGTTAAAAGTAAACAGAAGAAATGGAAGACTATAAACTCAGAGAAAAATATGTGGGCAAAGGAGTTGGGAATGTAGCAAAAAGTGCTTTAAACCAGATCAACACAGTGCCCTTGAAGAAAACCCCAGCTGATTATAAAATCTTTAAAGACTAAGAAGCGGAAAGTAGAACTGGGTACCAATCTAAGAAGATGAAGTCAGCCTGAGAGATAAACTAATAGAAGAAGGCAAATAAAGTTAATAGAACTACGCCAGTGGCAGCCAATTAAGGCGTTGATGAGGATGTTTGATTCCTCGAGTGTTCAAAAAAATGAAGATCACACAATGGAATGTTAGAGGACAAAAATTTGGCACCACAAAAAAGATTTGGTAAATGAAAAATTACAGCAAAAGTCTAGAACCTGTCTTCTGCATCATTCAAAGCTATTGATGGAGAAAATGAAAGCAGAGAAGACAAAAATACGGCAGTGTATATCACTGGATGCAGGTGGCCAATTGTGGGAATTACAATTTTATGGGACCTCGAAATGTTGCAGATGGAGAGATTAATAGAAGGCATCCAATGCATAGAAGCTTGGTTCAAAAACATGGGCTGCATCTTATCCTTTATACCATCTAACATATACATACAGACAGCTGTTTACAGTCGTAATTACTTCAGGGCACACTAACATCCAATAGGCAATTAATTGTCACATCACATATGGAAAAAAGCTTGCATGTCTATTACCACTTGGTTTATGTTCCTAATCATGAATAGGATACATGTAAGTCTTTTGTATTGAATACCAAATTCTACACATAAAATAATCTGACAGTGAACCTGAAAGACATGTGGCACGACATTTTGTAATCAATGTATACCTTTTGAGTCACCTGACATGTGGAAATGCCTAAAAATTCAGAAATCATTTCCAGCCTCTACGAAATGAAGAACTGCCACATCATTCATGCATGTTTCTATCTATTTATCAATCCATGTACCTATCTATTTACGTATTTACGAGGCATAATGCAGGTGATAGTAGTATGAGTGTATGAGCAACCTGCCTTAGGCTCCCTATTATGTATTGGTTGATCATTGATATAAGCACATATTATTCTCTCCATCTCTCAACTTCATTGCAATGTATGTGATGCACTCATAAATATCAATATGGTATCAGAGCAGTGACCACTGGGCCTGCGACTGTCACAGCAGTGATCACTGGGGCCTACGACTGGAGGAAGCCTGAGATTCGACATGACTGCTAAAGGAATGCATTTATGGGTAAGTTAATGTAAGTGTTTTTTAATTCTAAATAGATGACAATTATTTCTCTTCTAGATGGGGAAGAAATCCAAAAGCAAAGTAGGGCACCAAGGTATGAACATTATCAGAGCTTTATTGATCTACCTACCTCCTATTTACATATATTATTATATATGAGGCATAATATAGGCGAGAGCAGTATGTATGTGTATGAGCAGCATACCTCGGTCTCCCTATTATGTATTCATTGAAGCATCAATATAAGCATATATTATTCTCTCCATCTTTTGTGTTCACTACCATATATGTGAATGCACTTGCAAAAATCAATATGGTGTCAGAGCGGTGATCAATGCCATGCAAGTGTTTTTAAAGTTTCAATTAGATGAAGATCAGACAAGATAAGATAATTCTATTAATATCCAACAAATGAAAATTGAAGTAGGTCAATGGAACTGTGTGGTAACATGATGTCAATACAAAGTGGAAGCGCTATGGGGCTCCTATATAAAGCAAGAAGCGAAACCCAATCCTAAATCCAAAAAGAGCCAACCCCAAAGATGGAGAGACAACCTAGAAGAGATAAGGACAAAGAGAGCCAATACAAAAAAAAAATGCACAAGCAGAGTGGATCTAGGAACTTTGATACAAGAATGGATATGTCATGGCACACTGGAAGCGTCTCTCCTAACATCTGAAGACAAATAAAGAAATCTCAAGATAGTAATATGTATGAAAGAAGAACTCGACGAACTGGAAGATCTATAATGGGTAGTGTGTTGTCGCCAAGGATGGGGAGCCTGCTGCTGTGATTTGGATGTAGATGACCGGCTGTTGGGATAAGGTCGAGGTTAGCCACGTCACTAGGGTTGAATGGACATAGGGGTGGTCTATCGAGTCCAAACTAATCTACGGTTAGAGATAGTATTGTCCTCTATCGATCTCTTGGTGACCCTAAAGGAGGATAGCACTGAAAAGAAGTAAGTGGACTATAGAGTAGAGGTTGGTACTAATTGTGAATGTTGCTGGAGGAGGGACCGAAGCCGGAGGGCCTCCTGCAAGTATAAGACCAGACATCTATGATCCGGATACCTAATAAAACTAGCCAAAGATTGGGATTTTGCGAGAAGAAGGTCCCTAGAAAGACAATGGAATCCTCCGCAAATCTCATAATAGATGGGACATCGATAAATGAAATGATCCTCGGGTCTCGACTTCTTCAAGATGGAAAAACTAGCAAATCCTATTTGATCGATCGATCTAGTGATCTATCTCAACCTTAAGACAATGAGAACCCATTTTGAACTGGCCCAAAGAGATATGAAGAGCAGGTGTGAGCATGTGTACAATTGCAGAGTGTGTAGTGGGGCCAAGCGATGAGACCGTCCCTCAAATTCATGAACTGTGCAACATAAAAGGCCATCTTTAGACATAACCTGCCCTAGGGGTTGATCCAAGCGACCAACACGAACTATCTATAGATGTTGTCTCGGCTGATTCTATTCAACTCCTTCCTAGTAGGTAAGAGGCGGCTAGGTGCATCTAATGAATACCGAAATGGACAAAGTCGATCCATCGCAATGCCAACCGATGCCAAAAGATCCATGTCCATTACATACCAAGATCTAGTACAGCCCAAAGGACTAGCCAAGACAATGGACTGCGATGAGAGATAGGTTAGCGAAGCTCCAAAGGTAGTGTAAGTGTGATATAATATGAAACGCTGCCTCAAGCCAAAAGGGGGTTGAAAAATTATCTGCTTGCATCTGATGATGCGACGGAGGAGGAGGATCTGCACTCTCTCTATCGAATCCCAATATGTGTCTAGTAGACACTTATTTCCTAATCTAAATAGGGAAGAAATTCGAGCAAAGTAGGCCCCAAGGTAAACATTGTCAAAGATTTATCCATTTTTCTATACCTCTATTTATATATGTATGAAGTATAATGTAGGTCAGAGCAATCTGTGTGTGTATCTACTACCAACATAGATCCATTTTAAACCTAGATCTATTAAGCACCAAGAGGGATCCAATTTCTTGAGGTGTAAATTTTTTCATGTGTAAAAAATTTAAGATAAAAAAAATTTACACCTCAAGAAATTGGAACACTGTCCTGCTCTTAATAGGTTTGAGAAGGATATATGCTAGTTTAATCTTTTAGTTTTATGAGCCAAAATGAATTTTTTTAATTACTTTTTATTTTTGACAAGTTATGAGCCAACATGAAGTATTTTAATTACTTTTTTATTTTTGGTATCGTTACATTACACAACGTAACATGACAACATCTCCCCCACACTAGGTTGTAAGCACCTCGCTACTCTCGAAGCAATCAGCAACCTGCCTCAAGCTCCCTATAATGTATTCATTGAAACATTAATATAAGCATACATTATGCTCTCCATCTCTTCTGTTCATCACAGAGTATGTTACTACACTCATAAAAACCAATATGATGTTAGAGCAATGATCATTGGGGCATGTGATTGTCAAAGCAATAATAAATGGGGCCCATGGCTAGAAGAAGCCTAAGATTCGACATGATTACTCAAGGAGTTTGCGTTTATGGGCATGAAAGCCCGTGTTTAAGTTGAAACCCCTTAATGCACAATAACATGTTAAAGGATGGCAAGTTTTTAGTTAATGTAAGTATTTTTGTAGATCTATTTAGAGGACAAATTATTTCCTCTTCTATATGGGGAGGAAATCCAAGCAATATAGTGCACCAAGGTATGAACATTGTCAAAGCATCAAATTTCAATGGCAAGGTAGGGCACACATAATCAGCCTGTGTTGCAGGGGTACCCGTCCCCAAGGGCTGGGTTCGCGTTCTCGTCCCAGTTACCGTCCCCACGTCTCGAAAACCAGGTCGGGGACTTCTCAAACGTTTCCTGAAGTCCCCGTCGAAGTCCCCGAGTACTGGAAACCTTTGGCCAAAAAATCAGAAACTTCACTTGGTTTGGGGACCCTGTCCCTCGATTTTGGGGACCTTGTCCCCCGATTTTGGGGACTCCGGGGAAACTTCATTCACTAAAAATTTAAAAGATATATATATACCATTCTGAAGAGAGAAGGGCTGGAGGTTTGTTCCCCTACCCTCTTAACACCTAGCGGGCCTGTACTACCTTTGCAACGCTCATTTGACATTTGACTTCACTTGGAGAGAGCCAATTACATTTTTTTTTTAAAGAGATTTATTTGTGTTTAATACATGAATTATTTGAATAAAATCAAATTATTGGGTATATAAATATTTTTATCATTTAAAATTTAAAATGTATTATCCATGATCATGTTCACCAACAAATTGAAATTATCAAATCAGATAGTATACATTATGGATTTTGTTCTTTTTTATAAGATGCTTCTTTAATGCATTAATTAGTGTTAACTAATTGTATTAGTTATAGGATTAACTATTTTCATAAGGTCTTCCTAATCTAACAAATTATTCATTTTACATGAGGAGATCAAGACGGTTTATTCACTTTACATGAGCAGATCAAGAAAGTTTATTCTATAGTTGATTTAGCACTTACAAACATAAACAAGAAAATTATGAACCATTTAGATTATGATGCCACCACCTACACTCATAAACATAAACTTACCTGCTTGATTATGTGGACAATTTCCACTTTATATCAATGATTAGCGATGTGCATGTTACTTATTGAAATTGAATACTAGTGAAAATGATTTAATTTTTTATTTCATATATATAGTACCCGCGACGTACCCAGGTCCCCTGTTTCAAAAGGTGGCATCCCCATCCCCAAGTTTCCTAGCAACTTAGTAATCAACAAATGTAAAAACCCCAAGATCTCATGGAAGGTTTAAATGATTACTTTTCTAACTTATACATGTTGTCCATCTTTTAAGAGTAAAATTTATACCTTGGCACTATCACTTTAAATTCAAGTTACAAACCATATTCTTTCAATATTACTAATTTGGAAGCACCTATACTAGTTTAATTTTGTTTGCTTTAGTAGAAAAAGCAAATTGGCAATATAGATAAGATCATTATATTAATATCCACAAATGACCAAAAGAATGCGTCAATGGGGCTCAAAAGTACCATGCTAAAGAAGTGCCAAAGCATCTCCTATAAGCTAAAAAGGTAAGCATAAATAAAATGAACACAAATAACTGCTATAAGAAAAATAACCAAAATCATAAACATGGATACAATACTAGGATATCAAGGTACCCACACATAAACCTTGGGTGCACGAACCCCGAGCAGGTTCTTGTCTCCTGTCCCAAGTTTGGAATTGAAACACCCCCAACCTAACCCAGAAGAACCCAACACACCCAAGTTCAATCAGGTACTAGAAACCAAGGATGGGGACTACCCCTCAAATCAAGTACCCAAACCCCAATTTTTTTAAGTAGTTTAAAAAAAAGCCAAAAAATGAAGAAAATTGATGGTCCCAATAAAAATTTCATGAATCTGTGTTTTAATGCAAATTCAAAAAATTTCACCTCTCTTACTAGAGGTTTCTTGGATCTAATCCTAGTGAGTTTTCATCCTTAGGGATGATCTGAAGTAATTAATTACAACCACAAATACTTCACTTCCCTTTAGTCCAAATCACTAGGAAACTCAAAAGAATATATCAAACACCTGTCGAAGTGTAGACCAACTAACAAGCCCATGATATGATAAGACACTTTGCAAAGGAGGTCGTTGATTCAAACCCTAAATAACCCGTACTTTGTTGTGGCAAGCTCAGTGGATGCACCTAGGGGTATAGTGGTAGCGAACGTAATCGACCCCATGTCGCACTAGTACGAAACCACTCCAATTGTCGACTCCCCTAGTAAAAAAAAGAAAACAAAGAATATATCAAATAAGTGTACTTCAATGCCAACAAATTATAACCCAAAGGGAACACTTTTCCAAGAATACAGAACATCTGAAAATCACTTTACTACAACATATTTTCCAGCAGAAAATCTGCTCTCTTTTCTTCAAGTTATATTTAAAATCACTTAAAAATTTCAGCCCTATGTTATGTTAAATCAGTATGAACAACAAATGTTGGAAATTATCCAATCAAGAAGACAATGCATACTGAAAATCAAATCTACAATTACACAAGTTTGGATAGCTAGAAAATTCATATATAGAGAGAGAGAGAGGGGAGGGGGGGAGGGGCATGCACATACCACAGCTTTATCATAAAGTCGATACAATCTCTAGCTCTCCAAGCCCTAGCTTTGGAAAACCATGAAATCCCTAGCCACGACCAACATCCACAACAAGCAAATATCAACACCAACAAGTCCTCCTTGACTTCAACACTTGTCTCCCACAAGTGACCAGGACATCTCCTTCTTTTCCCCTCTTCAATCAAGCATAAAAAGTAGCACTAGTGTTTCCAAAACCCTAGTCTTCTTCTCTCACAAGGGCTACAAGGAAGAATGCTTCTTTACCCTCTAGGGTTTATCACAAACCCAACTTTCTTTACCTCCTTAGGGTGAAACTGTAACCCTTGAAAACCCTTGAACTTCTCCAAGAACCCTAGCGTTCCAAGAGAAAGATTAATAATACAATGAAGTGTACAAAGAGAGAGAGAGAGAGAGAGAAGCTAATGCGTTACACTCCTCACATATCTAACACAAGATGAATGAATAAATGAACAAATGAAAGGATTCTTTCCTTCCACTATTTATATAAGAGGTAAAGAAGGCCAACAATACAAAGTGGGCCCAAACCTCTACAAGTAACTCATATCTACACAAGTAGGCTCACAAGTAGAGCACTCCCTCTTCAAGTGACACATGCCTAGCTCCAAGGTGAAGATGTCCATGAGCAAGGCTCCAAGGCGTGAGTGCTCCACATGTGTCCAACACTAATCATGCACAAACCTCCAAGGCTCCAATGCTCCTCCAAAGCCATGCGATCCTCCGGGTCCACCACACCTACAAGATCACTCCCTCAACCCAAGCATCTTCATGTCAAGCCCAAACCTCCATGTAAGCAATCAAGTGCACCCATGGCATCTAGGGTTCAACACCCTCCTCCAAAATGCCCAATGCTCATCCCCCACAACAATGAGTGCTCCAAGAAAGTAACCAACCCTCCATGTCCCCATCATGAAGCAAGTCCCCACACTCCATATCCATAGGTCTCCAACACTCCAAGGAAGAAATACCTTATGAACATCCATACAAGGTCTAGCAATCAACAAGCAAGTCAACTCCACTATGTTTGTCCATCACATAACAACAAAGGGCCATCCATACAACATGCACAACACATCACATGAAACACCCCTGAGTATGGTGTAAACACTTTCATAGTAACCTCAAAAGCTAACAGACCACTCTCTTCCAAAACCCTAATCCCTCATTTGCTAGCACTCTCATGCACCCAAAACACAAAAACAGCCTCTCATTTTTACCTTTTCACTTTCAGCAGTGAAGGGATTTCGGTGCTTTTATCTTGCTGCAAACTTGTGGTCAGCAATAGAGAGTGAAGGGATGAAGTGCACTGCTGCCTTTAGTGACCAAATCTTCCATTACAAAGGTATTTTCAATGTAGTACGATATTATACATATGTCCTCAGATTAAGAGTCAAGAGTCAAAACCTATTAATGTTAATGTCATTTTCAAATCATAATGATCAAGATTACTATTGAGTGTTTTTCTAATCATTGTATGATTGTTCAGAGAATCAACATTGAATGGGAATTCTAAATTTGATAAGAGATATCATAAGTATGCATGTTTTTGTTATTACTTTCTGAAAATGATACTATGAGCATCTTCTATTTACAAAACTTCCTATTATGTTAGTTAAAAAATTTATTTTTCATATATTTGAACTTTTATATGTACACCCATGACTAATCCACATCCCGTTTCAAAAAGTTCCATCCCCAACCCTGTACCCGATCCCAACCTTGAACCTTAGTACCTTGTCAACATAGATACAACCCTGTACCCGATCACAAGTAGGTGCAGAATAGGAGGGGCATGGGATTTTATGTATGAGGCTGTCTACTATCCAGGGAATGAATACCCCGCTAGCTGTAGTTGGACATAAGGGGGAAGTTTTTCTGATACACGTGTTTAATTTTTTCAATCAATAAAAGCATCGTCTTCACCGGAAATATAAACACACAAAAGAATTCTGGTCTGCCCTTCGCCGCCTGGTGCTTCATATATGTTTTGTACTATAATAACGGCGATGGGCATACTTTACCCTACGCATTGGCTAGATAGTTTTAGTTTTTAATAGTTTATAGACAGATACATTCGCTGCAATGATCGTCAATAGGGTGAACAGTGGAGAACGGCGCAGACGTTATGGGGTTTTGGCTGGAATGCATAAGAAAATACGTTATGGGGTTTTGGCTAGAATGCATAAGAAAATGTCTGTACCAAAATTAAGTAATCATGGAAGAAAGTGATTAATCCATGCGTTCATGTATTTCCGTTCTGTATTCGTGTTCTCCTAGGTTTCGTTTCATCCTCCACTTGTAAATTTTCTTTTGTATATTGAATTTACTGTTCTTTCCATTTCCATTGGTGTTCCCATTTCTTGCTTGCATTTTCAATTGTCACTTATGTGGTTGTGATAGTGTTCACATACTCGAGATTAGAAGCATCCAATAATAATAAAGGTTAGCCGAGATTCTCCTCTTTACCAGTGATAATTCCGTAAAAGTAACGCTGACAGAGTGAAATTAGTGAATCATGACAGCGGCAGTGAATCAAACAGGTAAATGTTATCTTAACAACCATAGACAAACAACCCTAACACTGAAACTTGCAGAATTTACATGTATTTCAAACTGATTTTGTTTATGAAAGAACAAATTCCATTGAAGGCCAATTAATGTACAAACCTCACGAATAACGTCCGTCAAATTGGACGAGACCTTGCCATTGACTATAGCGTTTTGAGCAGTCCGCTCGTCCAAGCCAATCTTAAGGAATAGCTGGAGAGTCTCCGCGCTGTTGCTCTCCGTTGTCACCATTTTACTGCACAAACAAGTAATAAGTGACGCAAAAACCTTGAAATCCTCTCAACAATGAAACGATAGTATTTGTCATGAAATGCACACAATATACACAGAAGTCCTGAAATGCAAGTCAAAGCTTCGTAGGGCTTTTGCAGGGAATGGCTAAATAACGAAAACTAGTAGCAAACCAGATGCCGTTTGGCACCTGATAGAGGTCTGCAACGAATATCGTACGTGTTGAATGAGCGAACTCCGTGTCTTCCTGTGTTTCGAACTCTGCACAAATACCCCAAACCAATGCTTAAAGCCTAGCATAAATTTTGCAGACTTGTATGCGATTAGGTTTTCATTTTGCGGTCGCTCTGATTTTGATTTTGAGGTAGTTTGACCATAAGGATTTATTCTTCATTTTGACCAGAGGGAACCTATTGTACAAGATATTCTTCTTGACAGCGTTAGAGTGTGAGCATCTAAGCACTTTTTTTAACACGAAAACAAGGAATTTAGTATATTATTTTTAATAATAATTAATTCTTCGTATATAAAGGATTCTTTTGACGTATTCATTTTGATTGTTTAGTTTATGAAATATGTATAATATACATAAATATAAGTAAAAAAAAATTAGTTATAATTATTATTAATATGGTCTAAAAAAGCACAAGACAACAACTATTATTAAACACATTTCAAAGTTGTATGGGATGAACACGGATAGTTATAAGGTGGTGGAATTTTGATTTTGATGTAGAATTAACATTGCACGCTAAATACTAGTGTGTAGTGGAACTTTGACAATGTTTGTATGTAGGGAAAGTTTGTCGTTTGCTTTGCACACTCGATAAATGTATGAACAATTTTTTATTTAAAATTAAATGATATGTATCTTTATGTTTAAAAACTACAACAACCCTTTACATTAGGTTAGGTTTTTTTTAGTATTTATTAGATACATATTATAGAAGAAGAAGAAAATATTTTAATGTCTAGAAGGCTAAAAATAGTCCAAGGGACAAACTATCTCACAAGTTGTTTTCTGCAATTTAATATTTTGTCTATTCAACTTGATGGTGAGCGTCCCCAATTTTTCCATGGTCCTCTCATTGAATAAATTATCCCAAAATTTATCTGCCAATATATTTGCATACTTGTCCCTATTATCCTTAAAGGCTTCACACTCTAAAATGAAATGTTTTTTTGTCTCCACTTTTCTAGAGGTGCAAAAAATACACACTCTTTCTTCCCAAGCTTCTTTTGGCTTTTTCCAGCGCCCGGTCTCACAACGGAGTTGATGGGAATTAGTTCTTAATTGAGCAATAAGTATTTTGGCTTTCCAAGGTATGTTGGCCCCTATGTACGCCTTTTGATGTTGATTATAAGTAGGGTCAAACTCTTCAATATAGTACTTTTTCTTTCTCCCTAGCTTTTAATCCCAAGTTCGCTTGTGGAACTTATCAATAACAAAATCCTCTATGATGCAAGAGCATCGTGGCATGTCAGCAATGTGATGAGTTGGTCACATGTTGTGGCATATTTTTGGTTGTTTTGTTGAGTCATTGTTTGTTAGCACCGGTAGGAATGATGGCGGATCATGACTCCCTGCGAGAAGATCAAGCCGCAAGTTGTTTTTGTGATCGGGACGTTTCATCATGCTTTGTAGTTGTTTGTTTTTGGTTGCAAGACCACTCGATGGGGGAGGTAACAATTTAGCTTAAATAGGCAGGTTAGAGAAGTGTGAGGGATTCTGCTCTTCAGCATTAGAATTCCAATTTGCAGAGAGAAGGTCAAACCTTCGTCTGGTTCCACTTGTAAATATTTTGAAAAGACTGAAGAAGGAGAGTCGAGTTGTGTGTGTGTTCTATTGCTTAATAGAAGGATCAGTTGTGCGTTTGCAGTGTTGTTATCCTATATGGATGTGTAATTTGAACTGTGTATCCGTGCAGAGTCGACTTCGACGGTTTTCTGAACATCTTTACACGGTAATTTGTTGCTTGAATAGTTGAAATAGGCCGTAGATGCATGTATAGAAGTGTTAGTCTAATGAATCATGAAGATCAAAGGTTGGATTGATCGATCCTCTGATCAATCAACGCAGAATGCAGATTGTATGCCATTAACGTGTCTTGCCGAGAATGGATGGTGGGATTGAATCCGCAGAAGAAGATCTGACAGTCCAGGAGAGATCCGCAACGGAAGTTGTGAGGATGATAACGAATCTACAAATATCTGTGAGATCTGCATCAAGGAATAGATCGACGGTTGTAAAAGTTGCGGGAGAAAAATTGCGGGGGAACAACTTGGAAAGTTGACATCCCGCATCCTGCAACCCACATGCAGAAAGCCTGTTGCGAAAATAGAGTTGTGGGAAAGTTGTTGCGGGAAAGAAATTGCAGGGAGGTAATTTTAGAGCCAAATTTAGCCAAGGGCTAAATTTGGTAACCCTGCTAAGTGTAGGAGCGACCAGATCCTATAAGTGTTGGTTGGGTTGGTTGTGATTGATCCAACTTGCACCAATTTTGGTATCGTAGCGAGGAGAAGCTCGTGTGAGAAAGAAGTGTAGCAGTAGAAGCCTAGAAGGAGCAAAGAAGAGTGCTCAAGAGGTTCTAGATAGAGGACCAACGTTACCAAAAGGACAAGTACAAATAAGGGGCTTGGTGAGGTAAGTTGTAGCAGTGTGAAAGAGAACTGTTATTGCAGAGGCTTAGTACAAGAGGATGGATGCATGCATAGGCAGAGCAAGAGGTCGTGACAGAGGTGGACCAGTGGTGAACGCAGAAGTTATGGAGGAAATGAGGGAGCTACGAGCACGTCTGGAAGCCATGGAGACATATAGACGAAGAGACCTAGAAGCAAGGGATGTAAGTGAACCTTAGGATGAAGAGCAAAGAGAAGAATTTGCACCTATGTAGGAAACACCTGAGCTAAGGTATTTCAGATCGATTCTATGACCAACTTCAAGGCCGAAACCTGAGTTGTCTACCTATAACGGAAGCCTCGTTGCTGAGCATCTCATTGACTGGATCAGTGAGTTGGATAAGTACTTTGAGTACGATGAGATTGAAGAATACAAGAGAGTCAAATTGGTTGTGACAAGGTTGAAAGGGCATGCATCATTGTGGTGGGATAGTGTGCAAGCAGAAAGAAGGAGGAAGAATAAGTCATTGATAAAGAGCCGGGATAGGATGGTAGCAAAGATGAGGGCTAAGTTCTTGCCCAAAGATTACCTGTTAATCTTGTATAGACAGGTACAGAACCTTAGACAAAGATTGTTAAGAGTGAGAGAGTACACTGAAGAGTTATACAAAGTAAAACTAAGGGCAGGATATGTGGAAGAGTCAGCAGAAAAGGCTGCTATATATGTCAATGGTCTAAGGATGGATATCCAAGAAGAGATCAACACGACATCACCTAGAACAATGGAGGAGGTGTATCAATGTGCCTTAAGTGCAGAAGAAAAGATAGCGAGGAAGCAGAGCTTCAACAAAGGTCGAGCTTCAATCAGAGGAAGAGGACAAGCAGTTGGAAGAGGAAGATTTGGAGCACAGAGGGGAGAGTCCAGTAATTCTAACCAGCAAGAGCAGCATGGTTGAGGAGGTGACTCTAGCAGAAGAGGACCTTACCAAGGAGGTAGAGGTAGAGAAAGAGGTAGAGGAATTGTCTATAGGTGCTACAAAGGCAACCAGTTGGGGCATATATCATTTGAATGTCCAGGGAAGGAAGACGTAGGACAGAGAGGAGCCTATGTAGCTCAGAATGAACAGCAACAAGAATAGACGACAGTGGCAAAAAGATTTCCAGAGACAAGAGAGGTTTTGATGATGAATAAGGTCTTGTTAAAGCCTGAGAAGGAGCAAGCAGAGCCTGCGCAAAGAAAATCTTTATTCAGGACCACGTGTAAAGTCCAAGGGAAGTGCTGTAAGATGGTGACTGACAGTGGGAGCACTGACAATCTTGTTTCCACATAGATGGTGGAGAAGCTGAGTTTAAAGAGGACTAAGTATCATGTTCCATACAAAGTATCTTGGTTACATAAAGGTCATCAAATCCTGGTAAGTGAGCAATGTGAAGTTGATTTCCAAATAGGTCCATATAAGGACAAGATTCTGTGCGATGTTATGCCCATGGATGTTTGTCATATACTGTTAGGAAGACTGTGGCAATTTGATAAGAAAGTGATTCATGATGGTAGGAGTAACTGTCATAGTTTTGAGCACAATGGGATAAGACATGTACTTCACCCTTTACAAGAAGGTGGTACAACAGGACAGTCAGCACCCAAAGTTCTAATGTTGTCAGGAAAAGAATATTTGCAATAGATTGAGAAGGAAGAGTTGAACTATGATATGGTATGCAAACCGAGAGCGGTGACAATGAAGACTAACGTGACAAATCTACCTGAGGAGATTCAGGAGATGCTGAGTGAGTTTAGTGACATCGTGGTGGATGATTTACCCAATGAGCTACCACCAAGGAGGGATATAAACCATCAAATTGATTTTATTCTAGGAGCTAGTTTACCAAATAAGGCAGTGTATAGGTTAACACCTCAAGAGAATGAAGAAGTGAGGAGACAGGTCCAAGGATTGTTGGACAAAGGATTGGTCCAGAAGAGTCTGAGTCCATGTGCAGTACCAGCAGTACGGACACCAAAGATGGATGGCGAGTGGAGGATGTGTACTAACTGCAGAGCAATTAACAAGATTACTATCAGATATAGGTTTCCATTACCAAGGATGGATGACATGATGGATTGCCTAAGTGGGGAAACGTGTTTTTCAAAACTGGATTTGAAGAGTGGGTATCATCATATCAGAATCAGAAAGGAGATGAGTGGAAGACAACATTTAAGACAAATGATGGTTGTATGAGTGGTTGGTCATGCCATTTGGATTGTCCAACGCACCAAGCACTTTTATGAGATTGATGAATGAAGTCTTGAGAGATTTCATAGGTAAGTTTGTGATAGTTTACCTTGATGACATTTTGGTTTTCAGCCAAACAGAAGAAGAGCATTTGAAGCATCTGAGATATGTTTTAGAGAGGCTGCAGCTGGAAAAGTTGCTGGTAAATGTGAAGAAGTGTACATTTATGAAGCCATAGCTAGTATATTTAGGTTTTGTTATCTCAAGAGATGGGTTGAAGATGGATCCAGAAAAGGTGCAAGCAATCATTGATTGGCCTTCACCTAGGAACGTATTTGAGGTAAGAAGTTTTCATGGATAGGCAAGTTTTTATAGGAAATTTATAAAGAATTTCAGTGGTATTTGTGCATCTATTGTCGAGACAATTAAGAAGGATAGACAACCATTTCAATGGACAATAGAGGCTGAAAGGAGTTTTCAATTCTTGAAGAAGAAGATCACTGAACAACCAGTATTGAAGTTACTAGACTTCAAACACCCTTTCCAAGTAAAGTGTGACACCAGTGGAGAGCAATTGGAGTTGTGCTCAGTCAGGAGGATAGGCCTATAGAATATTTCAATGAGAAGTTGAATGATGCAAAGCAGAGGTATTCATCGTATAACAAGGAGTTTTATGTTATTGTTCAAGCAATGAAGCATTGGAGACATTATTTGATGCCTAGAGAATTTGTGTTATATTCTGATAACCATGCATTGCAGTACGTTATGCAACAACCTAACTTGAACCTAAAACATGTCAAGTGGGTTGAGTTCTTACAAAGCTTTACCTTTGTGTTGAAGCACATAAGTGGACAGTCAAACAGAGTACCTGATGCCTTAAGTAGGAGACTGTTGATTCTGTAAGAGAATCAGATCTAAGTCTTGGGATTTGAGCATTTAAGAGATTTGTATGAGACTGACATTGATTTCTAGGAGGCTTACAAGACTCTTAAGAATCCAGTGGAGGTGGACAGAGAGCGATGGATGGAGTATACACTACAAGATGGTTTACTCTTTAGAAATAGTAAACTGTGTATACCAAAGTGTTCCATGAGAGAGAACTTGATACATGAAAAACATAATGGAGATATGGCTGGTCACTTTGGAAGTGATACAACCTTTGGACAGTTAGGTCATTTCTATTTTTGGCCAAGGATGAAGTCTGAATTTGAGAAGTTTGTAAGCATATGCAGAGTATGGCAGCATGCTAAAGGATGAAGCCATAACAGAGGGTTGTATACACCATTTCCTATTCCAACTAGGCCTTGGGATTCTGTGAGTATGGACTTCATTATGGGTTTACCAAGAACTTTGAAGGTACATGATTCTATCTTCGTAGTTGTTGATAGATCCACTAAGATGGCACATTTCATTCCATGCTACAAGACTGGTGATGCTACACACATTGCTAACTTGTTTTTCAATGAAGTTGTGAAGCTACACGGTTTACCTAGAAGCCTTGTATCAGACAAAGATGTGAAGTTCACAGGTCATTTCTGGAGGACCTTGTGGAAGAAGTTGGGTACCATAATGGACTTCAGTTCAGCATATCACCCACAGTCTGGTGGACAGACAGAGGTAGTTAATAGGAGTCTGGGGAACCTGTTGAGAAGTCTAGTTGGAGAGAGTCCAAAGCAGTGGGACAGAGTATTAGCTCAAGCTGAATTTTCCTATAATGATTCACCAAACAGAAGTACAGGTATGATTCCATTTCAATTTTTGTATGGAATGCATCCAAGAGGAGTGTGTGAACTTCATGACTTAGGTCAATTGGAGAAAAGGAGTGATGATAGAGAAGAGTTTGCAACAAGGATCAGTGAACTATAGGAGCAAGTGAAATCAAGGTTACAACAGAGTAACACTAGTTACAAGGCTAGAGCAGATTCCAAAAGGAGAGAGAAGAAATATGAAGTAGGAGATTTGGTCTTAGCATATCTAAAGAGAGAAAGATTTCCAAAAGGAGAGTATAACAAGTTGAAGATGAAGAAGATTGGACCCTGTAGGATACTCAGAAAATTCTCAACAAATGCTTATGAGTTAGAGATGCCTACGAGAGTGGGTATTTCACCAATCTTTAATGTTGCAGATCTATATCCTTATGTAGCAGGTGATGCTGGACCCTTTGCAGAAGGTGAAGATCCTACTAAAGACCTACAATGGGTGAGGCAGATGCCTGTGGCACAACCATTGGAAGTTGAGGCCATTCTAAATACTAAAGTGGTAAAGAGTACAAGGAAGAAGGACTATCTAGAGTATTTGGTTAAATGGAAGAAGCGATCAACAGAGGATTCTACTTGGATGAGCGTTGCAAAGTTGGAATCCAAGGGTTTCACTATAGTTGATCTAATGAACAAGGGTTCCTAATTTTTTCACCCTTGCGAGTCTGATGCAGGAGCATCATGGCATGCCAACAATGTGATGATTTGGTCACATGTTGTGGCATATTTTTGTTTTTTTTGTCGAGTCATAGTTTGTTAGCGCCGATAGGAATGGTGTAGGAATGATGGCGGATCATGTCTCCCTGCGAGGAGATCAAGCCGCAAGTTGTTTTTGTGATAGGGACGTTTCATCATGCTTTGTAGTTGTTTGTTTTCGGTTACAGGACCACTCGGTGGGTGAGGTAACAATTTAGCTTGAATAGGCAGGTTAGAGAACTGTGAGGGGTTCTGCTCTTCAGTATTAGAATTCCAATTTGCAAAGATAAGGTCAGACCTGCGTCTGGTTCCACTTGTAAATATTTTGAAAAGACTAAAGAAGGAGAGTCGAGTCGTGTGTGTGTTTTATTGCTTAATATAAGGATTAGCTATGTTTTAGCAGTGTTGTTAGCCTATATGCATGTGTTGTTTGAACTGTGTATCTGTGCAGAGCCAACTTCAACGGTTTTTTGAACATCTGTGTATTTCTATGAAATTGTTGATTCCCGTGGTAATTCGTTGCTTGAATAGTTGAAATAGGTCGTAGATGCATGTATAGAAGTGTTAGGCTAATGAATCATGAAGATCGAAGGCAAGATTGATCGATCCTATGATCAATCAGCGCAGAACGCAGATTGTCTGCCATTAATGTGTCTTGCCGAGAATGGACAGCGGGGATTGAATCCACAGAAGAAGATTCGACGGTCCAGGAGAGATCCACAATAGAAGTTGCGAGGATGATAATGGATCTACAAAGATCTGTGAGATCCGCATCAAGGAGTAGATCGACGACTGTGGTGAAGGCCGCACAGATCAGGCGGTTGTAAAAGTTGCGGGAGACAAGTTGCAGGGGAACAACTTGGAAAGTTGACATCCCGCAACCCGCATGCATAAATCCTATTGCAGAAACTCTGTTGTGGAAACAGAGTTGCGGGGAGGTAATTTTAGAGCCAAATTTAGCCGAGGGCTAAATTTGGTAACCCTGCTAAGTGTAGGAGCGACCAGATCCTGTAAGTGTTGGTTGGGTTGGTTGTGATTGATCCAACCTGCACCACTTGATCTCTTTACTATTCATGGGGCACATGTTCAAGCACATATCCCATTTACTAAGCCATTTAATATTTTGCCGCATCTAAGTCTTCCTTCTTTTGTACAATATGTCATTGAAGACGACCTTAGGCAATCTACCTTCTTCCATTTGCTCAACCTGTTTTAGACATCTTATGAGTCGCACCATAGCAATGGCTTCAATAGAAGCAACCCCCATTTCACTCAACATGATCTCGTATGGCATTGAACTTGTTTGTAATCGTGTGTTTTTTAATCTTCTCTATTTGCCTCCACTACAAGTCAGAGGTATTGTTGGCCCATATTTCACAACCTTAGAGAACAATCGAGTTCACTAAAATCCCAAAAAGGGTTTGCAAAGTTTTCCAATCCCATAGCTTTGCCTCTCTACATCTATTTTGGCAAGCATAAAATGCTTTCTAACCTCCTAGAGTTCTTTTTCTTTGCAACTTTCCCAACTCAATTTTTTGTTGAAGTTGATTCTGAGGTACTTGTAATCTGCCACTTCTTCAAGAGTGTTGTCTTCAAAGTAGAACTTATGTTGTTTGTGTTTCCTTTGCTAGAGAAAACTATCACTTTCATCTTGCTAGTATTGACTTACATCCCCACTGTTCTACAAAAGTGCTCAAGAGAAATCAAGTGTTCTTGCAAGCCCAGAGCAGACTTAGCAATAAAAATAAGGTCATATGCATACAAAAGAAGCCTTATAACAAACTCACCCACAAGGGCACTATCATCGTCCTCTAAATTTAACCACTCTTCAAGTTTGTCAATATATAAGCCAAAAATGGTAGGGGATAATGGGCACCCTCGCTTGACCCCAATATCACTTCTGAAGCTTTCGGAGATACCATATGATGTTCTGATTTTGAATTTGACCTCCTCATATAGCATATTATGACAATTTCTCTAAGATGCATAGGAACCACAAGTTCCTCCATTATGTGCCATAGCTTATCTCTAGGAACTGTGTCAAAAGCTTTTTTGAAATCGACAAAGCAACAAAAGGCTTTTGTTTTTTTCTCCCACACTTTTTCAAGGATGTACCTTAAAGTTATATCGTGATCCATTGTGGAATGTTTAGGTCTAAAACCTGCTTGTCCTTTAGCATGCTTGTCTCTTTATTCCATCCACTTGCTAATTCTATTTTATAGCATACTTTCAAAATAGCTTTGTAAACAAGGGGTTTGTCATTATCGTCCTATAGTTGGAGGGATCATTGGCATCCCTGCTCTTGAAAGGATGTATTGCGAGTCTAATTGTCCAATATGTAGGGAATCCTTGTTGAATGATGTTGTTGAATATTCTCGTAATGTGAGGTGCAAGAGTTTCTAAACCCCGCTTTAGATATTCTACTTGAAGTTCTACTAAATCCTTGGTTTTTCCAACACCCAACTTCTTAATTCCCACCTCAATATCTGGCATAGTGAAAAGCTTAGTAATGGTGGTGGTGTTGACTAAGGGGGGAGGGTCAACCTGAGGATCTCGCTCATAAAGTTTGCTTGCATACTCAAGCCACCGGTCTGCTGTAATATTATTTTCAGTTTGCTTTCTTACTCACTTGAAGTTCCTTTTAGAATAGTTTGGGGTTATTTTTCCTAAGGAAGATTAGTTCTTCCCTCCTTAAGACCATGAAACCAGTTATTTTCTTTCTTAAAATATGCTTGTAACCTTTTGAGTCCTTTTATTTCTGGTTTGACTCTCTCTGCATTCTCCTTGCTTTCTTGCACTCCTCATCGAACCAAGCATTAACTGGAAATCAATTTGTTTCAGGTTTCCTATTTTTTGCTCTTTTGAATTTTGTGAGTGCCCTTTGAATTAAATTAGTTAGATGCTGACTATTAAGGCCTTGAGACAGAATTTCCTCTTGTTTACAAAGCCTCTCTAGTGTTCTCCTAAATATATTACAGTTTTCTTGAGTTAAAAGAATTATGCCCTTTGTCATAGGCTGTTGAATTTGCTGAGTTTTTGTCCCAAACTGTTTCTTTTTATTCTAAGAAAGACTTAGATAGATCGGTTTGTGATCAGATTTTAAACCCCAAAGATATTCACCAATCATAACTTCCTCCATTTTCTTACTAAGCCACGCGAACAAATTGCATAGTACACCACAATTGTGCCATTGTAAGTAATGTAAGTGAAATTACCAGAATTCACCCATCTAGCCAAACCATTGCAAATCACTAAATCAAAAGTCCCACATAAGGTAAGCAATTGTTCTCCAAAAATATTGTAGCTTTTGTTGTCCTTTGAAATTATTGTCCACTGATGATTTCTTTCTTCTGTAAGACAAATAGGGTTGCAATCTTCCCTATGACAAAGAATGCTAGCTTGCTCACTTGCAGTCCTGGCATTGAAATCTCACGCTATAAGGACTTCCCCTAACTAAGAATATTATGCAATATCATTTTTTAAGGCTACAAAATGACCTTCGTGGTCAAGGCCCCTCCTTTTGTAAGTTTTTTAAACTTGTGGGTCAAAGTAGCATGCTACAATTCTAATGACATTTCCATTTTAAGATATTTTAAACCATATGAATTGTTTATGTGAGTCCTCCCTTTCTAGCTGAATGCAACGATCTTTATTTTTCTTCACTAATACCATGATACCTATGTGACCTTTTCCATTCTATGTTTCCTTGTTCCACGCTGGAAACTTCATATACTTCCCAAAAAGAGGTGTATTGCACCCTTCATGTTCATGTGTTTCCAAGAGACATATTATGTTCCTCTCTTTCGTAAGAGGCCCTAGCCCATGCCCTCACCTCCAAGGGTAGCCTTTGTAGTTCCAACATACCAGGCTTAAGAAAACCTGGGTAGATCTTGATTGATATTTACTTTGGCATACAAGACTAAAAGTTGAGTCTTCACCCCTATTTGTCCATCCTGGCCTTGTGTAAAATATGTTGCTAAGGGATTTGTTGTCACTTCTTGACTATTGTTTTGTTGTCTTGCTTTAGAAGGAGGACCAAAAACAACAATAACAACTTTGCCTTTGTGCATCCATGCCCTTTTTCCCTCATCCCTTGCTACTCTGACCTTTGACAACTCTTCTCTTTTTTCCTTTTGTTGTTTGATAGTTAAGTCTTCCTCTAGAAAAAAGCGAGAGCCCCTTAAAAGATGCTTCTTACTTATAAGAGTTTGCTTGTCATGCACACTTGACATCATGACTTTTATCCGCTTGGCTCTCACATCACTATGTTTACCCACCCTCCACACTTGGAAAATTTGGCCTTGCTTATGCATCTTGTCTTTTAAAAGTCACTTACAAGCTCGAGAGTGTATTCATTCTTACCGTAATCTCTCACACCTTTAATGATTATGTTTGTTGCTCTATCATGTCTTTCTTTGATTTATTTTTCTTGTTTGTTGTGTCCTTGGCTGCTTGACTCTTTTTATTTTTCCATATTAGCATGCTTGCTAATAGCTTGTGCCCAAGTTCTGAGAATGTTGGTGAAACCTCCCTTCTCTTCTTTTCTTACTTTCACTCTCTGGTTATTTGTTTGTTCAACTCTTTTCCCTTCAACTTTGGATGTTTTATGATTTAACACATCCATGTCTTCCCCTGTCAATTATTTCATGCTTTGTCAAACTCCATTCATGTCTTGCCACTTAGTATTACCTATCAAAACAGCTTCTTGCAACAATGCCACTTGACCTTTTAAAACCTTGTTGCTTTTTGCCAAACACTGATTTTCTACTTTTAACAGGCATATTTTAAGGTCTCTCTCCTGCTCTTTGACTTCCAAAATATCCAATCTCCTCTTGGCATTGAGTAACTCTTGTACATAAAGGGAAGATGACGAGATGATAGGTGTGGATGTGGGATTGTATAAAGTAGGATTAATGTTTCTTTTACCCCTCTTGATGGTGCACCCTTGCAAGAAATACTTGTTTGATTGTTATTCTGGAGGGCCAGGATAGTCTTCTTTTGAAACAATTTTTTCCTTATCTCCTCCCACTTTAGACGGGAAACTCTCCATTTTAAAATACACTGAGACTACTTAGCATTAACTCAAACACACTTCCCTGTTTTGCTCAAGGAGGCAATTTTCACTTGACCTAAATGGTTCATTTCATCAGGAACAGGTACCTCTAGCCCATTTTTCATGTGTGACGCCAAGTGTGTTTCCATTGTTATAAGGGCCAAGAAAATACAAAATGGGGGATAGGATCAAGTACCTAGATACTTGATAGATACTAGTGCTTACATGCCCCTCCAAGTAGATTTTCGAGCGCCTTTAGTTCCAATCCCACAAGGGAACCTGGAGGAGACATTTAAAAACCCAACCATGTTAAGGGTTGGTGTGATCAAGACTGTGTGAAGTCCCTAGGTGATTTTGACAGCTTATATACTCTTAGGTTGCAATTTCTTAGACCACCAGGTAGTCCCACAAGGCATGGACAAACTAGTAAAGAAGAACAAACTAATATAAATATAAGTCCAATAACATAAGGCATAAAGTTATAAGATAAACACATGTAATTAAGTCGTGGTACCAAATAATTCAACATTTATATGAGGCTCAACTCTGTCATTCAGGATTGGTCCCCACCTTACACTAATCGATTAAATTATAAGTATCTAACTAGGAAGGAGATGTTGCAACCATGCAAGCTGGTAATGCAAATGTATTGGACAAATTTATGTGGTGCAAGTTTGTACCACCTTTACTCTCTAGTGATGACATGGGGTTGTATAACTCCCCCACTCCCTATTGCAATGGGGGCCATACAACATCCAAACACCTTAAGAGGAAATTTCATATTCATAAAAGCATCTCAAAATACTTAAAAATAAGAGTATTTAATTGTTGCTTCTCACACATACACCCACATAACATGTTTCAAAAAATTATCATTAAAAAAAGATACTAGCACATAAATATTGTGAATTTATACAATCCTTGCAATGGAACACCCCATGTCAATGTGAGGTTACACAACACCCTATCCCATCCAAAATGGCATGCGACTAGAAAGTTATCCATGTCCACAATCCATGATAATAAGTCAAGATAATTTTGTTAATATTCAACAAATGACCACAAAAGTAGGTCAATGGAACTATGTAATACCATGATAAAATACAAAGTGGGAGCATAAAAGTAGCTCATATAAAAGGCTAAAAGCATAACTGAAAATAAACCCTATCTTTATAAATGGAGATTTGATAGGAGAAAAATATATACAAGGAGAGATATGAGGAGAGTTGATCCAAGAAAAGAGAGTGGATCTGATAACGGTGATGCAAAAATGGTGAAAATGACATTGTCATGGGTTGTCGGAAGCACTAAAAAAACTAGAAGCATCGGGAGTGTTTCTATTATCATTCAAGGCCGAGTGAAGGGAGCTCAAAATAGTACTATGTCTAGAAAAAGAGCTAGAAGAGGAATTGCAATGGGTATTACATCATTACCTAGAGGGTGGCGCTTAATGTTGCCTCCTAGAAGAAGTCGTCTTGATGTCGAGAAGGGGTCAAGACTATCCCCGTCGTTGGTGTTGGGCAGAGGTAGAGGTGAATTGTTGTGCTCTAACTAAGTGATCAAGGTCTGTCCCACCATTTGTGTAACTCTTGGTGGCCCTCGAGGAAGAGAGCGCTTGAAAGAAGAAAGTGATACTCTAAGTGGAGCATGGTATTGACTAGGAACGTCACTGGAGGGTGAGGAGCAAAGACGGAAGGCCTCCTACAAGTATAAAGTGAGACATCTATGATGGGGGTATCTAAAGAATCTGGTCAAATTTTGGAGCTTTGTGAGCATAAGGCCGCTGAAAAGACAATGAAACTGCTCGTGGATCTCATAGTAAATAAGATATTGAAAGATGAAGTGCTCCTCAGTCTCAATTTATTGAAGGTGACATGCCTGGAATATCCTAGCTAACCGGTCGAGATGGTGATCTATCTCTAGTTAGAGACTGTGAGAACCCACTCTAAATTGGCCTAAGGTTATATGAAGAGTGTGTGCCCAATGTCTAAAAGTGTAAGAGGGTCAAGCAATGAGACCATCCCTCAGATCCAAGAAGTGTGTAGCGTAAAAGGCCATCTTGGGATGTAACCCCCTCAGAGGGTTGATCCATGTAACCCATAGATGTTGTTTATAAATGCTATCTCTAGTTATTATGTTCAGGATTTTCCTAGTAGGTAGGAGGCAGTTAGGCACATCCAAGGTACCCAAAAGAGGAAGTCGGTCCATCGCAATATCAAGAGATGCCAAAATATCTGCAACACCCGCAAACCAACATCTAGAGCACCCTAAAGGGTTGGGTGAGGCAATGACCTCTAAAGAGAAATAATCCAAATATAAATACTAAAAAACAATAATCTTGTAAATTTTAACCAATATTAAAACAACTCTAAACTATACTAAACATAAATGATTAGAAAAATAAGACCATTAAAAAAAGAAATATGAACCATCATAAAAACAAAGTGGGTTTACAAGACTAATTTGAAACATGAACAATCATATAACAAGAGCCACAAGGTGGCAATGTCCTCTGCAATACTAATAAGATATTTTGTTTGAAAATAGTGTTTATTGGTTGTTTTGAAATTCACAAAATATTTTTAATTGGCTATTTTGAAATTTACAAAAAATATTGCTCTTATGAAATTATAGATTGTTTTGTCATTTTCTCTTGAGATAGCAATGGACTTATTAAAAATCACAGGTACTCGCTTTAAGCATCCACTTGGTACCAATGCAGTTTTAACAAACAAGTTTCCATGACAAACAAGTTCCCACTCAATATATATAACGCTTTTCTTATAAAGAATGTTTAATATTGTATTATTCATTAATACCTTGTCATTAAAAGATGTTTACTCTTTCCTTATCATATCTAGGATCTTCTAATATTTAGTCAAATTTATTATCTAAAACCTTTATTTTAATTTTCATTTAAAATATTGAAATCTCACACTTATAATATACCTATTGTACAAGAAAAAATCATATTGGGCTCATCAACTGTAATGGGGCTGACTTGATGCAAGAAGGATGATCCTATGATGCAATCTTCTTTCAAGTCGTCTAGTTTGTTGAGATGCATAACTTCTTTTATTCCATTGATGCTTATTGGAAAATCTGGAACTCGTCCTTTGAGCTGAACAGGAGTTCCTTCAATGGCTACACCATGTTCGTTTGTTTTTTCCTAGTAAAAAGATGGTATAGCATTTCCTTTTGCCAAATTCATTTGGCAACCTGAATCTATCAAACAATCAAGCTCATAAGATTTGAATTCAGATGGACAAAACTTTATTTTAATGAAATATTTAGGACCAGTGAATAGTCCTAGAGATCCTAGTGATGGTTCATCATTTTGATAGTCTTTTGTTCTTGAATCACTAGTGTGCTGAGAATGTTTTGGACTTTCAGCAGCTTTTGGTGACTGTAATGCTTCGGCATAGGCTCTGCACATTTCTTCATCAGAGGACTGGTCCCTTTCTCTTCTTGTTATCTCAAGCATTCTTTTCAATTCCTCTATTTCTTTTACCAGCTTCTTTAGGGAATACTGCTTATCTTTGATCTGTAGTCTTATCAGATTTTCTTTATCTTTTCTAAACTTTTGTCTATCCTCATGATGATCAGGATAGCCTTTGTATAAATCAGCAGGCTGGTAGAATGTTGGATTCTTGCTGATTTCTGGAGAGACAGATTTCTCATTTTTCTCTTGAATAAAAACCAATTTATATTCATAGCGATCGATCATTAACATCCTAGCTTGTCTCATTCGTTCAATTTAGTGATATATTTGGTTTAACTTTAATGCATGAACAATTTTTAGAAAGGCGAAAAATCCTTATATATAGACAAATTACATTCTATTTAGAAAGTGTCATACTTCTTTTACATTCAGGATAAACGAACGAAATTTCACACCAGGGTGTTTACAACACCAAACAAATGGTCGAAATAAAAGAGAGTGGTATAATGTTAAGCAGTTAATGTTATATAGTCTGTCGGGAAGCGTCATAGTCACCGTGTGCTGCAAAATACGTTAAAAACGTGTCAGATGTTGATGACCTCTCATCTCTATTTCTCTCAACCGAAGGGAATTCCGGATACATACTCCAAATGGAATTGTATTGGTGTATATATTTTATTGTGTGAGAATGCAAGTGAAGTTCCTTTCTAATCTCAATATAAAAGATACATGTGGGTAATAAATATTTTTACTTATGAAAGCTCATAAATGAAGTACGTATTTATATTGGATTAGTCTAACGGGTCGACGATTTCGTCGGCCGTTAGACTACTCCGTCTACCCACGCTGTTAACGTTCCCGTCGTCCTCCCGAGTCCATCACATCCATCCAGCCGTCCCACATAAATATTCTCTTACACTACTCCCATAATGAGTGGGGATGACTTGCAAACCCAGGTTTTACTTCACATTTTTCATACTTCATACTTCTAAATAATTTGAATGATACATTTTTCATATCTTCTGAGCTCTTGTATTTTCTGTTTGCAGGTTATTGAAAATCAGGCTCTCCGTAAGGATTTCGCAGTACGTGCTAGGTACGGTAAATATGAGATTTACATCAACTGTACTTTGCATTCATTGAATGGCCAAAATTCACACATCACCATAAGTTTGTCTAACAATACTGAAACAAATAGGAGGTTTTATTCAGGCCTGTGCTGCGAAACTAGCGAGCATTTTCTCAAATGATTCAGTGGTTTTGGCGGGATATCAGCTTATTTTCAAAGTGTCTGTCCAGAATCCAACCCCACAAGGATCTCCAAAAGCTGGTGCATGAAACCTGGAGAATTGTACACGAGCATTCAGTTCGAACAAAGAAACCTGGAGAATTGTACACGAGCTTCTTCAGTTCGAAATATGTAAGGGGAAACAAAATAAATACTTGGTTATTGAACGTGTACGATGTTGTTGAAAAACAGGTATAATTCGAAATCTCCACATTTTGTTTGCAGGAAAAATCTTACTGATGTGTTTTACTAAAATTCTCATCTAGTTATATCTTTGTTGTAAAGCTCAGGCCGAAGAAATCATCGGGTTCACTGGTAATGAAAATAGCTCTCAGCAATTGCAAACTGTCGGTTTCGACAGCCATGCTCCTTCAAAACCAATTACAGTATCGTCCACGAGCACAATCAATCAAATAGAAGAACCATTGCCTTTGAATACTTCGAAGAACAGTACCCTTCAACAAATAGTTATTAAAAAATTACGTACTGGTATGAACGATCTTCCAAAAGTTCAGAGAAATTGTTAAATT